>JAOUZG010042725.1:4671408-4700058 GCA_026289955.1 Argiope argentata
CACACACACACACACACACACACACACACACACACACACACACACACTTTTATCATTGATATAACTAAAATCAAATTATTTTTTAATCTTCATGTAATCTTCAATTTTCTTTCTTACTGAACTATAGCCTCAAGAAGGTTACATTTAAAAATACACCCGGGTTTAAAGGATAATTTTAAATCAAGGTTTCTATTCTGTCATATTTGGAACTCGAAACAATTCACTGGCTGATACCTATTGCCAAACATTTCTTTGTAAAATTTTAATGACACATTTAAGAGCATCTTTTTAAAAATAAATTTAAATGTTTTAATGTGTAGAGATATTTTAATCGTAATGAATTCCATAGATTCAAAAATATGAATACATACTTATTTTGTGACAGGGGAAAAATCCAAGAAAGACTATTATGTATCAAAAGTAAAATCTTAATGAATCTTAAATTATTTCCAAATCTCAAAGAAAATTACAGAAATAAATAGCCAAAAACTTATTAATACAAATGAATTTTTTAAAATTCTTTTAACAAATAAATTCAAAACTTAATACCGCAATGAAGGAACTTTTTTATGTTTCTATTGTTATGTTAAATTAACATGACAGAATTTGAATATACTTGCGACAGATTTTTACATTCTACACTATTCATACTTTATCTGGATCTGATCCTTTTGAAAACGTTCATCCATCCCCATTTGAAGGGCATTTGATTCTAACGGATTTTTTTTTTATTTAACCTGTATAAGACTAATCTATAGTCTAGTTGTGAATCTATGATGACACTAATTATGAAAGACTGAATTTTTAAATAAATTAAAAAGATTTTAAGATATTTATTAACTTCTTAAAGATATTTAGATAAAAGATATTTAGTAACAAGTATCAATTTAATTTTATACTGGTTTTTATCAATTAATATACAGCTATAATTGTATAGTTATGAAAGAAATGAGAAGAAATATACATGGATTTAATGAGGGTACTTTTAAATGATTTTAGGATATGTTTATAAAGTATATTGGAAGGATTTCTTGTAATTACATAGCTTTTATAATGGAAATTAAATAACCGGAAAAAAATATTTTAAAAATGATAAGCAAATTTTTATATTCTTTAAGTCTCTAAAAGAACTCTGATAAAATAAACTTAAGCTTTAAGAAATAATCATTGAAGTTGGATTATTACTTTTGACTAGAAATGACATCTTATTCAAGATAATTTTATTCTGCATTTTTAAAGAAAACATAATGAATGGAAAAACTGGTTTGGCTGTTTTGAAGTTTAAATGTATAAACAAAAGGAAAGGAACCTGTGTCAATTTACAAACAATTTATTAATATTTTCTTAAATATATAAATGATGAATGTGTATGATCAATACAAATATATATTGCCTGTATCAGTGGGCTTGTATAGTGACATGAGTCACAATAAATATATTTGGTACATTTTAAATATTGTATCTTTAAAGTTTTTTTTAGTTAAGAAAATGTGTTCTACCAAGAAGTCTGTAGATAGCATAGATGTACCTCTCAAAAAGAAAAATTCTCTAACAGAAGACTCATGTCTTATAAATATCTCCCAACAGATATATTTAATGATAGGTTTGATAATATATAGTCTCAATAAAAGGTAATTTCAAATGGCATGAAGCATCACTGTCGGCAAAAAATATTTTTGTCTCCAAAAAAGTCTAAAACATTAAAAAATAATTAAAATAACATTATCCAATTAAAATAATTATAAATATAATCATTTCATTAATAATTAATTTAAATTTAAATTTTGCTTTTTAGTTATAAATGTCATGACTTTTTATGTTTTCAACTCCAATGCTAATCTAGATTTAAAAAATTCTACTAAACTTTAATTAGAAAAGTGAAAAACAGTTTAAAATTTTTCATCTATAATTGAAATAGCCATAAGTAATAACCTCCTAGAGTTTCTGGTTGATCACTTGAGTCTATAGTTTCAAAAGGCATTGATATTTGACTTGCATCTGAAAAACAGTCAATGTTGCTATCAGGATTCTTCTCTTGAGATTGTAAAGTTGCCATAACATTTCCATCATCTGAGAACTGCAAAAATTAAATATGGGTGAAATGAAGGTTTAAAAATTAATACAACTATTTTCAAAATAGATGACAAAATTTTTAATGCCTCCTACTTACATGATTAGGCATGGTGATTTGCTCTAAAGATTTTGATGGCTCAATATGAAAATGATCTATATCAGTTGATTCAGGTAATACAGAATTCTGGAAAGAATCATTACTTTGAGATGCTTCATAATGGTTATTTGCATTTATTAAAATGTTATTTGTTAATTCTTCTATATCAGAAGATTCAGATTTAGCTTTTACTTCTTTGGAATTGTCATTATAATTAAAGCTACTCAGACACTGTTCCTGTACATTATCACCTGGATATTCAGTTGAAGATGAAACTTCCCCAGGTGGATTAAATGCATGATCTGTTGCACCAGGAGATTCGTTAATAAAAGTCTTTCCAAAGGATATTTCAGCAAGTCCTTTAATTCTTAACTGCTGTGCATGTTTCATAAGAGTAGCTAATTGATCACGTGTCACACTTACTTCACCTTCATACATAAATTCAACGAGTGGTTTCAGCTCACTATATTTCATATGAGGTATGATTATTATGGGATGTTGGCAGGGATTCTCTAAAAGCAATGTCTGGAAGAATGGACTACAAGCAGAAAGTATCACTTTGTGGGCTTTTATACTCATTCCATCACAGGCAAGGGTCACGTCAACAAGTGATTCAGCTGAAAAAAGATCCTTGACCACGTCTATTACATTACTCATGTGATTACTCCATTTCAAACGGAATTGTTGAGCCATGGTTATGCAAATGATGGACAATTGTTACCTAAACAAAGGAGAGTATTATCAGAAAACTATTTCTACATTTACAGTGGTAGCATAAGATAAATTTCTTCAAAATTAATAAACTAATACAGAAATTTGAAATGGCTAAATACTTTTTCAATAACAAAAACAAGTATAGGTCTAGAATTTTAACCTTTTCTGACCATTAACAATTTTGAAATAAAGTAGGAGAAAAAACACAATGTGATTAACAAGTTGAATGCAAATGGAGTTTGCAATTAATTTTTTTAAAACTTATCCACAACTGCAGGTGAAGGAGATAAGTTGATGAGTGGGGTTATCAACTAAGCATACTATCTATATAGAGCAATCTTTGTGTAATCAGTGTGTTTTTCATATAGAACTTGTGAAACACACTGTAATGTTTGCAGTCATATATCAAAATATTATTATAAATTTCACCTAAGTATGGAAAATATTGTAATGCAACTTTTAATTTTAAATGTTTTAATATTGCAGGAATTTATTGAAAATTTTGTCAATAGTAATTTTAATTAACAATTAAACCTTCAGTAAATGTAAATATTAATATGACAGGGAGGGCATAGCTGTGGGAAAATGTATTTTCTGTATTATCATCGATTTATATTTTTGCTATACTTGAATAAAAAACAATCACAAGATCTTTCTAAAACACATTTCTTAAAATGCCTATCTACCAACATGCATAATTTTTTAAATTGTGAATGGCAACTGCCAAATTACATAAAATTAAATTGAAAGCCACATGCATCCTGCTGCTTGCACAGATGGATTATAATTTATATCTATCTTTTAAAGCTATAGCTAAGGTTTTTCTTTTAAACACACATAATCACAATTTTTATTTAAAATTTTTAAATATTAATTTGGTTAATTTTTTTTGTATGAAAGAAGCTTTTTAAAAAGATGTGAAAAAAGGCATAAATTGATTACTATTATTCTCTAGCATAATACAATTGATTTTGATGGATGGATACGATAAATTTTCTAATTGACTGAATTTGTCTACAAGTGATGTATAAAAATTTAAAAAGTATAACTTTTTGAAAATGAATCGGATTTTTTTTTTATTCACATGGTCTTACTTTGAATACTTTGCCAATTCATACTGTCTACTTATCTCTAATAGGTGACAAATTAAACTGCACTTCTATCTTTATGAGTCATTCTGTATATATACAAGATATCTCAGGATTCATGAACCAAGCACTATAGATAAATAAAATATGTATAAAGAAACACTATTATTATATGGTATTGTTATTATTAAAAAAAAATCAAAAATATATGCTGAGAAATCAAGAAATACCGAGGCTTAAGTGGCCATGTCCAATTTTATGAAATGAACCATTCTCGCAAAGTTTGCATGTAATTTTTTAAAATCCTGTTTTGCTCTGTAGGAAAAAATCTCCATTGTATAACTTTTAACACTTCTCTTCTGTTATAGTTTGTGTAGCTAAGAATTAATTCAAGAGCATAAGCCGGATAATAAACCTCCATCCTTCCTATAGTTTGTGTTCTTTTACATAAGATGCATGTTTGCTGTCTCATAAAATGATTATTGTACCATTACACATAAAATGTTCTCCAATAAAGAATCAAAGATATATGAACGGAATAAAATTGTTTCACAGACCATTTAATGATGTAAATTTAAATAAATCTCCAAAACTATTCAATATTTTTCTTGAGTGTTCCGTATTTCTTTGCATTTGTCAATAAACTTGAATAATGTTTGCTCTAAAAATAAAAAGCTGTTCTTTTTCTCAGCATTTTTTTTTCAACGACACTTTTAATTTTTGACCACATATTACTATATCAAGGAAGAAAAAATGCATCTTTGAATGCATTATACTATCCCTAATGTTGGCTCATGAAACCTTGTACGGATATTTTCTAATGCAGTTGTCAAATTCATTCATTCAATATATATGATTGACATAGATGGCTACATGCTAATGGTAAAGTATTCAATAAAATTATTCAGATTTTTATGCAATTTTATTCTACATACTAGTTTTTAAAAATATTATTATGAATTTAGAACAAGTTTACAAATGAAGATATTCATATTATATGGATAATTCATTGTAGCATAAAGTATTTTTAAATCTTGGCATAGCCAGATATCATTATATTAGAACTACGATGATATTCATAAAAACATGCAGTAACTAGTTTGGAAATAAAAAGTACAAATTCATTTTTTAATTATTAAAGATTCAACTAAACAATTACAATAAAAAATTATTCTAAAAACTACTGATTTATGAGGTTTTTTTTTTTTTGAAAATCTATGTTTCATTATTGCTCATTTTCATGAACATATATTTATTTTTATATGAAACATTTTGCATTTCTAACAAATAGTAAATATTAATAAAAATTGTACATTATGAAACAGATAAGAATTTGGCAATTATAATTAACAGTGTATATATCTTAATATTTAATAAAGCCCCAAATTTTTTAAATACTTACAGAAAATAGCTTCTAAATCAAATACTGTGCTTCTCTTAGAAGTGCTTTCACGCTTTACAAAAATTTATGCTGAAAAGCAACAAACATATAAATTACATCTCAATAATTCAAGTTTTTCTCATTTTTGAAAAGTTATAAAATGAATCAAAAGCAATCTTAAAGCCATGCTGCATAAATACATCATTTCTACTAATAGGAAATACTCTGAAGCATTTTTTAGAGACTAGCATTAACACTAATTAGTAAAAAGTAAAAAAGTCGAACAAAATATACATTCAATAAAATATATTGAAATAATACATAAATAAAAGCAATTTAATTTGTTAAACAACTATATTACAGTTTACATTTCAGTTCGGAATACCTTAAACATAGGTAAAGATAACATGTAATAACTACCAGCTACCTATGATATTATTTTAATGAATTAGATTGTTTGATCTTATATTAATTCATTATAATAATTCATCATTCCTTACATTAGTTATTTCAAATTTCCAAATAGTTTCTCTAAAACAAATGGTTACTACTTACGTTTGTCAGATGAACCCCTTTCGTTAAATATTGAAAATGTTTTTTTTATTTCAGTTATAGCAATTTAAGATGCAATGAAGAAGTTGATTTGTCAATAACATTGCATTTCAAAACATTCTATTTAATTTGAAAGCTACCACATTTCATTCATTATTTCAATATAAGAAAATAAGCAAATGAACAACAATAAAACAATATATATAAGATCTATATATGTTTTGTTTGTGCACATTCTATTTTGGAAATGAACTACATAAAAACGTATACTTACAATCACATAAATAAACACGATATTCATAATTATATCGCATATCGGAAAATAATCAACAACAAGAGATGAGAGTTATACATTTACGATTAAATTGAGAAAACTAAAAGAAATATATATTCTTCTCTGTGTGAAGGAAGGAAGGATGGAGGTTTATTATCCGGCTTATGTTCCTGAATTAATTCTTTGCTTGTGCCGGGTTAACAAAAGTCAAAAACACGAATATCATGAGAAATTTTTAAAATCCGCCAGTATTAATCTATTTTTAGTGAGAAAAACTTATCAAATCAACGCCATGATGTAGTTAATTGTTACAGTTAGGGAAATGTTAAAGTGGAAATAAAGAAAACGATTAACACAAATTAATTTTTTTGAAAATTTCTGTTAAAAGAAGGAATTATATTAAAAATTGAAATAGAGTTATTTTATTCAAATATTTATAATGCATTAAGTTACTTCATTGCATTGTAAATTAATTTCAGGGAAAAAAGAAACCTTCAGCATATAATCAACTCAGCCATTGAAAGTCGTCTGCTCTTTACTTGTTTGATTGCATGCTTTTACAGCACAGCTCAAGTTAAAAACTTAGCAGCATAATAGTTTAGTGTTTGTAATTCTTTTAATTGGAAATAAATAAATGAATAATTTCACTAAAATTTTTTATACATAAACTAACTCTACTTTTAACTGCACTTTTCTTCTAAACAAGCTAATTTGTCTGCCACTACCAAATTATGAATTTTTAATAATTAAACAGTTACATTTAATTCTGTCATTTTTATTGTAGAATATATATTTTGGAAAATAAAAACAGGTAGGTAATGCATATACATACATATATATATATATATATATATATGTATATGCATTTTATTTTTCCCTTTCCTCAATATTTTTAATAATTACAATGAAAAATATAGAAAAGTAAAGCATGCTTAAGCAGTTAAAAGGTTTCTGTCTTGCTTATTTTTAATGTCTGGGGAAAAACGAAGCTATATTATTTGATGAAACATAGATAACAGACTAAAGAAATATATTTATGCTGTTTAATGGGTTTTCCCCTCTACTTTTTCTTTCTTATATAAATTTTTTTCTCATGTAAAAGAAACTGAATTATATTACATTAATTCTATCATTTTAATTAATTTTTTAATTATTTTAAAATGTATTGATTTTTAAACTAAGATGTTGTTGGATTAAAATTATAAATCATATAAATAATTTTATTTATTACTTTTTAGTTACTTTACATTTTATTTAAGGATAATTCTTCAATATTTTTATATGACTTCAATCCATTATTATTATTATTTTTACTTAATTTATTTTAAGTCAACAAAACATTTGGATTTTTGTTTGAATTAAATAAGATGTAGTAAAAATGCTACTCTAGTTCTGATGTTAGTGTAGTTTATGATATTTTCACTCACTTTTATACGAACTGATATAACTATAATTCCTGTAATTCATCGGGATTTTCTCTGCCAAAAGAAAAAAAAAAATCTGTATATCAAATTGTTAGTATATTTCATTTTCACCTTATGTTTATAGGATAGTATTGTGGATTGTGAAATGTTTTATATTAATGTTTGAATCATTATATTAATATTTTAATTGGGATTTCTTTTGTTTTTGCAGGTTCTAAATCTTAAATTTGATGGATTCTTTAATGAAATGCTCCCAAAATTCTATCAATAGAATATTAAAAAAATATATTCCTATTTTATCATGGCTTCCTCATTATAATTTAGAAGATTTCAAAGGAGATTTCATTGCTGGATTCACTGTAGGTTTAACAGTAGTACCTCAAGGATTAGCTTTAGCTCAATTGGCTAATTTACCACCTCAGGTAAATAAATTATCAGTATATTTTTAGTGCTTTTTAGATATTTAGTAATTAATGGTGAATGTTATCCAGGCACAATGAAAAAGAGAAAACTTACCAAATGTAACACAAAAAAATTGGATTGCCATTCTATGACTTGCTAAATTATGAGATAAAAACAAGAAACTTGTGCATGTTGTTTATGTTTAAAGTTGTCAACATTATTGATGTTAAAAATTAAAAAAACAACAACACAACTTTTAATCTAAAAATTATCAACAAACCTTCACTATTAAAGTTTAAGTACAGATTAACAATTATTTTCTTCTTTAATGCAACTATATCATTATGCCAATGAAAATAAAGATAATTAGTAGATTGCTTATGTAATCATTTAGCTTGATTGTTGAGATGGCTGCCTATAATTTTCTCTATAATAGTAAAACTTTTAAGTTCGTACGTGTGTAGTTAATAAATCTGTAGAATATCTTTAAAATAACAGAATATACCTATAACTAAATAAGTTTTAAACCAACTTGGTAGTTCTAGAAATGATAATAAATATTGATCTACTGTTCATTTTAATTAATAATTTTGCATTTTCTATTATGAAATACGTATTAATTGTAAAAATGAAAAAGAGCAGATAATTGTTTATTTTATAGCAGTAACTAATGAAAATATCCAATAATTATCCTTTAGAAATTTTTTTACTCATTTATGCCATAGGCTGTTTTTTAAAATTATATGTTGATTAATTTATATAAAAAAAAGGAATTACCTCAAAGAAAGCAGATAATGTATTTTTTTTTCATTCCATAATTTAAAAAACAATGATTTAAATTTTTTTTTAAATTTGTGAACTAAAAAATTATTTTACGAAACTTTAAAAGCCTTAAGTAATTAATTTTCCGTAAGTAATTTTCTGTTAAGTAAAGTTAAGTCATAAGTAATTTTCTATTTCATTCAAATAAAATGGAAGAATTTAATTAAATTGTTAATTTATCAGTAAACTGTTATGCAATATGAAGAGCCGTATGTTTCTTTGAACTGCCTTCTATTATTTAGATTCATACTTATGTTATATGTATATATAGATCATATCAAAATATGATAATCTGATATATTTTTTTCCAGTATGGCTTATATACTGCATTTATGGGCAGTTTTATGTATGCAATTTTTGGAACCTGTAAAGATTTAGTGATAGGTCCGACATCTGTAATGGCTTTAATGACTGCTCAGTATGCTCAAATTGGAGGACCAGCTTATGCAGCTCTTTTAGCCTTTCTTAGCGGATGTTTTCAATTATTGCTTGGGATTTTTAATTTAGGTATTTCACTTACATAGCCATTTTGAATTATTTTCTATTATGAGACATTATGCCATTAAACCTCTCCTTTGTTCTTATGTGTTTAATATTTATTTTTTAATGGAATATTGTTTAAATATTAACATATTATATATATTTATGACTATTTCTTTCTCTCAATTTTAATTTTTAGTAATTCCCCCCCTAAAAGTTCAATATTTTATTTAAATATAGTTTATATAGAGGATACGTGTAGAGAATAAGGCTAATTGTCTTATTTGTAGTTTCCTAGACCTTACAAACAGATATTTGCTTGTATTTTCATTTCTTAACAATTCTATAACTGGAACTTTTAGAAATAATTTAGTGAATTTGCAATTTCAAAACTTATAAACAATCTCTAAGTTGATGCAATAATTAAATTTAATTTTAAATTAAATTTTAAAGCCTATAAAGATTATAAATTGAAAAAAAAATTCAAATATTTGAAAACTTTAATGTGTAAACATAAAAAATAATAATTTCTTTTAATGTATAATAAAATAATCTTTATGTATCTCTTTAATTCTTATTTAATCTCTCTTAATATGTGTAGTAAAATGATAATCTTTGTTTCTTGGAGATGAATATTCTCTTGATCCGTTTAAAATATACTTGAAAGTAAGCTCACATGAAATTAGTTACAATTCTGTTTACAATATCTGACTTTAACCTTTAAAAAAACACTACCTGGTTTAATAATAGATACACATGCACACAAAAAGGAAGTAATGTTTTATTTTTAAAAAACAATTATTATAATTTTGACTAAAGAAGCATTATTACATCCATATAAACTAGAAAATGGCAGAAATTAGCTAGGCTAGTTTATTTTATACATAGTAAGATTTTGGTCATTTATACTTCTTTGGTACAAGAAAAACATTCAAGTGAATTTGCTATGTCTGACTTCTGTTATTTAATAATGCCATAATTCCTTCCTGAATTGTGATCTTGTTTAGCATCTCTGAAGAAACTTGAACTTATTGTACTCTGATTTTGGTTTGGGCAAATAAAGTGTTGCTGGTAACATGATCTAAATTTTGTATGCTGAATATTTTTAATTGAAAAAAGATGATCTATAACATATAATTAAATTCAAATATAAAAAAATATGTATACTTAAAATTTTGTTTTTTATGAAGGAAATTTGAATTAAAAAGGATTCAGAATGAAATAGAAAGATTCCATTAATTTGAGCCTAAATTGTCTGTATTTAGTGAAAGATTTTACTATGCTGCTATATTATTAAAGGATTACCCATTGTTATTGTAACCATGAAAGGATGTAGACAACAAATATCAATTCCATTAATATTGCAAAATTAAAGAGCAAGCTGGTGACCTGAAATTCAATAATGAAAATTGATTCAATAACTATTGTGTATATCTTTTTTAATATAGATTTCATTCTATTAAAAATATTCCAACAAAATTTATTTGCTGTATCAAAATTGGAAATAAAGAAAGATTTATTAAAAATGAGATGCTTAATTCAGCATAATTTTGCTAATAAGAAAAAGTAAGATTAAGTATATCTGCAAAATCATATAAATAATTCTTTATTGTTTCATTAGTATCATATGAATTGAGAATTTAATAAAAATACAAGTAGTTACATTAACACAGTTTTTCAAAATATTTTCATTACTTTTACCAGTATTACTACACTACTATTTAAAATTTCTATGCTTTTTATCTTTTTATTAAATAATTAATAGTAGAAATGTTATGAAAAACATCTGAAGTAAGCCAAATTAGTTTATTATACTTTAATATGTTAAATATTCTAAATGCCAGACATTATTTAGAGGTTATCATTATAATGTTTAGCATTTTGTGCTAATAAAGAGTGTAATAAGTTAATTTTTATTAGATACTTTTAAATTTTAGAAGAGAATCTGGTACTTTTAATAATATTATTTTTCAACTTTAATTCTAGGTATTTTGATGGATTTTATATCAGCACCTGTCCTAAGTGGCTTTACTTCTGCTGCAGCTATAATTACTGCAACAATGCAACTAAAAGTAAGATTCTATGATAAAATATTTCCTATAAACTATTTTGCTTTAGAGTGTACAGTAAATGTTCTAAAAAACAAGAATATATTAAAGAAATTAAAACCCTGATTAAAAAAGGAAATTTTAATGTTATTTATTTTTTTTCATAATAAAACATTTTTTAAGAGAAAAATTTTTCAGCTTCCGAAAAAAGAATTTTTTTGTTATCTCTGTTTTTTAAATAATATATTTTTAAATAATTTTTATATTCATTTTTTTATTATTTATTATTATGTGAATTTGAAAAAAATCTGTTACAGCAAAAATAATCTTGCATTTTTAAGAAAATTGAAAGTACTTTTCTCGTAGTATATCTATATTTTTCGTTTTGCCTACTGTAGGAATTTAATTTGAATTAATTAATTTTTTTATTAACTGAAAAAGTATTAATTTAAATTGTCTTTTGTGACTTGATTATTTTATTATTTCATAATAACTTTGAAGTATTTTGTTAATTAGTTATGCATTTGTATTTCTTTGTTAATCTTTTTTCACAGGGTATATTTGGGCTTAAATTTGAATCAAGAGGATTTATGAATACAGTTTATTACTTCTTTCAGAATATTCCTCACACAAAGTAAGACATGTTATTTTTCACTTCATTTTAAAGATTCACTATGGGAAAAAAAACTTGTGGAAAAAGAAATTTTAATTTAAAATTCAGATTTATTTTTATTATTCTAATAGTGAAGAACTCTATAATTGGAGCAAATAGCTGAAAGTTAATTTAGTTTTATTTTGAAAATGTTTTCACAGCTGTTTGCATTTTTTTCGTACTTTTTAGTCTACTACCATTTTTAGTGAACATTATTGAATCAGTGATAAGTTAATTTTTTTTAATTAAGTGTTTATTGTACATTGTTAAGGTAAATTTATGCAGATATATTAATATCTATATAAATTTTTCATTTGGCTTTTAATTTGCTATTTTAAATTTTTTTTTTGAAAAAAAAAATAAAGCTATATAAAAATTATTAATTTTTTCTTTAAATATTCTATTTTTGTTATATTTAAGTTTGTGTGAAATATAGTTATGTGCAAAACAGTTATGTTTTACTGCTTTTTAAAAATTTCAAATATTCTGTTTCAATTTTAAAATTGTTTTATGTAATTATGTATTGTTTTATGTACTATCTCATTTTATTCAATGATCTGAAACTTTTAGCAGGTCTATTAGTTTAATAAAAATTAATTTATTACACTAAGCAAATAATTCTAAGAAATGATTCATAACCATAGTGAAAGCCTTTTCACTATGGCTTCTAACACTTTCCATTTTTTTTGTCAAATGTTCAGGATTCTTAATATAATAATTTTAAATGTTTCCACATATTTTGTGATCTTATTTTTGTATTATATTCTGCTTTATGAGATTATAATTTCTAACTAAATTGAAATATTCTTTTTAGCTTGTATGATATGTGTATGGGAATTACATCTATTGTTTTTCTGTTACTGCTAAGGGTAAGTTTTTTAAGCATTTAATATGAATAATTATCATCTTTTAACATCTTATTTTTTACGTCTTATATTATTATGGTTAAATTATGTTTAACCAAATATGTAACAAATTTTTCATGTTTAAAAAAAGTTTTTGTACAAAATACTTAAATTTAAAAATGAAATACTTTTATTTTAAAGTCAGAATTGTTGACTTTGTTTATTTTCCTTATATCTGGTGATTGTATAGTTTTTGCTGATTATATTTTAGCACCATTTAGTGAATAAGCATTTGTAAGTTATTTATATACTTTTACTTTAAGAAATTTACGTGTAAAACCATCGAACTTTTTTTATGAATATGCTGGATAAAAATAAGTTATTCTATTGAGTTTACTGTAGATGTTCAAGTATTAATACACTAAATGATTCAAGTCTTCTAAAATAAAAGTGAAACAAATTTTTTATAATACTTTAAAGTAATTTTTACTCTTTCTAAAACATGCTAAAACTAAATTAACGTCAATAATTGTTTTTTTTTATTTCTTGTATACAAATTGTTTTAAAAAAATTAATTGCAATCACTAAAATATTCTAATTCAAGCTTTTGCTCACTCATTATGATTTAAACCTCTGGAAAATAAATCTTGGAATTGTGTATGAATAGAATAACTCAAAAAGCTTTGATCTAGATTTTCATATCACTGTATTTCCAGAGTTCTATCAAATTTTGAATAAAACCCAAGATTTCATTTTGTTTGTTTCCTCAGTGCAAGTGAATATGGTAATATCAAAATACAAAGGATTAGAGTTACCATGGTAAAATTCTGCATGCAATTTTAGCATTTAAAATATAGATTCATGTCGGATTTTGAGCCAGGTCTCTTGACAAATTGGCAACTACCATTTTGTATATTCAGGGACATGCAAACAATTTAATGAAAATAATATTGAAATAACTTTTATACATGAAATTTGACAAGATATTTTGTTTCTAAAGATTGTAAATTACAAATTTTTGGATTCAATTGGTTGACCACAAAAGTACCAATTTGTTTTTATGATACAGCAATGTACAAAATACCTATTTGCTATTTAAAAAAAGAGTACTTATTTTTCTCTTGGTCTTGTCCATGATCTTTAATTTTTAAGGCAGAGGGAGAAGTGATAATACTTTTATTAAAGAGTGTGTAAGAAACTTCTACCACTCATGCCTCAAGAGTTGAAGATCTCATTGTACCATTTCTTCTAATGTATCAAAGTAATGACTGATTTTTACATTTTATGGCTCTGATATGTATAAGTTATCGATCTAATATATGGTATATATATATATGTAACACTTGGAATTTTAAAAAAGTGTTTGAAAAAAAATTTCTCAGTTGAAATTTTTTCTTCAGTCAATTGTCAGTTTAATTATTCTAATTATATTTTATATTCTGCAAGTGATGAATTGAGTGCATGTATAAATAGGAATAAATAATTGCAAATTTTAAATTCTACAAAAGAAATATTCGTGAGAGTTGTATTGTTTTAAGTGTGATTAAAGCTGTTTTATTGCATACAACATCTTTAAATTATGCATTAGTAATAAAGGTTGTTTTGGTATAGAACAAGTAAGTATGAAGAGAAAATATATATATATTTCATTATACCATCATCAGAAAATTTAGAAAGATTACAATTCTCTTATGGAATTTATAAATTTCTTGATCAAATCATCTACTCGATTTCAAGAATTTTAATTTTGGGTAAATGTATTTTTACTTTTTTTCATAAAAAGTCTTCAATTGAAAGAGGATTAAATTTTGATAAAAATATTGATTGGAAAATATTTCATGTTTCACGAAACATAGGCTATAACTGAATGAAGAAGCCTGCAGAAATCCAATCTAATCATTAAACATTGCTAAAGAATTGAACATAGCAACATCTCAACCCATTATATCATCTATTTGTTCCATCCACACTACTGCTGATAAAAATATCTATTTTTAGGGGGAATAGATGGGGAAAAATAGTTACCAATGGCACAAATGAAATTTTTTTATCTCTTTATGGAACAAGAAATTACTTTTCAAAAAGTGAATTTTTCATATAGAATTAAAGCCAATATGCTTTTAACAAGCCAAACTTTTTACTATAAAAATCAGAGCTATTAGTGAAATATTTGACCAAAATGAGAGTGCTGAAATGTTTTTAAATGAAATTATTATAGCTTAGATAGACATTTAATAAAATTAGTATGATTTTATATTCTAGATTTTTTGTACTTATGTTCTTATTATTTTTGTAAAATTAGAATATCACTAAAATAATTGCATAATTTTTTATCTTCTTAATATTATTATCTATAGTGTTATGAAATAATTTGAATTTTGAAATTAAAATCCATTAATAAGTGTTTTTTTTAATTCAATAGATAAGTATTTGACATGACTTAGTTACAAAATTGTGATAAATATTCAGCAGTTTTTGGTGATATTTTATGTTTATATTTGTATAAAATATTGAAAAATTAATTACCTCATAATTTACTTTACATAATTTAATTACTAAAAATAATTTACTTCATCGAATTTGAAGCTGCACAATAAAAAATATTACAGTAAGATTGGATCCTAATTTTTTTCCCAAAGGTGTTTGTAAAGTATTTTTTAAGATAAAATTTACCTACATACTCTGAAGATGCATTTATATACAATTTACTTTAAATGCAGCACAAAGCTTAGTTGCAAATATTCTGTTGAACATGTTTTAGTAAAAAAATTGCTTAAAATGAAATAAATTCTTTTATATTTTGCTTTTCAGAAATTCAAAGATCAAAAATGTACTTGCTGCACATATATGAAAGGGTGCAGTACGTTACAAGGTCTCTGGTGGTCCTTAGCAACAGGTAATATATTTTTAGTTGCTACAATTTATTTAATTGTTCATTTTCAGAAAATGAAAAATGTGACTAATTGCTTTTTGTTTCAGCTCGCAATGCATTGTTGGTGATCATTTGTTCTGGTTTTGCTTCTGCATGTTTAGCCTTTGAAAAGGATTTCTTTTCTCTCACTCAGCGTGTAGATGCTGGTATCCCACCATTTCAAATTCCACAATTTTCTTTTGAGCACTTTGATCCAGAGTCTAATTCAACTGTTTATAAGAATTGTGGGGAAGTTTTGAAGGTACTTTTTGTTAATGGTTTTTTATGACATAAAGATTTTACTGTTTTTTTTCTTTACTTTGTTTCAATCTCTTTAAGGCTAATTTTTATTTTTCTTGGTTTATTTATACTGTTTTTATTGGAAGCTTAAAAACACAGAATATACTCCTCATTTTTTTTCATATTGTTGCTCCATTTTTTAAAAATATAACTAATTGATTTGATGTTTGATATGTAAGATATGCAAGGGAATTTTCAATTTTATTATTAGAAAAAAAATTTATAGGTATGATTATAAAAAATATCTTTCTCTTAAATAATGCTTATTCATACATATTGAACATAAAAAGTTCATGTTCTCAGTTATCAAACATAGTTTTGATAATTGAAAGTTAAATTTCTTTTATTGTTATTTAGTCAAAATTGTATCATCATATTTCTAAGTTGTAAAATACTTATTTAATAGTTAAAATTCTCTATAAGTAATGACAGAAAATTTTTTTAAAAAATTGCTTAGAATTGTATTTTAATATACTATTGAGTATACAACATTCATATATCTTCTGAATAAGCTTACTATTATTTAAAAGGCTTGTAAAATTTCTGTCATTCTGTATTTCCACGAAAAATCTTTATGGATATATATTATTTTAGAATTAATATTTTCTTGTATTATTCTCTTCTAGATTTATAAATAAATTTCAGTTATTGCTTTTTTATGTGTGTATATGTTATTAATTGAAAATATTTGCTTTAGGAAAATTAAAAAACAAAACAAAATGTGTATTGTCAAGAGTTGTATCATTTTGCTAAACCTTGCATGTTTGGAGCTATATATATATATATATATATATATATATATAATATAAGAGTGAAGTTTTTTTAAATAACACTTCAATATAAGCATAATCTGTGACAATCCTCAGAAGCATGCTACAAAGTTAATTATAAGGAAACTGCATTATGTTTAATGTACAGTATCATTTCTATACAATAGCCGATATATGTTTAGATTTTTAAAAGTATATTAATTTATAGATTCTCAGAATTTTTATATTTCCATGATCTTAGAGCTGCATGTATTTAAAATAACAGTTAAATTTAATCTATTTTGCTCACAATATCTGAATTTTAGAAAAGGAAATTTTTTCTTCACATTTTTATATTTTACTCACATTAGTAGAAAAAAGTGGCTTGCATTAAATTTAAAAATTGTCCTTGGCTAATAAATTTTTTAAGCATGTTAATCTTTTATATTTTTTAAATTTTAATTCTCTTTTCAAACTAATTTTTATTATTAAATTAACTGTAAAAGAAGTTAGATTTTAATTAATTTATAGAATTCATTAAAATATTTAATTTGAATGTGGTAATTTTTCTTGCATGTGAAATGTTTTGTTTGTGTGTATTCAAGATTATTTTGAGATCTTCATAAATGTCTATATTTTTTTAAACACAGGATCTTGGTTCAGGAATTATTGTGATTCCATTTTTATCACTTTTAGAAGCCGTAGCAATTGCGAAAACATTCAGTAAGTACTTTTAATTTCTAATTAAATATTCTATTATTGCTGAATGTTTTATTAGCTGATCTTATTAACATTTTATAAAAATAGTTTCAGTTGCATGTCATTTGTTTTCATGTATAATTTTGATACATCTATTAATTAAATTATTTCTAATTTGAATAAAGCTTTTTTAAGTTTAGCCCATGTTGGTAGATCAGTTGTTGATTGTTTAACTTTTCATTGTGAATACTGTGTCTATGTTTTTGAATTCTTATTTTTAAAAACTTTTTTAAAGTCATTAAAACATTTTTTATGTCACTTTAAATCTTTGTCTCCTCATAAAAATTATATTTTTTTCATTGTTCTTTTCAGCCAAGGGAGAAAAGCTGCATGCTACTAGAGAAATGATTGCTTTAGGTAATAATGTCCTTCATTTTTTAATTTTTATTTAGATCCTGATTTTGAATGTATTACTATTTTTTTATTGTTTAAATACAGAAAAAAGATAACTTTAGTCTTACACTGATATTTATCAAATGTAAGATTTTGATTTCATACAAAAATTTAATTAATTTTGATAAGATTTCTTTGCAAAAAAATAATTAAAGTTTCTTAAAAAATCTGAAAATACATAAAAATATTTGCATTTGTATTTTGATTTTTCAGAGTAGTTTATTGCTGAAATATTGCTCAGATATGAAAAAATTTTAGTCACAAGACTTCTGTGAAATGAACAACATTAAAAAAAATTGAATTGTTATTTTCCAGGAATGGGAAATTTGATGGGTTCCTTTGTGTCTTCCTATCCTGTAACCGGAAGTTTTTCTAGGTATAAAATTTGAAATAATCTTTTACTAAGTGCCTTATTTTTTGAGAAAATTAAAATAACAATTTGTTGCACAGAAATTCATTTCACCATTATTTTTAAGAGCTGAATAAAAATTATGTATCCTAAACTATCATTTCTTGCAGATCTGTGATAAATAATACCAGTGGTGTAAGAACTCCTTTAGGTGGAGTTGTCTCAGGTATTTATAATATTTATTGCATATTGATGTATAGTTTTTAACAGTATTTTGAACAAATATTGAAAATTTTATTTCATCTAGGGAGTTTTGTGTTACTTGCATTATGTGTGATTGCTCCTTTGTTCCATTACATTCCAAAATCTTGCCTCTCTGCAATCATTTTTTCTGCTGTGATATTTATGATCCATTTTGAAGATATACCTGAAATGTGGAAAACAAACAGTAAGGAAATATATTTTTTTCTATATTGCTGTATTATGAAAATTTGTTATGCAAGATATCCCCACAAAAATCTTTTTTACATTTTTTGCATAGTTTCATCAAAAGTGCTTAAATAGAAAATAAGTTTTAAGCACCTTAAAAATACTTAATTTCGAAAAGAAGGTCCTTTAAAATGTTTAATTTTCTCAGGAAAAAAAATATCTATTACCATAAATGTGGGGTCCCCCTTCCCCACATACACTGAGTACAATAAATCAAAGATGTAGTAAAATGTCTCTGTTTATCAGATGTTTCAAGGACAATAATCCTTGAAAAGGGATGATTCCTGGTAGGGGTTCTGGAGTTTGAACTGTATTATCACTTAATTAGCTTTTAACATTTTAATAAACGCATTTTAAAAACGCTTAAACAATTTAATAAACATTTTAAGGAACACAGATGACCATTGTTTTTCAACAATGGTCATCTGCATTTATTACAATGTTTATTCCTTAGAGACGAAAATAGAAATGAAATATATCACACATCGTGCAACCTGAGTTCCTTTAGTATTCTATATAGCAAAGAATTTATTGTAGCCTTATCTGGTAACTTCATGTTTATCCTTATGGATTTTTAAAGAATAAACAGGTTGGTTCCCATTGACAAAAATTAAGTATAAAATATTTGATGATGATAAGAAAACAAGATGTATATATTCTAAAGAAAACTATTCTAAACACACAAGTCCCTCCCCCCTTCTCTCTCTCTCTATATATATATGATATTTAGACTTTTTTTGTTTTGATTACCAGGAAGTCATGCTAAATTATATCATTGTTCACATTTATGTGTTGTATTAGAGCAATCTCTTGAAGAATCTACAAAAGGGATTTTACTGTGTGATATTGAATTGGTATTTAATTTTGGGGATAATTATGTTGAGTAAAATCCAGTGCATTGATATTTTAGTTTAAAGCTATAACATTTCAATTATAGTGATTTCTTTTGTGGTATACTTTTTAAATGTCACTTTAAATAGTTTGAAGTTATCTTCTTTAAAAATTTGCCTTGCAGACTTGCCTTTGAATAAATTCTTCAATCCATCTATATACAACAGAGTATATCATAGGAATTTTGAATTAAGTTTTCAAAAGTTGCAGGAAAGTTAAATGGAAAGAGATACATGAGTAATTCTGAGAAAAGGCATTGCATTTTTCTAAAAAATAAAGATAAAAAAAATAAAAATTAACAACTTTGCTTTGCATAAGCTGTGGATTGCAAATGGTATATGATATTTATTTCCACTTAAAATAAATGTAAACATATGATATTTCTTACAGATATATCTGCATTTTAGAAAAATTATTTTTTCCTTGAAATATTTTTATTTTTATCTGTATTAATAAAATGTGCTATACTATGTACACGTCCTTTGGAGTTTAAAGAAAGAGATACTTAGAAAAAGAAATTTCTGACATGGAGGGGGAAATTAAAAAAATGTTGCAAAAAGTGGTACTTTTCTGTTAGCTGAAATAATGTGAATTCGGCTAAATTTCTGTGGCCATTTTTTGCTGCTGCCCAGCTAATGGAAAAGTACCCATAAAGGTAATGAAACAAAGGATTTCTCACTCTTATCAAAGTGAAATAACATTAAAAGAAAATACTCAAACTTTCTTGCATACTCTCTAATAAAATTTTTGTGGCAGAGAAGCCATGAATTAAATAAATATATTGCTTATTTAAATAAAATAATGTGCAATAATTTTATTTAAGTATGCTTTTATAGATTGTTATTTAAAATATGTAATTTTTTAAAGATATCTTTTAAAGGAAAATTGAAAGATATTTTAAATTTTATGCATGCCGAAAAATAATAGTTTTTGTGAATTATAAATTAAAGGCTTTAAAAAGATATTCTGAAATTATGTTTATTTTATTAAGCAATAATTTAATGCCTTGTTCAAGAATTTTTTTCTGAAACTTTATAAGTTTATCATTAGGTTACTGTAATGACTCGAGCTTTCTATACTTCTTTAGAAAAGGCACATACTCAAATAAAATACAGCACTCAGACTTTTCTTTAAATATCTATTCTAAATCTAAGCAAAAGCAGAAGACACCCTTCTCCGTCCGCTACACAAGCTCTTCTCCTCTCTCCTTACAAAAACAAAAACAGCAACAACCCCAAAAGGGGGGGCGAACCTCGCCAATCGTTTCCGCAGGCGTCGCCAATGGTAGCCAAACATCACAGTTACCATGAAGTATTATTTGGAAATATCTATTATTGAACATTTTTTTTAAATTCAGAAGAATAAATTAGATTTCCTCAATAAAATATTTTAAAACTCTGTTGTTAATTTACTGTTAACATTTTTTCAATTTCAGAATTCCATTTGACGGAACTGAAATTAATAAAATAAAATAAATTCTTGTAATCATTATAAGTTGCTGCTCACAAATGACTTAATACATCACTGGCTAATGCAAAACAGAAATTAAAGCTAATATTCTTTTCATGGTTATTCTTTTAAATTAATTAATTTTATATAAATATAAAATAATCTGATAAAAATTTTATAAATCTTGGGGTTTTTTTGCAGGCATGTAATAGTTATATGGAAGTATATTATAAAAATATAAAAGGAGATAAAAAAAGAAATTGTTTTTTATTTTAATAAAAGTTTTTAATTTCTGATTGGCACAATATTTTCAATGATCCCTATTGATACCTCTTCATTCTTTAGTAATGACTGAAATAACATCTTATAAAGGATTAAAAAAAAACAAAAAAAACATTTGACAGCTGATAATTTAGGGGTAGTAAAAATGGAGTATAACACAATAAATTGACCGGTATTCATTATTGAACAATATTTCAAAATAATGAAACTGGTCGTCACAGTTTGAAAATTTTGGAATTAACCCCATAAATAGTGTGATTTAACACCATTGGGTTTCTTTTTATGGGGTTATTTAAAATTAAAGATCTATGCCAACATAACAACAAATATGTTTGCATTGAAGGAGAAAATTCAACGCTGCATCAATGAATATATGCAAAATGGTCATGGAAAATGTTAAAAAAAAGTGCCAATAAAGCTATGGTGCCATTTGCCCTATGTGTTATTTTATACATAACTTCATCCTGTGTATTTTAGAATTCAATAAAAATGTTACAATTTAAAGAAAAGCTGTGTTTAAAAAAATATATATAATTTAAATCTTGCATTAACACATTGCTCTTTCTTCAAACATTCTGATTTTACTAATCTTAAATCACCAGCTATCAAATGCTTTTTTTTAAAAAAAAATAAAGTTGCCAACACTTGACCCTTGAATAACAGTGCATTCATTGCTTCAATTTTGAAACACATTTTACAATAAGTGTTATCATTTGAACACATCATAGTAATCAAAATCATTTTAACATTTTGTAATCATTATCATTTTAACACATCATAGTAATCAAAATTCCTTTATTTACATAAAGATTTCTTACAGTTTTCATTTAATCAGTGTTACATTTTCAATAATGAGATTTATAAAAATAAGCAAATAATAAATGACAATGTATAAAACTTATTTTTATGAGCTTCTCCCTGTTATAAATGCTTAAATATTATTATTGTATTATCTGCTTTTGCCATCATTGTGAAAATGCTTTTTTACTATATTAATTACTTTTGATGTTTGATAATATTTTTAATGATACCAATTAAATTGTTTTTTTTTCCTTTCTTTTTTAGAGGTGGAGTTGATTCCATTTTTCACAACCTTCTTATTATCTTTTATATTTGGATTGGAGGTAAATTAATGGCACTTTTTTTCTTTTCTTTGAATATTTTGGGGGAAATTTTTAATTTTGTGCTATAGTAAATATATTTGAATTCTAAAATTTTTTTCTCTTTCAGTATGGCCTTTTATTCGGTATTGCAGTTGCTTTGGGAATTTTACTGAGGAAGCAAAATGAATTTGATATATCTGTGGCAACAAAAATGGTATAAATTGCATTTTTATATATTTATTCTGTTTTCTATTAAACAAGAAGCAGTTTTCTTCATTTATGATTTGAGTAAATAAATTTATGAAGGAATTTAAATATTTACTTATTAAGTTTTTTATCTATTATTTGAAACTAAAAATATTTGATCTTAAAAAAAATCAAAATTTGATTTAAAAATGTTTTTTAAATTCTCTGTGCATTAACTACTGTTTATACATTCTCTTTTGTTGATTTCTAATGAAATTTGGTTTGGTTGCTGCCTACTTAATGATCAATAAGTTAAAAAAAATTCATAAACGACAGTTCACTAATATTTAATAATAGTTTTTATCCTATCTGTTTATTCTTTCTTTTTCTATTTTATCTATTATTTTATGCTTTTCCTAAATGTTTATCAAATTTGATCTTATGAAGTATTATATTATTTAAAATTTGCATTAAATATCTATTATTATACCAACTGCCTTAGGTAGCCATTTGGTTTACTGGGATTAATAATTGTTGAAATTTCCATGATTTCTCGGCATAAAAAATCAAATTTTGATAACATGTCATTTGTTATATTGTTTTAAAATTCTTATATTTTGTTCATTGTGCTTTACACTTTCCAATTTTTCTGTCTTTATTTTGTAGCAATCAATTATATCATAGGAAAGAACAACAGTGTTTAAAAATGGGTTTATTTAAAAAAACTTCACCATTGTTTGGCTATTATTATTTCAAGCCTTAATTTTTAATGCAATAGATATCAAATCTTTTCTAATAATAAAGATGATTGTGTGCTCCACAGGTTGGGCTATTTAAATTTTAACTACCAAATTGGCACATGCATATCTTGGAGGGTGGGGTTGAGTACCTTTGAATGATTTGTTTGATAATTTGAATGAATTAAAAATGAAGCTGAAATTTGATGTTTTTCTGTGATAACTTCCAAAAATATTATTGCACAAATTGGGCATTTTTGCACAAATATGGCTTAATTTTTCTGGATCAAAATTTCAAAAATTGTCTTTTTAATTATATCTGTTTAATAGGTGTTCAAATTTTCCTTTAATTTTAGCAATTGTTGAGAGGTTTTTTAATGTCCAGCAATTTTTACTCTAAAATTCAAATGGTTTTTTTGTGGCACAGTATGGCCAAATATGGCTTTTGGGCCATAAACCGCCACAAAACCAAAACCATCAAAAGTTTTTGCTTCATCCAGTATTTAATTGTATGATCTTTTTTCAATGTTGAAAGTTAAAGTTGAAAGATTCTATTTATAATTTGTGCAGTTTGCAAGACAAATATAAAAAGTGAAATCACAATAACATAAAATTCAAAAGAGTGATAAACCAGACATTTAAATTTTTTATAACACTATAATAGTATTGGGCTGATCTCCATCTTAAAGATTCATGTACATAACAAATAAAAGTGAAATATGGCAATTAAAATAATTTGTCTTTAGTGCTTACTGGTTTGAAAAATCATGTATGTGAAGTTTATCATATCAGCAGTTTAACATTAAATATAACTAATATCAGCGGTGAACCAACTGTTTGCCTCCATTGACTAGTAATTTAACAAAAACAAGCTTTATATTGAAACTTAACATGGAAAAAATAAATTGAATCTTCCTATTTTAATTAAACAATGAAATAAAAAGTCAGTTTAAATTTTAGCAATAACAATGTTTAGTTAATTGAGTTTCACATCAAGAATGGAATATATTGTTGAAATAGATTCTGAAAATATTTTACTAAAATTAATTAAAAATTGAAATGAGAATTAGATACCAAAGGATTTAGTATCATAGAAAAGATAATTAAAATTTTAAGTTGCTGTAAAAATAATTTTTCTAGTATTATATTTTTGAGGTTATTGCAGAAAGACAACAAAATTTTGCTTAATTTTTAATTATAAAATTTCAAAGATACAATTCTGTGTTGCATGTTTTCATTGTCCAAAATTTATACATTTGGTTGATTTAAGTTTTAGGGTGATTGTTGGGACTTTTGGTCTGAGGGATGTTATCTGGCTTATATTACAATCACCACCAAGTCATATGACCTGAATTGTAGAACATCTACATGGATACACATTCATTTTTATAATTTGTAGTTTCTGCCTGGGAGATTTAATTTTACAATTTACCAAACTGTATTTTTATTGGAATTATTTATGAAAAGTTTTTTAGTTAGAATTGTAATTATTATGTATGATCAGTTCCTATTCTTTTACAAAACTTCCTATTCTTTTCCTATTTAGCTCCTATTCTTTTACAAGACTTTAAAAACTACAAAGAAATAAGTCATTTTATATCTAGAGTAAACTAAGTAATTTTTTAAAAAGAAAAATTACTGAAATATAATATTTAAAGTATGCTGTTGCCAAAGTTAGTTTCTTTATCTTTGGAGAAGCTGTTTTTCATTATTTAAATGTCAGGTAGCTAATGTGAAGTTGGTAGTTAACAGATGAAATAATTAAAATTAAGAAGTTATTTTTAAAGTTATTTGTATAAGTTTTAATTTTAAAATAATCTTGCTAGACATGTATATATATATAATATGCATGTGCGTGTATTCATTTGAGTAAAATTTACTGTTGTGAATTTTGCTATTTTAAAAAATTGTAATTTAATAAATTTATTTCTTTTATTGTTATAGAAATAATATTTTCAAAATCAAAATTATTTGTGTACATAAATATTTTATTTTGAACATTTCCAGAATATAATAAAAGAAAATAATTATAACACTGCAGCAGATGCAGACTGCCTTAGGACCAAACTTGCAACATTCTAGTTTGTAGCTGAGTAACAAACATTAGACAAAAGAGAATTAATTATTATTTTTTATTTAATCAATTTAAGAATTAATACTTTATGATTATTATGATTTAATAATAATTTTCACATAATATCTAAATTGAATGTTCTTTTATGTTGTGGTGGAAGTCTCATTAGCCAGATAAGATCTATTGGACACAAATGTCACTTTTATCTAATGGTTTTTCTACTCGGCTGCAAACTAGTTTGTTGCAAGTTTGATCCTATTGCAGTCTCCAGCTGCCCCTATGGGGCCTCTCAACTTTGAATAAGCAACCTTTGCAAAACTGTTGCGGTGCCCTCAGCCAGCAGCAAAAGGCATCAGGCACATTAGAAACAATGGTCACCCCACCACCACACACACACTCACAATATGCTTGGTCAAATGTATCATTCGTTTCATTGCCGATTCACTGGTGGGAGAGTATGTAGTGGAATCCCCATAAACCAGATAATATCCATCGGACAGTAGTGTCACTTTTGTCTAATATTTGTTACTCAGCTACAAACTAGAACTTTGCAACTTTGGTCCTAAAGCAGTCTGCATCCGCTGCAATGTTATAATTATTTTCTTTTATTATTAATTAAAGATGGGAGAAACATCTGTGTTTTAAGAATAATGAGTTTGCTGACATTTCTTTATTTATTTTACCATATTTTTTTCCTTGTTATTTTTTAGCTTTTTATAGACAGAAATGTTTTTGAAAATATTTGCTAAAATATTATTTCAAACAGGATGAAAATGGGCTCACATATATTCATATTACTCCTGAAAGCAGTATATATTTTCCATCTGCTGACAAGTTTAAAGGAGTTGTATCTAAAGCCTTATACAGTAAGGAAAATGAATTCTTAAAAAAATTGTCAATGATTTTACTTACTATTTTTTAAACTATAAATTTTTTTTAGGCCAACCTAATGTTCCTAGCTGCACTGTGGTAATTCATGGGGATAATATGAAAGAAATTGATTACACTACAGCAATGGTAAGAATTTTATGGTTACATTTATTTATTATACTATATATATAATATTTGTCTGTATATATCAAATAAAAAATGAATAAAAATTATTAACATTCTATTCGAATCATATAAATTAAATTTAATATTTCTTAAAAATTAAGGTATATATATCGATAACATATGCATATAAATTTTGTTTAAGAAGGTAGAATTTTCTATAACTATTAATTCAGTATTAATATATGTTTTTTTTGCTTATTAAATGATTTTCTTTTCATAAATTGCAGATATGACTATTATTAGCACGAGTTGTAATAATTATACTAATAATAAATATGAATTTTCTTTGGAATAACTAAGTTCTAAAAAGAATTAATATTATGAGAAAAACAATAAAAATTTGAATGAATGAAAATTAATAATTTTTCTTTGTAAGTTCTGCAAGGAATTCTTTTGAGTTACTGCTTTTTAATGATAGTTGTAAAGAAAGCAAATTATTTTTAAAAATCCTAATTTTACATATAATTGATGACAAATGGCTTCCTAAATTGAAAAATAGACTTTTGAAATACCACCTTACATTGTAAATTTATTGTTTTTAAATGAATTGATATATTTTATTTTTGATTTAGGGTGTTAAAAATATGGTCATGAATTGATATATTTTATTTTTCATTTAGGGTGTTAAAAATATGGTCAAAGGGATACGAAAAGATAATGCTCAAGTTCTTTTCCAAGTTACAGAGGTAATACTTTTGTTTTTGAAGAATATATATATGCACACTAATTAAAATATGTTAACATTTCTTTAAAATTTTTTAGCCGTCAGCTGTAAAGGCACTGAACTGTCTAGAAGATTCTGTGCGATTATGTGCACAAGAGGATGAAATAAAACATTCTCTTCTTAATTCAGCCAGTAATACATGTAAGTATATGCAAGACAAACATGCATTTGAAATGGTGGATGTTTCTGGAATTTCTGTATAATAGGTAAATAGAAAAAAACACATTTGTCAGTACATATGTTTATTTTAGTAATGCTTTAGTTTATAGTATTATTTACAAAAAAATATGCATAAAATAGAATGTCATTATTTTTTTATAATTTTCTGTTGATGTAATTTGATTTTCCCTTAATTATTAAATCCTAATATAAAAAAATTATGGAATGTATCTTTTCAGCATTTGAATCCTCTATATCCCCACATTTTATTTATATTTTTAATACTCTGATTTTGATCATTTGTGTTATGGGCAATCTAAAATGAATCTATTGCAAGGCAAATATAAAATTGAAAAGTTTGAAAGAAACAGGCAATAATTTCTATTAATAGTAGAATTAAAAGTATTACGTAAAAAAGCAGAACATTATTTATTTTACTAGTTTGCAAATGTTTGATTCTATATTAAAAATCAATAATTATTTAGAAAAGTTTAGAAATTCTATATGCATGCCTATATATAATAATTAAGAGGTTTTTGTATTTAAAAAAAGTGTCCCTTTTAATTCTAACCTATCTAGATTACTAATATTAATACTAATGCTATGATAAACAAATGAAGGAATGATAGAGATGATGCTATTCATTATTCATATCTTAATTCTATACTATTAAAAAAAAGAAAATGCATGTTGATTGATTTCTGGAAACTAATGAAATTTTTTTTTATAATGAATACTTATCTGTGTAAGAGAAAAGAAAAATATATGATATAATAGTTATAGCATTCATTTATGGTTGTTGTATTTTAGTGAGCTTAGGAATGTTAAAACTCATTCTAGAAAATGTAAGAATTAGGTTGCATTTACAAGGAGTAAGATTATAGAGGCTTTTTTTATACTGGACTCATGTAGTCTAATTAATTAAAAAGTGAATATTGTCAGGTTACCAATAAAATCTATTACAACCCTATAAACGTTTTCAAAGGGCATTTACAGCCTACCATTCTTCTGAAAATCTGAAAACTGCATTCTGCAAAAGTAAAAACAATTGTCACAATGAGCACTCATCCACTGCCTCATTATTAATGTTTAATAAGGCTTGTTAGATGCATATTAGAATAATTGTATGTTCATTCTTTCTATATGGCATTTGAATTTCTAATTGCTGAAAAAGCCACCATTGCTAA
>JAOUZG010042725.1:4700068-4778186 GCA_026289955.1 Argiope argentata
ATGATAAGCTGACATAACACGAAGAAAATATATAGTGCTTAGGGAAGGGAGTAATTTTAAACAGGCTTGTGTATGAGAGGGAAAAAGAGATAAAAATTGGAATTCTGCTCTAAAAATCGTATTATTAAATTTTTTCAATGAGCTGATAAAAATATAATTTTTTTTGCATTGTATTATATTTTGCTATGTTATGAATATTAGTTATTATAAAATCTAAAACTAAGTTTTAAAAATTCTTTTTAGTTAATTAATTATAATTTTGGTAAGTATATTTTTGCACTATTTTGAATTTTAATTTTGATAGCAGTTATATTGTTAAATTTTTTTTATAATCTTTTTTTTTATTTGGGGTTTTTGTAATACTCTATTACAATAATATTTTATCAGAAATTATTTATTTACAATGAACATTCATTTATATTTTTTATTATGTAAAAAATAATACTTTGTTTCAAATGTTATATTCTTTAATTTCATTATATCAAAATCTAGAAATGAGAATTATAGTGAATGAGCAATTTATTTTTTAAATGATAAACCTAGTTTACTGATAATTTTTATGCATCGGGATGATTCAGTGTAAATATCCTTGCGTAGTGTTTTTTATTCTTTGCAGCATATAGCAAATATTTTCTGAAATTATGTTTGATATAAATAACAAAATGTATATGTTATACATAGTAACTTATTATTGACAATAATCTTGAAAATAAATATTCATTTTAGGAATTGATTGTAAGTTGGAACTTTCATTATAAACTACATTTAATTAGTTCTCTAAATTTCAATCAGATTTATAATTTAAGCATCACTTTTTTTTATTTAATTTATTCCATAGATAAATTTTGCTTTGTCATTTCATGTTTTTTGCTCATATAGAATATTTTTTTATATGTATACTTAGTTCATTAAAAAAATTCTTATGTTATGAATGAGGAAAATGACTTTGAATAATTGAGGTGGGGTAGAATATAGACTTCTGTGATTTTATATATGTTTTCAATGAATATTCCTTTAATAATGCTTTGAAATAGAATGCTAATCAACAGAGTTTAAATAACATAAGTATACATAACTTAATAATATATATTTCTATCATTGCCAATTATATAAACCAAGTACCACAGAAAATTTTTATCCTTGATGATAAATTAGGGTTTCTTTACAATTTTCTTTTGATCAAGAAAATATTCTTTTTAAAACAATTTTATGTCAGAAATATTTTTTTCAGTTGTGCAATTTGTTTAGTTTTTATTGCAGTATCAAATATTTATTTTGATGAATTTTATTTATTTTAGGTACAGAAATTTTTTCTGATGGGAATGAAGTTCTAGAATGTGCTGATCCTCTGTTAAATAAATATAACATGGATAAAGTAGAAGAACATTTAAATACCAAAGACAATCAAGAAGCATAATGCCTTAAAATTTTCTGATCAACTTGTATTTCTGTTCATTATTTGTGTTCAGTGTTGTAACTTGTTTGGGTTTTGAACCTATTTGTTATAAATTACTAATACTTTTTTTAATTTCTGTAAAAATTAGCATTTATGTATCAAATATTTAGGGTGTTATGTTAAGTTTGAATCAGTCATATGTGATCTAGTTTAAGTATCAGATTTTATTTGCAGTATTATTTATATCTTTGTGATCTGTTATATACTCTGAGATATTTACATTTTTCTTTATTTCATGCACAATGCACTCTGGTGGTGAAATATATTTTTTATTGCATTTATATTTTATATACATGAATATTTATTGAATATAAATAAATTTTCCATTTTAAATATATTGTGGCATGGTATTTAGATTTTTTAAATCATAAAATTATCATAACAAATACTGGTTGTTTAAATTTTTTTCTTTAGTATGAGTTCAGTTTTCTAAATTGATCTTCAAGGCTTTCAATTTATATATAATTTATTTTTATATAAATGAACCCTGATTCTCTATATTATGAATTCACTAGTTACTTTAGAAATAAGATTATTTTTCTGGAATATTAGATTTTTCAGCCAATATACTATCAAAAATTTCACTCCTATTGATGGATACAATTAAAAAGTATTAATAATTTACTGAAAGTTTGGAATGTAAGCAATTATTTTTTCTAAGCTTCAGTCAATCCTCACATACCTCCATCTCTTATTTTTCACTAACGAAAGTGGCTGAAAGGTTGTTTATCAGATCTTCTGTCAAAGGACATCATACAGGTGAGGGAAAGTACATAATATGAGAAAGTAATTAAATTTTTAAAAAATTATTTACCAACATTTTCCAGGTAATTAATTTGTGATGAGTTAAAACTTTTCAGTTTAAAAGTGAAGGAACCTGAATGTTATGATAAAAGCAGTTGCATTGATTAGTTTCATTTAAAGGAAATATTATGCAACAAAACTGGAAAGAATTCAGATTTATCTCATTTGATACCAGCATAAGTTGGAAAAACTAATTTTAAGAAGTGCATGATACTTTTTAAAATTTTTTTATGTCAGTTAATTTACGCTGGAATTAATGTGTCCAAGAAAACAATTTTTGCTGACCATAATTGTAAAAAAAAAAAAAAAAAAAAAAAAAAAAAAGAGGTTAAAAAAAGAGAGGCTAAAAGAGATAATTTTTAAAAAAATCAGGGAAGACTTTACAACAATTGAATTATAAAATGGTACAAGAATATAACAAATTTCTGCTTGATGTCTTTGTCTTTTGTACAAAAAATTGCATATGTTAAATTTCATCAAAAACTATAAATTTGCCAGATATATCTAACAATCTTCTAAAATTTGATCATAACCAATTTTTCTTCAAGAAAAACACCACAATGAAATGTTACTATTTATGTAAAAGTAGTGGATAATATATTTCATTGTCTTTAAAATGGCAAATATATATGAAAAAATTTAGAATTCTTTTACTTTTTGTAATTATAAACTGAAGTTGAGTTTTCAAATATTAGATAACAAATATAGAAAAAGAGCTTTTAATGCCAGAAAAAAAATATACAGATTATTACAAATGTTCAATATACAATTTTACAAAAAAATTCTTTTAAATTAGTTGCTTTTAGTTGATCTCCAAGTCTTTAGGAAAACATTTTCACAACTAGCAATAGTTGAGGATTTCATCAAAAAATCTTCCAATTTTTCTTGATACAAACATTTTAGAGCTGGTAAAAACAGAGGCAATACAGGAAGATCATGTAATCGAACCTATCAATAAAATAAAATAAATGTATCCAAAGTAGTAAACTCAAATCTGTTAATGAGATTTCATTTATATGGTATCATCAAATAAGAATAATTATGATTACCTTCATAAAATCAAAAGCACACCCTACATTCCTATGTTTGCATTCTTTGAACATTGGTACTTCTAAGTAGCGCTTGCTGAAGTGAGTCATGATTGTATTTTCAGCATTCATCTTTTCTGCTATATCTATTACTTGAGATGGTGTACTAAATCGCAAAAATAAAAAAATATCTATATTCAGCATTAAAAAATCAGCACATATGACAGAATTATAAAATTTCATTTGAATAGTCATAACCTTTAAGATGGTATGAATTTTTTCTAATTAATTTAGAATATATGTACAAAAATATTCACTTTATTTTTATATGTACAATTTTAAATATATCCTAAACTTCATGTTCTTTTGGGTGAATTTGAAAACAACATACTCTCAAATTTGATATAAACATTAAAAAGATTTTACAAATTCCAGATTATTTACCTGTGCATTTTCAGAATAGCTTCACTTATAAGATTATCTTCAACAGATGCTTCATGTATTAGTAAAGTACAATTTTTACCTGAAAAATTACATTTTTTAAAAGAAAAACTTCTATTTATTTTTCTCAAGAAAATTAGGTTTAATAGTTTATTTCTTTTTTAAAGCTACATGACTCTTTATTCACAATATTTTTTTGAATGATGATTAAGACAGCACTGGTTAGGATTAAGATTTAATACAACTAGAATTTCAGGATATGGAATAAAAATCCAGTCATTAATCGCAGTTCATAATTATGAGGTTTATCTAAAAAAAGCTTACTCAGAATGTTCAGCCGATCAAAAAAGACTTCTTTATATCAATTATCTAAATATGCTCGGTAAAGCAGTTTCTTAACAGAAACAAGCAGCATAACAATTAATAAACACAAAAACATCTCAAAAGTTGCTAAGCAATCCCATTATATATTTCTCAATGATACCACTAAATTGTACATTATTTTTGAAATATCCCACAATTTCTACAATATTGTTATCAGGCATCACTATACATTAAAATTCTTTCTATTACCTCTGAAAGACCATAAGGAAGTTTTATAAAACAAAAGCATTTATTGACAAAATAAAACAGACGATTTGTATAACTTCTATCAGAACATAGACTAAGATATTGAAATCCGATTTATTTTTAAAACAAATGATCAAATTTAAGAAAATATTTAAAGATTTATATAAACCTAGTTTCTTAATAATCTTAATTATCCACATTCTTAAGGTTTTTCATTTGATACTAAAACTGAAAGAAATTTGATGTACCAGCTTCAACTAGTTTTTGACAGGGAAGAGTATCTCCAGAATAAACTATCTTCCACTCAGAGCCTTGCTGGAGAACAATTCCATATGCATCATTGCAATGCTGAACAGGAACTGTTAAAAGCTAAAAAAGGGAAAACATTTCTTTATAATAAAAATGATAGCTTATTTCAAAATGCTGAGATATTTTTTAAGGATCAAATATCCAAATAAAAATAAAATGAATTTTTAAACAAATGTTTAGAAAAATTTATTATTATAAATATAATATTAGAGTCAAAAACAAACAAAAAATAGTATTTATATTGCACCAAAAGTTATAAATTAATACAAAAAAAGCAACCCTTCTATTTAAAAAAATAATGCAGTTTCTTTCATTGAAGTTATTAATATATCAAGTTGAAATTAAAATGTGTGTCACAGCCTTGATACAAAATGACAAGAATATACAAAAATGATCATCCTGTGAATTTGTGAATATTTGTACTGTAAACAAATATACCATACACAAATAAGAAAAAAGATTCAGAGACTGATAAATATTATAGATAATAATCAAATTAATAAAATAATGATAACAGTTAAGATAATAAAGTAAATATTAGAAAACATAATGGTCACATGAATAATAAAAGCATTTTCAACTTAAAATTTTTCTAAAGGGGGGGGGGGACAAGATGAGACAATACTTACCTTAACATTTTTCAAAAATGTTGACAATTGTAGGTGATAGTCACTTTCCGAAATCAAAGTTTTACAGGAAAATATTCTAAAAGAAAAAAAAGATAACACATAAATGTCAATTAGCAAACCATAAATTAATTTTTTAATACTTGCATATGTTGATTAGCATTGCAAAAAGTAATTTGTTCATATGAATGTATGCTTTTCAATTACCTGACTTTTGAACTAAGTGACTCATACATTTCACAGAATCTGTTTAACATCATTCGTACTCTGGAAGGAAGAATTAAAGCCATACGTTGATATGGAATACCAGAACTTTCGAAGGCTTCTATCCTTGATTTAATCATTTCAAAGAGACCCTAAAAGCATGAAATTTTCAAAAGTTAGAAACCAATATATTATTATACACTAAATATATATTCTTAAATAAAAAAATGTTTACCATATAATGGTCTGTATGTTTGTGTGTAATAAATATACATGATATTTTTCGAAGCACTCTGTTAACTTCAGACTTTCCAAAATATCGAACTAGTTGCCTGAATGTACCTTCACCACAGTCCAATAAAATACTGTTGTTGGCACTGAAAAAAAATAAATATTAAAACATTACAAAATTTTAAAATGTTTCAATAAATTTTAGATAATCTAAAAATTATTGAATTTTAATTAATTAAATTTTAAAGTGAATTAATAAAGAGAGAGCAACCAGATTTGAAGCAGAATTTTACTAAGAATTATTTTATTTTTTTAAAAACCATTTCATTTTTTTAAAGCATAGAACAATTATAGCTATATGTTTTTTCTCTTAAGTTGCAAAATAATTTTTTGATTTAATATAAGGTAAAAATACTAAAAAAGAAGCTTTAAATTTAAATTTTATCATTAACCTGATTTTGCAGTGTAAAATGAAATAATTGATATATATAACATTTCAATTCTAATTACTTTCTGAAGTTTTATTGTAATTCTGCCCATATTAATTTCATTCTTCATGTTCCCATTCCACTTCTTTTATTTAATTGAATTAAGAGGAGCCTTGTAAAATGTCTAAATCAGCAGTTCAAGCACTCTGAGGAAAGGGAAAAAAAAGTGTTCTGCCAAGCGCATTCTTTGTAAAAGGCACCTAAATTCTCCTACCTAAATCCACATGAGCAAAGAAATCCCTATAAAAATTTCAAAGAATATAAACAATGGAAAAATATTTTCCCTCACGTTTTTCTACAGCTACATCAGTGACGAACGGCTGCTCATTCGCCCACGTTTCTGGTACATAAATCACGCCAACCAGGATGGAATAAAGCAAAGTTAAAAATGCCTTCTATGTCAGCGACCTCTACTACGATTTAAAAAAATTATGATTATATATATATATAAAATTATAATTTTATATTATTTACCTAAGATTTACCAGGATTGCAGAAACGTTTCGACAGGCAGTTGAAGTTGCAGAACTTGTTCCAAGAAATATAACTTCAGGGTATTCATTGCCTAAAACGATAATTTTATAGAAAATATTTTACCTGGAAACAGAGTTTTATCCAGAAATTAGATTAAAAATTGCATGTCCTTCATAATCTTTTTTGAAAGATATTATTGTATAATTCTTTGTAAATAAAAATCGATTTGATAACAGGTTAAACTTTTAAACTGAAGGGGGGAGAGAAAGAAAGAAAGAAAAAACTGCATTATTTGTTTTATTTAACATTTTTGAAGTAAATTTATATATAATAATAAACGTTTTGAAATGTCTAAAAATCACTAAAGAAAAAAAAATAAGGATTTTTTTTCAACCTTTGACAGGTTTTTTCACAGAAATAAGAGATTTTAGCTTCGATAACTCGCTATTGAAGTCAGGTAAATCTGTAAGTGCTTTAATACTTTCTTCAGAGTCATTCTTTACAACATTATCCCTGAAATGAAATATTACACACATAAGTAATTATTGTCTTTAGAATTGTAAATTAATATTGCATTTCTTAAATAATTAACCAATAAATTCCTAACAACATTTTATCTGAAATACAAGGATTTGTCAAAAATTTTACAGTAAATATGGCCAACTATATCAATTTTATAGTTGATAAATCAAACAAATTAATGTATTAATAAATAAAATTTGAGTAATTTTATATTGATTAAAAAGATTCTATTTTGGTTCATGTAGTTTAATAAGGTCTCATTCTTCGTGTCAAAAGCTACATTATTATGGAAGAAATACATTATCTTACAACAATTCCAAACTTTGTTGCTTATGCATGTAAAATCAAACAACAATTTTGTCATTATGTACAAAAATTACAATTATTAACAGTATTTTACTAAGCACATTACATTAGCACATGAAAATCACAACTTTTTTTGCACAAGGCATATATCTGTATACATTTTATAAATTTTAACTCATTGAACTTTCCACTGTTGATTAAAATTTATAAAGTTATGATAAAAAATTTCTAGAAAAATAGTTTTGGTAAAGTAATTTGATAATGCACTATAAAAAAACAATACATAATCACACAAAATAATCAAATAAATTTATGAAAATACAAAAATCAAAATTGAGTACAAAAAAAATTAACACAATGAATTAATACATTTTTTTTATCAACACTTTCTTCATGCATTCTAACACTTAAATAACAATAAATTATTTTTAAAATTAGTAGTATCAATAAAAGCAGGCATTTTTTTAAATGTATATTATTCTTAAATTCATTTGTAAAGGAGAGACATCCAGATATATTTTAAGGTAATAAAAGAAAAATGTTAAACTTAAGAATAGTATCATGGAATTCCAATCTTTTTAATTACAGATTTTGAAATCATGACATTTAAAACAAAAATAAAAGTACTCAGATTGTAACTAACAACCATGCAAATAGATATCAGGATTTCCTATAGTCCAGGATTTCAGAATATCACAGAAAAAAATTAGACCTAAAAATTTATAAATATGCTTTAATTATCCTATATAATTATATTTTAAAATCTTCTCAAATATAAACAACTAATATGATTTTTTTAATGTTCCAAATAATGGGAAAAAAAGTTTTAAAATATCAATAATGGGGGAAAAATGTTGCAATATAACATTTTTTTTTAATTTTTACATTCATTTCCTCATTCATATTCTGTGCTGTATCATCATAATTAAATTTAAAGAATTTATGAAGGAAAGAGGTATTAAAATTCTTTAAAAACATTCTTACCAACTCAATTTCCTTTCAGGTCGAAGATATATTTGCAACATAAGAGGAGGATACATAAGATTTGAAGAAACTTCTGAAGGCAATGGCTTTATCTGAAATGTTACAAAATTACAAAAAGGAATTAATTTCATGAAAGAATAAGTTGATAAAGCAAATACAAATATATTCAAAAAGACTATTAAACTGTTATATTAAGCTAGTGAAATTTAAAAAAGCTTTTAAGTATATTAATGCAGTTGGATCCACATTTACCTTATAATAAAATCAAATGAAGTATATTTAATATCAAAGAAAATTTATTAAATAAACAGACATCTTGAAAAATGTAAGCAGCTAAGGTTAAAAAATTACAAATTTACAATTTTTTTACACACTAAAATTTATAATTGGTGATTAATATCAGATATATCTTTAATTTTTTTTTCATGCAGATCAAATTATGTTTTAGATTTATTTTCAGAAAGCAATAACAATATTTACCTTTTCTTTGGGCAATAATTTAAAAATTTCAGGATGAAAGAGATGTAATAAATTCTGAGTTTGATGAATAGCTTCACTGCTTGCTGAAGGATTAGATGAATTTAAAATATAATGATGTACATTTTTGTGAAACCTTTAAAAAGAGAAAGAGAGACAGAAGAGAGAAAAAAAATACTGTAAATATTATTGTGGATAATACTTATTTAATAAAACCACAAGGCCTTTTACATTATTTAGATGATTAATAAAAAGTAAACAAAAATTATATTAAAAAATTAAAATTTATATGATGGTAGATTATAACTAGAAACTATTTCAATATTAAATCAATAAAATATTTTAAAATTTTCGAAAATTCCTATTTTTGAGTAGCATTAATAAAATATGAGGATCGGAAGAAATAGACATTACAATTTTAATGGTAACAATAATCTATTTTTAAAATATGCTTTTTACTTCTTTAACATTCAACAAAATTAACTAAAGCAGGGAGCTCAAAACTAAATGAGAAGTTTTAAATTTTGATAAGTATACACTTTTAGGATGATGATTTATTAATAAAATCTTTTTCAATTAAAAACATATTATAAACATAAAAGATGTTTGAAAATTCATACTTTTGAATCCATGCTTGGTATTTTTTTGATTCGATAATATGAGGAGGTGAAAAATGGAAGACATAAGTGATTTCATCAACAGCATTTGACAGAGATTGATATAAGCTAAACTGTTGTTCATTCACAAATGAATCCAAAAAATCTTCTGATGGGCAATCCACAACTAACAAACAAAAACCAGGTAATGTATTTATTAAATGCAATACATATAACCAACGATACTTTGTTTAATACATGTAGTTACTACAGACAAATAATGTTGACCCATTATATTTTAGATATAAACCTTTAATACTGATTCCAGTAAATTTTGCAACAATTTCAAGTGATTTGATGAAGAAATGTATTTTTAGCTAATGGAGAATGCAATATAAATACATAGAGCACATCTATATTCATATTTTCAAACACAGAAATTTAATGAGTAAGTAATCTGAAATTAGAGTAAGGTGGTCATATAAAATTTTGTATTATCATAATTCTCATACTTAATAATCTTAATAATGAGGGATAAGAAAACTTGGGAAGTTTAGTCTATTAAAATATCTAGATTCAAAACTGTATATTTATATCATGAAAATATGAAGGAGCATGACTTACAAAATCACAAGCATTTTATATTCACTAGTTGAAAACTAATAAAAAATTCTAATTAAATTCTTCTTTTTCATCATTTTATAACACTTAAATCATACTACAGCAAAAAACGGAAATCTGTATTTGTAGAGAAACTACATTAAATCTATAAAAATAGAAAACCAGATTCAACTAATGAAGATTTTAGGTAATAAAACCTTTTAATCTAATCTATTCATGAATTGCATATTTTTACCTCCTATCTTAAATGAATATACTATGTAAGGATAATTTTGATTTATTTAAATTCCCATAGAATTATAGTCGCATTTAAATGTTGAAGATAAGTATTCAAATTTAAAAATTTTACAGCATGTTAAAATCACAAAGAATTACAAAAAACATATACTTACTTAAAACTGTCATGGTAGGACAAGATGCATCAAGAACATCTGCAGAATGAATCTAAAAATATATACATGAAGACATGTTAAAAATTGAAATTTAAAAATATTGAAAATATTATCCTCACAAACTTATGTACAAACATAAGTAGTAGAAATTTTCCTTATTAATATGTATACTTAACATGTATTATTCTATACTTCAAAGACATAATTTTAATTTGTTTGAAAAATATACATAAAAAAACATATTAAATATGATCACTAAGGCAATTAAAAATAGCATTAATTTTTATTATAATTTGCTATTAATTTATACATTAAAGAATTTACAATATTTTTTTAATACTTAAAAATACTCTTAATTTTCAACATTTATTCTTTAAAAAAATTCATTTACAAAAGTAATCTGCCCCATTTGACTTACAGCTACCAAATTTGGCACTAAGATATTTGAAGGATGGGAATGCGCATGGCAAATTGCTCTTCATGTTATTTTAATTATTTAAAAATTAAGTTTATTTTTAGCATTTTTCAGCAACAGTTACAAGAATATTGTGTAAAAACAAATTTTACACATTTCAAAATTTAAAAAATTGTCCATCAAATAACACTCACTTATAATTAAGTAAATGTTTTCTAAAATTTGGCAAATTTTCAAAAATATTTTTTGAATACCTGAACATTGCATATTATTTATTGGAATCTGATTTTGTAATTCATTTTTGGATGAGCATTATAAATTAACTGGACACATAAGGAAATATGATGTGGGGAAAGCTCAGGTACTTTTATATGCTAAAACATCAGTTCAAAATTCAATTATTGACAAAATTATGCATAACTTATTAGTTATTTATAAGTGTGAAATGCACTAAACTTTGTATTTAGCTAAAAAATAAAAAAAATCTATATTAAACACTTATAGATAAAGTAGTTAATTTTTTTGGAAAAATTACAATATCTTAATAAATATTTTTTGAAGCAATGCTGATTTCTGAGTTCAATTCATTCTCACCTTTACAGGCCATAATCCAAGGTAATATAATTGTAAAATATCATAAAACCTTGCAAAGAGAATATGAATATAGTCAATAATAATAATGATAATAATACTCAACTTACAACTCTGCCAGATGGTAAAACAACATCCTCTCCGTTTTTCAATTGCAAAAGGTGGGGACCACTGAAAAGTAAACAACAATGGTTATAATATAAGTTATCAGAAATGCAAATTAAAAAATGAATATATTTAATATATAGCAAAAAGGCTTACATAGGGACACCAAGTTCAACACACTTTTCTGTATTGAGATCACCACGCTTTTTAAATATCTAAAATTACAAGGTTGAGTTAAATAAGAATTTAAAATAAAAAGTGCATAACTATAACAAAAAAAAAAGAAATAAAAGAGCAAATATTTTAATAAGAAAATGTATTGAATAACAGATTCACACATATTTTTGTGTTTGTGTGTATATATATATATATATATATATATATATATATATATATATATATAACTGATAATTTTTTGCACTCCAACAATATTACAAATATGATTTAAATTTCTCTTCTCAATTACAGTTTTGTTAAATAAGCCATTCCTTTTTCATGTAGAAATTCAGCTTCTATTTCAAAAAAATATGAAACATAGCTGCAAAATTTTTATTATTAATTTAAATATCTCAATAATTTGTAATTCAAAAATTCACAATGAATTATTATAATGAATCAACAAATATTTGAAAAAATTCAGCTTTCAATGAATAAAATAGAAAAACTCCTAAGATGACTTAGACACACAAACTTAATAGTACCAAGTCTTCATGCAATAATTTCATTTCTAGAATTTAATCTGTACTAACTAAATGCATAGTATTTTAATCATAAATTATTTTTGATATTTCAATGTAGTTAGTTCATCAGTTCGACTAAATTAACACCTAACAGTTTTTTTATGTCTTCAAAAATAAGCAGCTTTATATGAAAATAGTAATTTAAAATTTCAAGAAAATCTAATTTTGATGGTAGTTATATATCAAAATATAAGGGGAAAATCAAGAATATTCTAAAAATTGAACTTTTCTGGAACTGCTTACTTTAAACATTAAGGGAAAAAAAAATCATTAGTCTTTAAAGAAGAGTTACATAAAAAAATTGCATTTCAAAATTTAATACTTACTTTGCATACATAAGAATAACATATATCAGGATTACCTAAATAAAAAAAGTAGAAAAATAATTTTTAATAAAATTTTTAACCAAGTAAAATGAAAGAACAATAGTTTCAATTATAATATAAAACAAGCAGGATCTGGTGTCTTTAATTTTTTTTAATTTCACACTCTCTCTAATAAAGATCATATTGAAACTTGGATAAGGCTGTAAATACTTTGCATGATATTAATATACAATAGTTATGAAATATAAGTTTTGGGCAGGAATCTAACATTTTAATTGGATCTACTATACAAATATTATTCTGAAAGCCATTTTTTTTTCAACAGTGAAATCAGAGTCTGATAAGGAAGTACAGTTGTAGTCATGAAATAAAATGCCATTGATTGAAAGCATTGTGTAAATGGTTTATTTCATTTACATACATGAAAAAGTACAGTTGGTGGTTTTTCAGACAAATTTGGTTTACAATTTGATAAGAAACTATATTTTAAATGTTAACTTGGATAGCAAGTTTCATATATTTAGCTCTTTATGTCATCAAGTCTATTTGTAATCAAACAGTTATACGGATAGACTTCCTCTGAATGGATTTTATCAGAAATTTGATAGATATTACAAAATTTGGTTTAATGTCTATATCATATATTTGTTTAAATGAAAGCATTTTTGAGTTAGCATCTTCACAGATAAACTGATGGCTAGAACATAATGTCAAAGATGTGTTTTTCAAATTCGAGGAGATCTGAAACAAGGAGATTTGGCAAAATCTTCAGTTTAAATTTTTTGATGATTGGAAAACTTTTTTTTTTATCTTTCATATAGTAGAAATTAAAAAGATTTTAAAAATACATAATTAGCTTAAAAAGCAGATAAATTCCTATATACTTTTAAAATATTATATTTTGCTTCAAAATTTATGTAACTAAATAATTTAACACCAAGTGAATCTGATCAATTAAATTTGTGACATTTATTTTATACAATTTCTTTTTATTATTTTAACTTTCTTCTTTTTCTTTATTTCTTTTTTTTTTGCTTTAATTTACAAAGATAATAAATTGATGTTTTCAATTAGCACTTGAAAGTTATTAACATTACAATTACTTAATTGATGAGTAAGAAAATATCTAAAGTTATATTTAATATAAATCTTAACAGATATAAATAAAAATTTCAGAACATACCTTTAAAACGTGAATTCAAAATTTTAATTGGAATAGGTATAATTTCCATGTTTTCATCAATGTATTGCAATTTTTTACCTGAAATGTAATAAAATTTATTAGAAGCAATAAGATTCCAGCTATCTGCTATTTGCTACAAAATTAATAATACTTACGTAATAAAGTTCTTTTATAGGAAGTTATGACATCGATGAAATATTCCTATATGAAAATGAAATATTTTGAAAGAGGAAATGACAAATATGATATAAATCAATCCTAAAAATGTCTATTCATTAGCATAGAGCTATGAACAAAGAATTATGTTTTAAAAATTACAATATTATTTCATAAGATTTTGAAATGCACTTTTAAAACAGAAATTCTGATGAGAGAATAGGGGAACTTTTGAAATTACTAAAGTTTAATGACCAAGCTATTTTTTGAATACCTATGTAGCTATCAATTTTAATCTTCTTTTATTGCCCATACCCCCCAAAATAACATGAAAAAATAAAAGTTTAGATTAATTCTAGTTGAGAAACTATAAAAAAAGTTAATTAGGCATGTCTTAATCTTAAAAAATGATCAGATAAAAAGCTGAATGTTCATTCAGCACTCATTTTTCCAAACTTCTGCTATACACCAGCAGTTTTCCCCTTGCACAATTTAACATGCACCAGGTATAAATACATAACAGATCCTTTGCATAGTTGAATCTGAAATCCATGGCCCACTACTTATAAAAGAAAAGGCAAACAAAAAACTAGCAACATGACATTTGCAGAGCAACCAGATTTTTTTCTTAATATAAGTGAAGCTTTCATAGTTTTATGCCATCAGTATCAATCTGTATATGGAGGGAGAAATTCTGTCAGCATAGCAACTATATTGTTCACTAGGAAAACTTTTTAAATGTATTATTTTTGTTATTTTCTCTCTCTTTCTCTTCTTTTTCTTCAAGTGGGCAGGAGAATTGCACTTATCAGTTTTTAAATTTAATTAAATGGTTGAGTGATTCAGACGTTTGCAAAATACTGATACATGATAAGTTGTTTGTTTAGCATAAAAATTAAGATATCAATAAGATGCATTTTTGATTACAAATTTATAAAGAATAACAACATTGGAAATGCATATACTCTGCACAAATGTTTAAGATTTGGATGAATATCTGGACATTAACCCATTAACAGCTGGTGTTGTTGAAGCAAAAGTAAAAATAAATGTTTATGAAAATTTAATGGTAAAATAAATTTTTTATAAATTGCAATTTTTAAGACAGCAAAAGAATGGGGAATATTTCTGTGAAAAAATATTTAACATAATATATAATTTCATTTCTAAAACAAACATCAAATTTGAGGTAATTTTCATCCAAAACTGTTGACTTTGGATTTTTTAAGAGCAAACAATTTGAAAGAGACATGAATGATAGAAGTTATATACTTTTAGCGAAGATCACAGTCTACCACAACATTTCATTCATTAGCTTTTTTCGGGTACCTGGAGAGGGGATGGAAAACAAGTGTCGCGCTAATGCAACATCAGCAGAAAAAGAGTACTTTGGTTCACTAGGAAATATCAATTATCCATTTCACTTTTCAATCAACAGATTGCTTGTTTCTCATTCTACATGTATAGAAATACTAAAAAGAAAATATATTATGTTAGATGAAGCTCTGAATAAATTTTATGAACTTGATTGAGAAGACAATAACTTCCATATTGTAGTTCTTCCTCCAGAAACTGCAGAAGCTAGCGATGAAGATGAAGGAGATGAGGATATAGAAGGACAAATCGAAATACACTCAAAAAAGAAATCTAATATCTCGAAGACCGGTAGTAGTAAAAAAAAAGAACACTTGAAATGTGTAAAAAAGGATCCAAAAAATTTACTTCAACCAAAAAAAAGAGGAAAAAGATAGATTGGAAAGCGTAAAAATGAAAATAGAAGGTAAAACTTACTGAGAGATTTTTGATTTATTTTTCAGTACTGATATATTTTCACTTCTCGTTGATAAAACAAATTGAGAGATGTTATTATGGTTTTCAGTATGAATAGGAAAACAAAGTGATTTTTGTTAACTGGAACAATAACTCTATGGTAACTCTTGGTTCAGCATTTGGTAAGATACAATCTGTAAACAAGGTTTCTCATTTTTCAAGTTTTTTCACAGGAAAGAAAATTTTTGGCGTCTCAACCTCGTCTTATTGATCAATATAACGACAAATGGGAGGAGTCGATTTATGTGGTAATTTAGTAGCTAACTATAGAATAGGAATTTGGGGGAAAATGTTTACTACTAACGTTTGTATAAAAATAAATTCATTCCTTTTAGTTTTGGTGATTAGTGCTTTAAGACAGCATTAAGGTAGGAATTATTGTTGAGCTTCAATGACTATCACTGGACACAGTACAAACCCTAATGCAAGTCCAATCATCGGCAGAGGGGAACTACAACTTCATACATTACTACCAAGGAAGCAAGAATCAATTATTAAACCACTGGTGGCATTATAGATGTCTCTATATCTGTGACGTCACCATTGGGTGACCATAAAACCATCACCATAAAAACTTGTAAAAAATAAAATAAAAAAATCAAGCAAAAAAAAAAAATAAGATTGAATAAACATTTAGTAAATGTAAAAAAAGAATTGCAATTTGCAAATAAATTTTTTCTCTGTCATCCAATAGTATATAAATGTTCAACTACCAGATTAAGATTTTAAGCTAGAATAACTTAATACAAATACATTGAAAGTAAAAATAATGGATCATTCAGCATAATTACAAAATTGTTTCATACTTACAACACCAGGAGGTCCGTAAATTGTCATTTTAGGAACACCAAATGTATCATTTCCAAGATAGATATCTAAATAATTTTAACAAAAAGTTAGTAAAAAAGAGAACATTATACAAATTTAATGCTGTAATAACAATCTATTAATACATAGTAATTAAAAAAGTACATTTCAACGTTTGAGATTAAACAACTATTTTTAAAAAATGAGAACATGTCACTATAATACTGAATAAAATAAAGAATGCATGATTTCATTTCACACATGAAACAAAGGTGAGTTTGTGGAGGAAGAAAAAATTTTACTTCAGTGAGTTTCCTTTTAATTATACATTTTTGAATCTCATACAATATTTAAAAACTGAAATCTTGTTATATAAGGCTTACCTTTAAAAGTTTTGCAATGGCTTTACAGATCATAAAGTTGTTTAATGGAATATATCCTTCTTCTCCTTCATGTTTTTACAGATGAATTTGTAACATGTAAACTTATGATATTAAGTAAAAAATATTTAGTTCCTTAGTTTTATTCCTATTACTTCACTACAGTTATAGTAATTGCAATCATTATTTTACATTATTAATTTTCTACTATTGGAACAATTGTTTTAATACATAAATATCCTATTTATAAACAATATGATGAAATTTTGACATAGATACTAATACATTGAGCTAAGATTACAAGAAAGACACATGAACCAGCATACTACTTTCCTAACTTTCACTCAAAACCCAATGTAAGGATGCTGGATAGATTCATGGTGGTTTTAAATTTACAATTTTTCTACCATGAAGTAAAAACTTCACCAATGGATCACTGTATCCTTATTACAAGACTTAATTTAGTCTTTTTAATTATTTAAAAAAATGTAAATTAATAAATTTGGATGATTTTTTTTATTATTTAAAAAGTAATAAATAATGTCCATGCAAACTTTTAAAAGTAGAATCAATTAGATTCTGAAAAAGGGGTAAAAACTGAGCTTTTATTAAAAAATAAATAAATAAACTTTTTATATATCTTTACTTTTAGACAAAATAAAAATCAATTTATATAAAAACTTACCAGGTAATCCACTCACATTTCTCCAAATATTTTGAGTAACAAAAACATGTCTTATTTGTAGAGTGTTTACTCTAAAGGGAAAAAAAGTATAAATATAATAATAACTGAGAAGGAAAAGGGGAAAAGACTAGATAATTGATTTAAAAAAAAAGTCTTTAAATTTATTTCAGTTGTCAAAATTTCTGTACTATTTCATAATACAGATGGTACAGAAATATAAAAAGAAATATCTCTGAACTGCAGATATTACAAGATAATTAAAATAATGCACTTAAAATAATAGTTAAATAGTAAAAATTAATAAAATTTTGAAAAATTTACTTACTCATATTCTTGGCAGATTCTTCCAACACCTTCTCCACAATTAAATAAAAAACTACAAAACCATGAAACAAAAAAAGAGATTATTTAACAATTTCATATGGAAGAAAATTAATTATACAGTGCAAGGAATTTTATGAATTAAAACTCAAGAGATAATTATCAAATTAATTACATTTTGAATAGAAAAAGTTTTTATTTCAACTTATACATATTTTTTTCTGATTACATTTTCTCTCAAATATTTATTTCATTCAAAGATTTCATTAATAAGTAGCACAGTTATGTACAGCTCATATAAAAAATCAGTTATTACAAGGGATTATATTCCCCAAAAGATTAAAACAGATATTTCAATTAAAATGAAGGTACTTTTCTGTTAGCCTGGTGCAAACGAAAAATTGTCAAATATTGTAGAATTCCGGAAATTTTTTTACAGTGATTTTAAAGCAAAAAATTGCCAAATAATGTAGAATTTCACCAAATTTCTTAGGGGAATTTTTGCTTGCACCCAGATAATGGAAAAGTACAAAAATGAAGCAAAACTATATTATGTGAACATATTTTTATTCCAAAACCAACAACTCTTGCTGCTAATTTAAAAGGGTAAACTTGAAAAAATTAAGATAATAACATAAAGATATAGCCACAACATCACTCCTTTTCCAGTAATAAGGGAGTTATGACAGTTTATAGCATGCAATTTATATAAATGTGGAATATATATATATATATATATATAGAAGTTAAATTAAATTTTTACAATGAATGGAATGTACTTAATCCCTGCAACATTCTACAAATTTTACATTTTTACCAGAACATGCAATTTTTCCGTTTGAATACTTTTGCTTAACAGATTAAAATGTTGCCTGTTTATATCACGTTTGGGTTACAAAATTGTATCATAGTTATGTATAGCTCATAAAGAATTGGTTATTACAAGAGATTATATTTCGAATTAAAATGAAGTGAAATTATATCATGCTAACATATTTTTATTCCAAAACTAGCAACAATTGTTTCCAATTTTAAAAAGACAAATTTGCAGAAAGAAATATAATAATATATATGCTATAAATAACTTTTTTCCCCCAAACTGTTTTATTTAAAAAAAAACTATTTCTTAAAAATTTGACTATAAGATAATCACAGTAAGGCTTATGATTAGAGTCCTTCTAGCTGAGCAAGATAAAACTGTGCCAACCTTCCAAAAACCCACAATAAGCTTACTATTTTGAATGGCTACAAGAAATAGGTACAAATAAATTTAGGGTTGCAATAAAAATTGTCAAAGTTTTTATGACTGTTTTCTTTTACCAAATATAAAACTGAGTATTATCCTTAAGTTGGGACAAAAATAGTTCTTAATTATAGTATTATTTCTTTACTAAAATATAATCTTTTTTTTATCTGTAATATTTTTTTAGTCTATAATTTAAAGAATATTTGTGTATTAATTACAAGTCAGCAATTTAAAATACAAAAAGTTGCCATAACATGTTTATCACAATCAGCAATTAATTGCGGAACATGAAATATTAGCTTATAAACTATATTTATCAATGACATACAATTAAGTTTACTGTTAACCAATCCTACTTCCATGCAGTGAAGTCAAAAGGTTGGGAATTGTACACAGTTAGATATTATCACCATTTATAATAATAAATAATTCAATCCTCAAATTCAAATTATTTGATTGGAATTAAGTTTTTCTAATTGAGTGGTTGATTGAGTTTGGAAAATATTACGTAAGGAATTAAAAATATATGTGCACATACAAAATGTTGAAAAGCTATCACATCATGAAGTAAGACTAAAACCATAGTAAAAGTTTATATTTATAAACATGGAACCAGAAAAGAAATTGGTACTTTCCCGTTCGGTGGGAGAAAGTGAAATATCGCCAAATAATGTAGAATTCTGCCATATTTCTTACAGGCTTTTTCAAAGCCCCCCCCCCCCCCACCGAATAACATATCAAATTTTCTGGGGAATTTTTCGCTGGCGGCCGACAAACGGAAAAGTGATTAATAATGATAAATTATAGTTTGGCAATAATAATAAATTATATTTTGTTTATTCGAGTATGATTAAATAGATATATTACAGTGTTCTGTTCATTGCAAATTACCATTCATAGCACAGAAATATTTAAAAGTAAATTAATTCACCTAGAAATAATCTCGGCAAAATTTACCCTTTAAATTCCGTAAATATTCCTATACATTTTGGCTGACCAAATGCTCCATTTCCTAATATGGTGATGCATATTCGACTAGCAATTTTGGAATCATTTTCTATCTCATTTTTAAAGAATGATTTCTTTTTGAAAGGATTAAATTCTTTTTTATCATCACAGCGTACAACATCACTAACATATCTTAAGTGAGATCGTGAATAACAGCATCTCAAATTTTTATTTAAGAGCATTAATTTTAAAACAGATAGCATAGTTTTCGTCATTTCATTATTTCTTTTCTTTTCTTTTTTTTTTAAGAAAAGAACATAAATCCGAAGCTTCAACACATGCTTTTCATTCAATGCTCGCGCTGTGTTTGTAAACAAAGTAATCTGTAACTTAAAAGTTGAAGTTTATTGGTTTCTGAGTAACTTTCACAAATGCATTTTTACCAATAGATATAATTTAAAATAAAAAAAAAGCTTTAGAGTGTTTGACAGAAATCTATTTTCATTATTTATTTAAATAGCCTTCAAGTATTACCTTTTTAAAATAATGAACTACTTCATTTTTCATTTCATTTGAAAAAATAAATAAATAGTATATGTATTTTTGATTCAGAAGGAAGAAAACAACACATTACTATATTTTGATTTTACGGTGCGCACGTGTTTAAATTTATTCCAAATCAAGTGATGTGTTCTTTCTTAAAAACAAAATTCAAATAATTTGATTTTAAAATTACAAGCTTGTATTTCAGAAGAAAATTAGTTTTCACTTTAATTTAACCTATTTTCAGTTTTTCACTAAGGGTAAATTAATGTTGTCATTGTTTATAATCGAATGTTTTGATTTATTTATAAATTTCAGAATATGCAGTTTTATTCTTGTGATATTCGTTTTTTTGTCTTTTGTTAACCCGGCACAAGCTAGGAATTAATTTAGGAGCATAAGCCGGGCAATAAACCTCCATCCTTCCTTCCTATGCAGTTTTACTTGGCAAATAATAATAAAAAAACTTTTTACAAAAGTATTAATTTCCAAATGTTAAAAAAAATTATGGGAATTTTCCTACGAATTTAATTTTTATGATTATAGTTTCAATTATTAAAAAATATTGCTTGTCTTATATCAAAATAATTCTTAAGGCTTGAGAATTTTTTTTATATATTAAATTACCCTATCTAGATTTTAATTTTTTTTCAACAGTTTTTTCTGCGTTCTTCTTTGTTGCACTATACTACTCACTTACAAGTCTATTTTATAGTTGTATTTTGTTGAAATAATTGTATCTCATAATTACAATTCATATATCAATCAATAGGGTCATTTCAATTTAAGTCATACATATCAAATGAACATAAACCTTTCCACTTTGGAATCAATTGGTCATCCCCTCCTCCCCATAAAAAAGGATGTTTTAAAGTAATGTTCAATTATTTTAATGCAACTTCAGATGAATTCACTATATTGGATAATATGGAGGAGGTATCGGTGTTTGAAATAACATTTGAATCTGCAATAATTTATCAATGTTTGTGAAAAAATTCTTTAATCAAATTAGTAAGATTTTGATTTATCAGATTTCCTCCTTGCTTAACTCTATTGCCTAAGTAACATTCTGAGGTATTTAAATCCAACCATTAAAACTTTAAATCTTTTTACTAATCCAGTCATTCAAATTCTATATTAATCAAGCAGTTTGATGCTGTTTTTTTTTTTTTTTCCAAATGAAGAATTTAGGATGTAAAGTGAAGCATCATCTGTGATAACTTTTTTTTCATCATACAGCCCTCATTTTAAACAGAAACAGCTCCCAAACCTTATATTAGAATAGAATTTTCACAATGCGGTTCAACCATCTTGTAGTGAAAATTTTTTTGTAATTATACTTAAAGCTAAATGTATAGCCATACTTGCACATTAGATTCTTTGTTATAATGTTAGCTTTATTATTCTTCTTTTTGTTTAAAATCCTTTGAGTCAAGGAATAATTAGAATATTGTCTCTTGCATTCTGTGTTAAAATTTATTGATTATATGCTTTAATCTTTTTTAAGTATATTAGTATATATTATAAAAAGAATCAATTTAATTCTTTAATGGCATATTAAAACATTTGAATTGATTTTAAACTATATTATTTTTTTCAGGTTAATTTAAATCTAAAAATTATTAATTATCCAAATCTGATTCTTAAAAAAGGTATAGATTACTATTTTAATTTGTAATATTATTAAATCTAATAAAATTCTTCATTTTTTCATTTTTTATTTATATTTTTTTAGCATTATGCCAGGATCTATAGCAAAAATGGCATCTAATAAAATGAATGATGCTGAGAGCAGAAGTAAATTGATGAAAAAAGTTAGAGAAATTTCAAATGTATTGGCTTACATGGATGATGATTCAAAGGTAATCTGTTTATCTATTGTATTATGATTTTAAGTTTTGACATTTCAGTTTCTCTATGAAGTTGTAACTCTCAATTATAATTTTAATTAGCACTATCATTGTATTAGTTTTTGGTATTTTTGAAAATCTTGTCTATATTAATTTTTTTCTTAATTATTAATAACTGTCTTTAGTAATCCTGCAAATCGTAACTATAATCAGATATCAGAATTTTACTATTAAATTATATTGCCAGAAATATGTTGACCTTTTCCTTGAATTATCTATGATTGCACTCAATTTTACTGAATCTGAAAATATCTGTAAAAAATGGAATGAAATTTTAGCTAATGGAATTAAATGTCAATAATTGTTCTTTAAATATTCATTGAAATAATTTATAAAATGTCTAAGATTTGAAAAAAATAAATAGAATAAATCATAAGATTTGTTTGAAAGTTATGGAGATTATTTTCTTATCAATACACTAATGAAACAGGGATGTAATTTTGATAATTAGTTTATCATGATAATCTCATTTTTCTGAAGTGATCCCTTTGTTTTTCTTTGTAGGTTTTAGGTATTCTAATTGCCATAAATTATTTAAATTCATTTAATGTAAATTTCGGAGTATTCCTCTATACCAACTAGTTTTTTAAATTGTGCATCTTATATCTTTATCATTTAGATATGCGCAAGATTTTTTTAGAATGTCTTAATTTATGTTACACATGCTGATTCTTTCATTATTGCAGATATCCTTCATGTCTAATTCTTTGTCAGAGATTGCTACAGTAGTTTATTTAGCTTCTAGTGAAAAAGACTTCTCTGAACTTAGTGAAAAACTAATAATGCAGATTTGCTCTATAGTGTTCAAGTAAGATTTTTATTTTCTTATTTTTTTAGATTTAAGTTATTTACTTTTCCATCAGATAAGAAATCCCCTAATGGATTATATTATATTTCTTTCAGTATTATATATTCTTTGAATTCCTCTTTATTCATTGAAAAATCTAAAAACCCTCTAATAATTTATATAGTTTTGCTTTAAATTTTATGTATTTCAGTATAAATCATATGCCTGAGATTAATTGCTAAAGGTCATATCCTGACTAATATCTTCATAATTAAAATTTGTTTGTGTTTAATTCTAACATGCAGTTAATGCACAACTGTTTAAATTCTTATCTCTCTTTGGATATCTAAAAACTTAACTGTGACTGTAAATTAAAAAAAAATATGTTGTTTAATTAATTTAAATAATATTTTTAATTAAATTTGAAAACTTGATATGTTCTTCATGTGCAATAAGATAAATAGATATAAATTCATGACTGCTCATGTAAATAACAGTTTAAAGTGATTTGAATTATTAGCCTGTTGACATTGTTCTGTTCTTCAGAAAACTGATTTTTTCAAATGCAAACTTTAAAGTAATGAATTGGTTCCAATTAGAAATGTAACTCACATTTGTAAATTAAGGGGATATCTTGATTCAACTTGTCTAATTTTGTTTAAAAAATCTTTTATTATTATTATTTACTGATTTTGTTCCTATATTGTGTATCAGTTAAGACGATTTTGCTCTACTTTTTCATATGCAGTGTGATGCATTTTATATTTCTCTATCTGTAAAGAAAAGTAAATATGTTTTTGTAGTTCTATGCTATTTATTCATTAGGTTTAAAATTTGATGTATAATTATGATAAAAATATTAAATATCAAAAGTTCATTTAGTTTGTTGGATTTTTTTTTATTAAGTGGGTGAAGGGTTAGGACCGAATTATAGGTATAGCAACATTGGGGTTCATACCCAAGTAACTAGACCGCTAAACAAGAGTGATCGCTCTAGTCTGGAAATTGTTATCTGGCTTATCAAGCTATAACCAAATACTCTCCCATCAGTGAGTCGGTGAGGTGACAAACAATATTGGAGCATATGTGAGTTGTTGGTGCTTTTATTGGTGATATTGGCTGTTGTGTCTAATGTGCCTTGATGACTTTTACTGCCGGCAGAGGGTGGCACAATAATTGTTGAAAGTTGCTTATTCATGAATGTGAGTGAATGGATTTGCCTAGGCCCAAACCCACAATATTACTGTTCATAATTAACTAGATCAATAGGCAAAAGGACCACTCAAGTTTGGAGGTTGTTATTTGGCTTATGAAGCTATCTCCACATACTTACCCACCAGTGAGTTGGTGGTGAGACGATTGATACATTATCACTTCTGGGTCACTGTAGTAAGTGAATGGTTAGAACTGAACTCACAATGTTAGGGTTCGTAGCCAAGTAACTGGACCACTAGACAAGAGTGATGTATTTTGTCTAGTGGTCTAGTTATTTGGCTATGAACCCTAACATTTGGATTTCGGTCCTCAACCACCATTCATTCACAATGTTGATCCGTAACCTTGAATAAGCAACCTTCTACTGCTGTTGTGGGGTCCTCTACTGATAGCAAAAGTCATTGAGTGCATTAAATACAACAGCCAACATCACCATAATCACTACCAACAACTCGCACCTGCTCATCATATGCTTAGAGTAGTAGTATCATTAGTAGTAGCACCCACCGACTCACCGTTGGGAGACTATGTTAGGATAGTTTCATAAGCCAGATAACTACCTCCGTACTGGAGTTAGCACTTTTGTCTAGTGGTGTAGTTACTCAGTTACAAACTCTAGTGTCATGAGTTCAGTCAAAGGCAACTCATCCTCCACAATAAGATCATTTACAAATATAGATAGATCTGATGTTGATGGATAGAACTGTTGATGGATTTGTCCAAAATTTGATATTAATATAAAATTATATTGACAAAACTATTTACAGAATTTCATCTATTTTATTCTGTTTTTAAATTATGTTCACAATGGAGATTGATGAGTTCACAGATTCCATTAAAAATTTGATTGAAACCACATAACATGTTTTATTAATCTAGGCTGTTTAGTTATCGAATTATCTTCATGGATTGACAACAAAAATACTTTAAAAATGTTTTTAGTCAGACTCAAGAGTATGGGAAATCTTGATTTTTTAAAAAATTAATTCAATGATTTCCTTCATAAATAATGCATTCAGAATATGCATTTTCATTTTGTTGATCAGAAAACAATCTCCTTAATCTTGAAGGTTTCATTTCTAAATTATCATATATTTCCCAAAGCTCATTAAAATTTGTTTCTAATTACTATAAAGGGAAATTTGGCTCAAATATTTTTTATTATTGCAATTTAAAATACATATGTATTTATTTGAAAAATAATGTGGTTATGCTTATAAGTTATTTTTAATGAAACTTTTTTTCTTTCTCTTATTGCAGTTTCAAAACAAAACCATACGATTCATTTCTGACTGTGAATGATGATGTGGAAAATTCTGAATTTACTAATTGGGCTGTGTTGGAATTTTTTCAAAAAATGCATGCACTTCTACAAACTTCAGTATGTACTTCAAAAAATTACGCAATCAACCCTCTGAGAACAGTTTTTCTATTAAACCTTTTAATAGACTTTCTAAAAATACTCTTTCCATTATTTCAAAATTAAATCTTGTGATTAAAAAAAATAATATTTACCTTAAATTAAATATTTAAGTAAAACTTTTTACTTTAAAATTCTTTTATTTGAATTTTCAAAAATCAAAAATTTGTTTAGTCTATAATTGCTATCTATTTTTTTTAAATTAAAAATAGCTGTTATCAGTGATACTTTTTTTTTTGAAAGTGGTAGTATTTATTTCTTTAATATTTCTTATATATATAGAGTGTCCCTGAATTCATGTGCCTAGTTTTAAGGGCAGATAAAACTACTATTAAAGAAGCTTTTTTTATAGCAATGTGAGGCTGGAAATGAAAATTTTTAGTTGAAAACAAAACAAAATGTTGAGGAAATGCAAAGAAAGTTTTTTACTTACTTAAAATCACAAAAATTACATATATGTGCCGTCTCCAATGTCAATACTGACCTGTTCATGTCTAGCAAATGATTGGTGTATTCTTCTATAGATACCTGATGTTTCATGAATAGTTGCATCAATGAGGTTTACTTCAGAGTCAGTTGGACTATCAGAGATACTGCATTTTTTTGTTTATTTTTTACTTACTTACAGTTGTTCTGTTAATACTTTTCATTTCCTACTCCATATGGCTACAATTATATATATATATATATATATATATATAATCTATCCTGAAAATTTGACCAGTTTATTCTGAGATACCTTGTATATTTAGTACCTACCCCTTTATTATCTTGTATATTTTTAATTTTAATTTATTTTTAAATAAAATTTCAATACTACCTAAATTTTTTGTTCAAAAAAATCAATTAATTGGCTGACTAGTGAAAAGTTAAGAGATTAAATGTGTCCCTTTATTGGTTTCATGTAATTGGGCTTATGTTGTTAGATGTATAGTAATAGTAACCATACTTATACATAATTTACAGTAAGCTTTGAACTATCAGGATCTTTTTGAGTGGTCTTGATGCTATGTTCTCATTTAACATGCGATTTTAAATTCTCTTTTAATACTTCATAGATTTTAAAGCAGTTTTCCACATTAGAATTACAATTGTAGTATACAATTTTTAAAGGTTTTATCTGTATTTGTTGATGATCTTGAACAGATAGGAAGGAAAGGTTAACAGTTTTGTGAAAATACATGTATAAATTTAAATTCATGATAATTATTTGGCATTATATTGTTGCAAACTTGATGAACATGATATCACTCTTGAGTTTCATTAGTTGTGCTTTAAAAACTTCACACTGTAAGAAAAATAAAATTCTAAAGTTTTGACTGATTTAAGATATATATATATATATATGACTGTATGTCATTTTCATTCCCAATAATCTCTTAATAACGATAAAGATGTTATGCTTTGGTCTTCGAAATACTTAACAAATATTCTTAACTTTCAATTTAATATCTGCAAGAAAACTGTATTAAATTGCCTTTATTTGAAGTAGATGGAAGGGTTATAGCAGAAGAAGGCCATAGTTTTGTTAAGCATATTTAGCATCAAATATGTATTGAATCTTTGAGATTTTTTTTATTCTGTTCATTAAAAATATCATTTTAGAAGTAACTGAATGAAAATGTCTTATTTTAAATCAAGTTGTATTTGTTAAATTATTCTAAAATATTGTATTGGACTTATAAAGCTTTCTTTGATACAGAAATTAATGTAACTATTTCCTTTTTTATTAAAAAAAAACTATAGTTTTCTTATTTCTTACATAGGATTATGTATTTGGAACTATTCCAGGAGCAAAAGCATGTGCTGCATTCATGAAAAGAATAATGTTTGAAATTTTTAAAGATAAACGGTTTGTATATGACATTGTTGTGTTTATTTATATAATAAATGCTTTTTCAGTTCCTCTCTTATGACATTTGATTATATTTTTCTAAAAGCTAAAAAAAAATGTACTAATTGCTACTAATTCTGTTTTATTTTATATTATAAACTGCAACCGAAAGCTTAGTTTTGCAAGTAGTAAAGAAATAATTGAAATTGTTAGATTGATTAATGAAAACAAAATTTTATATTGACATTACTTTTATTATCTCCCTCTTTTTCTTTACACAATATGAATTAAATTTTGTATGGATATAAAGTTTTGTGTAATCCTTTACCAAGAACAATTATTAAAAGTTTATGCATAATGTTCATTTGATTTTACTTTATCATTATTTCTGTCTTGTTTTAACACTTTGGTTATCATAGAGGTCATCAGTAACCAGCAGGTCATGCACTGTAAGAAATTCATCAAGGCAATCGATGTGTTAAGCACAGCATCACTGAACTACCTTTTAGATTTAAAGTATTCTTCACCCCACTTAGGTAGTTCTTAGTTAGATTTTGAAATAATACAATAGAATTGAGACCTCCTATGATTCACATTCTGATGCGTTAATTATTCCTCAAGACTTTCAGCTTTCTGTTTGGAAATCATTTGCTGACAACAGCCATCTACAAAATACTCTATGAGAATTTTTATTAAAAATAAAAATTCCCTTTTCCTATTTTTATTTAATAAAGCAGAAATACTCTCCTCCCCCTCCCATGCATAGTTTATGAAAAAGATGTAAACACATTTCTTACTTAAGAAAATATTTGAACGCTTAAATGATTTTTGTCTATAAAATGATTGACTGAATTTTTAGTTTCTCCATCCATTTAATAATCACATTTACATATTTTAACTAAAAAGAGTTTTGAGAAATTAGTTGATGAAATGATGTGTTTAATTTTTTAATTAGATCTTGAGATGTATAATTTCTCCATTAGTACTAAAATTTAATGTTACTAAATTTTCTTTCAAAAATGTATATAAATATAATAAACAGAATGATTCAAAAGGATTCCAACAGACTTTAAAATTAGGTGAATCATATGAAAACAAAATTATGTGGGATTATATTGGTGGAATTATTTTGAAAATAGAAATGCAGTAGTGTAATTATATCTTAAACTATTTTTAATATGTGCTGCAACTTGCTCTGTTGACACATTTGAATAATTAAAGATAATCTTGAACATTAAGTATAAAATTGAACCCCCCCACCAATATTCATTTTTTTTACAAAACTAACAAAAGTGTTTAAGCAATTCATGACAACTCATTCAGATGGTATTCTTTCTCTAAGTTTCTATTAGTTTGTTTATATTAATTGTTTTATTCACTAGATTTATATCTGTTTTCTCGGTACTAATTTGTATGGCTAAACTATGATAGCTAGAATAACTTATTAACATTTTAAACCATGCAAGACCTCCATATCTGTTTGTATATAAAATGTATTTATTTTGCTATTGCTGATATTTCCTTAAAATTTTCCTCCTGACCTCTTTTATTTTATTCCTGAGACTGAAAATTAATGAATTTATTAAAAAATATTTGGATTTTAATAATGTTTCATATTTTTTCACAGATCAGATATGGAACCTTTAAAAATTTTAAGTCTTTTTTGTGCTATGTCTGGTGTGGATATTCCTCTTTTGGTGACTGCAAATTCCTGCTGCGATAAAATTTTCAAGGTATATTAAATTAATTTCCAAGACATTGAAACATTTTCTTACCAACTACAAATATATATAAAAGGAATAGAATGGACTATCATTTACATTATATTTCAAAATGATTTTATTAGCTAAAATTGTCTCTGATAAAATCTTGTATTACTTATTTACTAACACATCAGGACACTTTTTGTTTAATGGCTTTTCTGTCTCTTTGAATATTTGTGGTAGAGTGAAAAAAGAGTTTGGGATTTGATTGCACTTCGCATGGTGCTTGTTGTAACCTCATGTGAAATGCAATCAAACTCATCTGTGATCTATAGCTTAATTAAGGGTTGATTGTTGCAATATTTCTTTCTTTCTTAAAAATGTAGAACTCTTATTTATTTATTTTTATATTCTGTTTTTCTTTTTATTATATCCCTGATTTTATGTCAATTTTTTTCTTTACTTTGCATTTATTTTCTTCAGTTATATGATTTTTGTCATATGTTGATTTAAATTATTTCAGTTTCACGTATAAAAAACTTTCATAAGTGATCTTTTCTTCAAATTTTGTTAATTTTTTTTACTTCTGATGATTGATTATATTATTATAATAAATTGATCTTGATACTGAAATATTATATAATTAATCTAAAAGTGTACTTTTTAATTAAATTATTATTTATTTGTGATGTTTTTAATAATATACATTTTTTTGTTCAGATAAACATCTGACATTTCAATAATTATGTTTCAAATAATATAATCATTCATTTAAATTTAACTTAGACAATAGCTAAGATATTGATATACATAAATTCTATGTTATATAAACATTTTTTTACTAATATAAAATGTTAAAAGATAAAATTATCATTAGAATTTGTAAGTAATTAAAAATCCTTGAAATTAATAAGGATTATAATTTTAATTGATCAATTAATAAACCAGACAATTCTGCTTTCATATTTGTGTTATTTAATAAAAATTTGATTAGTTAAATTTCAATTTGCTGGTATTCAAACAAGGAGTTGCTGCATTTAAAAAGTGTAATATTAATTTTAATTGTTAAACTTTGAATTCATACTGTGCTCCTAAAAATAATGTATGAAATTTTGCAAATGACTTCTTAAAATCATATAACAATGAATTATTACAACAAATTATTTTACTTTTCTTTATAGGATGCTGGGAAAAAACCAGATATTAACATTATGTCTTTGAATTACATTCTTGAAGGTTGCTGGGGTTGTTCACACTATTTTAATTTAACGACAGTGCCTGATGGACTTTTAGCGCCAAGTGAATGGTTGGAAGGCTTAATGTTTGTATTGCTTGATGTGCATCATGAGAAAAATCATGGTACATGGTTGAAGTGTTTTCGTTCACTTTTAAAAATGTCTCTGTCTGTTGTTGAAAATCATTTAACTACTATTATCAAGTCAACTCTGTTAAAAAGTAACATGGTAAGTTAATCATTAAAGAATATTTGAATTATTTTGTCCTTAACCTTTTATGTTTGGTTTAGTTTTCAGAACTAATTAAAATTTTGCAACATACTCTTACTCCTACTTAAAAAAAAATCATGTTGATGTAATCTGTTACGGCTTATCTTGAAACACCATTTTGCATTATTAATATTTTGAACAAAAGCTAAGCAAGGATTTATTATAAGTTATCCCTTTTAACTAACTAGTTGGCTTGAAAAATTCATTATACTAATTTAATTTTTTATATGACTTGATACTCATGAGTTTGTTAGCAAAATGTTTTTAAACATCAAACTATGTTAGGCATAAAAGATATATTATTTTAATGAGCTGACATCTGTTCTGTTTGTTAAGTACATGAAGAGTTAAAAAAGGGTTTATATTTTATTCTTCAAATTTAAAAAATAACCATTTTTCAACCTTTAGGCTTAAATTATGGAAATGAGAGTTAACACTCCTTTGTAAATTCCTTTGTTAAGTTATCAAAATATGGTACTATAACTTAAATTAATAATAAAAAAAATGAGAGAGTATATTTGCACAAAAATAGTGATATTTATCCTTATTTTTAAAGTGAATTTGCAAATATAAGAAGATAAACTTAATTTTAGACCCACATTAATGCAGAACATGATAATGAATGCAGTTTGCCATCTTTAGGAGTTCTCTACTTTCTATGAATGGAAGCAATTAATTGTCAGTCCAGTGTTTGAATTAATTACTTTGTGGTTTAATGGAATAGAGTCATCTATTCAAAAAATGCTGTAGATCTATAATCCTATTGCCTGTGTTTTTAAGAAAGTTAACAAATTAAAAAAAATTAGTAGAGGAAAATTGTGGTGGGAAATAGTCTTGGGGTATCCATTATTTAATTTAACTGCAATTTATGGTGGTATAATACCTTCCTGGATAATTTTCAAAAATAACATATCCATAATTAGATTAGAAAATTACCAATAACCATCCTGACTAGAGAAGCAATTCATTGTTATGTCAATACACACACATAATATAAATTGTTTTATTCTATCCTGGGAAGTGAGACTTATGTAAGAGAATGAGTGGTAAGAAATATGTTTGTCTACATCTCGATATAAGGGTAAATGAGCGAAATTCTCTCTTTAGTGGTTCTTACAATGAGATTTTGATAGAGACTTTTTTTTTACATATGTCAATTTAGGAAAGGGAAACTTGAGCATCTTTGAAAAAATGTACTAAGCATTAAGGATTTTTATTCTTTTACTCAGAGAAGGAGAAAATATAGAAGTAGGCATTTTTATCGAGTGTGTGTTAGTATTAATTAAGCTTTAAAAAAAAGGGAGAAATTGAATCAAGAAACTAGCAAATATTTTAGTACAAAAATATGGGCTAAATTAAGATAAAAATTAGGAAATTAATTAGAATTTAAATAGGATGATACTATATGAATTTTAAAATATAACTTGGACAAAAGCATAATTTATTATTTCAGATTTATTTTGTTATATCATTTCAAATAAATAAAATGTTTGTTTAAAAAAATCAAATTTTGATAAAAATTATATTTATATAATCATAACATTCTAAGAATATTTTTTGTTATTGATCTCATTTGTTTAGTTATAATTCCTTTGTATACAGTTGTCAAAATGAGTTGCTCTAAAAGAGCATTCTTTCCACTTTTACAAAACAGAAATATTGTTAAATGCATTTATAGAGAATGATTTTGACATTGTGAGTTGAATATGTTTGTAAAATGGTTTTTTATAAGTATTAAAAGATTAAAATAATTCTCCATATTATTGTTATGAATTTGTTACAAGGTATTTATTATCAAATATGAGTTAATATGTTTACTAATATATAGATTATTGACATTTTTCCTTTTCTAATCATTTCTAAATCTATCTGAATTCGTTAATAACAATTACATGCAGAATTACTTATTGTAAAATACATGTATACAAAATTCTTAATATCTTTCTTAGAAAATTGCTACTTTTGATTAAAACTATATATTATTTATTGTAGGACGATGCAGATTCCAAGAAAGATTACTGTGATCTTTTTATAGATTTGATATCTTTGTATTCTCGGTTACACCAGCTTCCAAAATTTTTTGTAAAGTTACTCGTAGCATTAACAGAATGCATTCAAGAAGGATCATTGGGAGAATATATTTGTAAAGGGCAAATATTTCCTGTAGTTTTAAACTCAGTTGCCTTACATTCTCAAGAACTGCCATTTGGACAGATTATGGAACTGTGGAAAATATTTTCTGAAACTTATACAACTTTTGGAAACATGACTCAGGTGTTCACAAAGGGGAAAGGTAAACCAAATTGTTTTTTTAAAAATAAAAACAAAACAAAACCTCAGAAAGTTTTCTTGATTTCATTCTTTTAATTAAAATAAAAGTTTATATTTTATATTCTAAAAGATGACTTTCTTCATAATTGGATATTTTCTTTTTCAGGTGCAGTCTTTTTTGTTTCACAGCTTTTTGCTACACTTTTGATGCATTGCAAGTTATTTGATTTTACAGTTCCAGATGCTATCTATGAGAAATTTGGGGATTTAATTCTACACACTAGAAAAGAATTAAAGAAAAATATTTCCATTTTATCTGATGGAAGCAAAGAGGTACTAATTGTTTGTATATTTATATTAATGTTTTTTCCATGTGTTATTTGCTGATTAATTATTGGCATATTTTTATACAATATATGATCAATACTCTTTGTAAATTGATGATGAATATTTGAATATGGTTGAAAGAATATTTCAAAAGAATGTAACTCAAACTTAAAGCTTTACTACAAGCTACTGCACCACTGATGAATGATTTAATTATACTTTTGCATCTCTTAAGACTTTAAAAGAGTTCCATAAAATCTTTCATGCTTCTAATTAGAAATTTTATTGCACATATTATTGGTATGTTATATTAAATATTCAATGCTTTTGATTGTGTATACATTTTTAGATACAGTAAAATAATATTCAGGACTATTTCATAGGGATATTTATTCATTGTATCATTTCATGTTATATATTTTAGTTGCTGCTGAATAATAATTACTTTTATTAGATATACGTGAAACATATGGTGATTTTTTACTCATGTAGAGGGAAAAATGTGTATTTTTAAATATATGATATATATAATCAAACTCTTTCAACTATGGGTGCAGTTACAAAATTTATTCAAATGGCTGCATCCTTTTGTGTGGATTTTTAATTGATTGTCATGATGAAACAAATAGTATTGAAATGTCTTGAGTCAATAATTTGGGTTTCTTCTCTCTCTTTCAAACACATATTCTGAATATTTGCTTCTCAAACCTCATAAAAACTATTTTATGAATACTGTATAGTTCTTTTGATTGATTTTCATTATTATTGAAATGAATGAAAACAATAAAATTAACTTTTGTTTTAAAAAGGATATAAAATATTAAACGTAAAATTTAAAAAAATTAATTAAATATTTACTGACCATAATATGAACCATAGTATCGACAGTCTTTTAAATTTTATTACTAATAATTTTTTTGACATATTTGCAACTTTATAGATATTATAGCATATATGTAAATTGATATGGATTAATCTGTTTAAATATTTGTATTTCTATATGATGGAAAAATAACTATAGATGCAAACAATTAAATGATCATTTTAGGTGTTGCCTCTTCAAAGCTCCTTACTGCTGTTGTGTTTTGCTCTTGGAGAAGTAAAATTGACTTACAATGATTGCCATGAAGAACCTTTAAATGATGAATTAATTTTGAGATTTCCCGATCATGTTTGTGATTGTTCTTTTATACTGAAGTTTCTAAATGAAGAACACTGTGAAATCTTCGATTCATGGTTGAAAGGAGAAGATAAAATTCTTAGTTTTCTTGTTGTAAGTTTCTTGTCCACTTTATTCTTTTAAATCAGTATATTAAAAAAAATTATTATGCACATATCTTGGAAAAAATTCTTTGTTTTATTCATAAGAAGAAATATTGTTTTGTTTTGTATTTGTTTTATGAGTTGAAACTTGTTTTTAATATTTCAAAATTTTAAATAAAAATTTATTGATCAGATTAATTTTCTAAAAATCTTTAAATATATTTCTTGAAGTGAAAGTGTGATGTAAATTATTGATATAATTTGTAAATTACAAAGTTTAGAAATAGTACATTTCTAATTCTAAATTCTTTATCTATTATTTTTTAAAGATATATTCTTTTTTAGTATGAGTTATATCCTGCAATTAAAATAGTTCTTCTGGTTAAATGTTATAATATTTTAAATACATTATAAGTACGTTTATAATTTGAATAGTAACTTAATGTATAATTAATTAATAGGTGTAGTATAGTCTTGCCCGACTCCGTTGCAGTAAATTCATAACACCTACTGACTGATTACTAAATTTTAAAAAATAAATATAGCCACAATTAATAAATCTTTTCATATTAGCGTGATCAAAAATTAGATGAGTTTTGTCTTCTAGAATTTTTACACAACTGCAATTTCTTTCTCTTTTTTTTTAAATTCTGATTACAAATACTGTTTTTTTTCTTTTACTTTCATTAATATTGGTATTATGGAATAATATATAACTACATTCAATTTTACTTATTCACATGTTTACTTTTCTATTGGGGACAAAAAAAACTACCTATATTATTATTACTTGCCTTTATCTTTGCTGTTCTTATTTACTTTAGTTTACTGAAACAAACAAAATAGATTATGCTTTTAAAATTAGTTTTAATATACCTTTGACTGCATCTATAAACTTTTAAGTTATTTTTGCAATGTAACATAATCATTTTTATATTCTTGCTAAGACACTGAATTTAAAAAAGATCATAAGTTTATTACTTTACATAATTGAGCTGTAAAACAAATCCATAAAAAAAAATGTTTAATTCCCGTAAAATTTGTACTTATAATAATTAATGTATGTGATTTTGGGTTGAAGGCAATCCAGGAAATAAAATATACTTTTGAATCCTTTGATCATTTGGATATAAATCTATATATTACTGATTTTCAATGAAAATTCTTGATATAAGTTAAAAGGGATTTATTTTTCTTTTAATATATAAAGATGCATTCATATTTAGGAGTTATAACAGCAAGAATGATTGTTCTACCAGTTTCCTAAATTTATATTTCCTAAATTTATATTTATTTATCAATAAATATAAATTTAGAATCCTATCAATTATCACAAATAGTTAAAGATAGCTCATCATTATAACCTATTACAAATATCAACAACTATTAATCTTTCTTGGGATCACTCTCTTTAAACTGTGTATTAATTTTAATTAATTTTTAGCGATAAATAAGTTTTATCTACCTCCAACAAAAATAAATTTATCAGAAATAACCAATAAATTTGTGTGAAAAAAGGTGGGTCTCAATATTCCATCAAGTTAGGCTTCCATTTGAATTGTAGTTCAAATTAATTAATACTTTAATTTTGATAATAATTAATGTATTTATGACTTTTCACTTTTAAACTTTTATAATATTAATTGTCCTTGTAATAAATATATTAATATTATTATAATATATAATATATAATATTATATAATATTATTAATAATATATTATATATAATAATTAATATATAATATATTATTAAAATGCACATATATATATAGTTTCAGTTATTGATTCAAAAAGTTAGAGGATTATTGCACAAAAAGGACTTATCTGATGAAGAAAAAGCTCATTTGCATAAGTCTCTGTCCTTCATCCTTGTGCATGCAAAGGAAAATATCATATATGGTGGTACTTGGGATACTGATGTAAGTAAATTACATATGCTTTATATGTGTAAATTTTTAATGTTTATGTCTTTCCCATATGATCTTTTTTCTTGTTTTATCTAGTTGTGCACTTTGTGTATTAATAATTATGGATGTGCCATATGGAGAATTCTTTTGAAATTTTTTCCTTTGCTTGTAAATTCTGTGGATATCAAAGAACTAATCAACATTTGTGGTTGTTTCCGTGATGTTATTTTACAACAGCAATCTAGGTGAGTGAATGATTATTCTTTTAAAAAAAATTAAATATGATTAATTTGTAAATTTTGGATAGAAATCGCAAGTGAATGAGAAAAAATATGTTTTGCTTTATTTTCATGTATCTCGAGGGATGAGAGTTTTTAACGAGGTCTATTTTATTTTATGAATTTAGTTTTTCTCCTTTTGATAAATTTTAATAATACAACAATAGTAAAATTTATTTTATAGAATACAGAGCTTTATATTTTTGGAATACAAATTTATATAATTGCTGTGATATGGGATAAAATTATTTTATTTAATGACTTAATATATTAACTGGTGTATTAAACTTAATTTTGCTTTCTTGTCAAAAAATCTTCATAAAATTTTCTTATAACAAGAGTAAAATTAAATATACTATTATCATATCAAAATGTTATTTATTGGAAATCACACACATAGTAATATATACGAAAATTCGATGTAACCAGATTTTCTGATTGGCAGCACATATAGCTTTTTGTTACAATGTATACAGTAGCTTCAATGAAATATTTTGGCAGATTTGCATAGTGACATTTTTTTATAAACTGTGACAACGTTTTTCTTTCCTAATTATGAATTATTAAAATCTTATTTCTATTATACTGGAAGATTGTACAAATTCACTTAATTTTATTAAATTTTGAAATCTAAAATGGTTTTTGGAAAATCAGAAGCGAAGATTCTATGGAATATATCTATATCTATCTATCTATCTATCTATATATATATAATATAAAGTCTGAAAGGGATGTTTTGTCATTATCATTCTTTCAATTATATGTGTAACTTAGTTAATTATAAATCTTTGTTGCATGGAAGATTGTTTGATTTTGAATATTAAATAATAATATTTTATTTTTTATTTTTATAATCCCGGTTGATGTAAAAAAGGTAACTGATATTCATTTGGGCCTTCCCAAACATGTCCTATATAAGGCTTCATTATGATACTAACAAATTTTATGAAATTCATAATTTTTTGAAAAAATTACGTTCATAGAAATTTAAAGGATGCATTTCGTTTAATGAAAATATCAATGTAAATTAAAATGAATACATTTATTTTTAACTTTTAAGTCTTAAAAATCCTAAATTTTCTTGCAGTTCCTCTTCTTCATCTGAAATGGATTTGAAAGCAGTTATTTTATCTGCTGTGCAAAGTGTTTATTTTCAAGAGTCAAAGAATTTTCAAGTAGCTCTAATTTCATCTGTGTGGAAATTGGATGCTACATTTCTTCAGAAAAAAAGGTAATATTTTTAATGAAATAAAATGCTTTTTCTGTATGTTAATGCATTTAAAATGAGCACTATTCAGTGGATCTACATAAGTTTATCTCATTCTGCTGCAGAATCATAAACTTTGCTTATAAATCTATAAATTAAATAAGTAATGATTACCTGAACTTTTCTCTATCAATATTTTTATTTCACTGAGCAAGCTGGTTTTTAAATACATACTTTAGGGTTAGTGAATAAAATTGTCCAAATTATAAAATCATAAAAAAATTATGTTTTTCAGTACAAGGGTCTTATATTTATTTGATTGTTTTCTGGGTGATTTTGTTTTATAAGTTTTATTCAGGATCTGCTGAAAGCAAATTTTCCAGTTACACATGGACAGTATATTTTAATTATTTTTCTTTGTAACATATGCCTTGTGCAATCCTTTTTTCCATTTGTTTTGTTTATTAAGACAAAATGGCTTGTTTTCTCGGAATTATTGTTGCTCAGTGAAATTAAATAAGAAAAATCGATAATCTGGGGTGAAATTAAATAAAAAAAATATATAAATTAATATTAAAAAAACTACAAAGTATAAGCCTGTTAAGGCTTTACTTTGTAGTTTTACAAAGTATAATGTTAATTACAAAGTATAATGTTAAGGTTTTACAAAGTATAATGTTAATTAACTTTTAGCTGTTGATTAAGGTGCACATGAAAGTACTTATATTACATTATCTTGAAGAGAACCTTTTCCATATCAGTCCTTAATTTAAAGCCCATAATGTTTCTTAACAGGAACCTTTGATTGATTAATTATTATGAGGTTATATTAATTTTATTGTAGACTAATAATTTTACTTTGATTTTTTTTCAATACGAATGGGGAATTTGCTTGTGAACATTATGTAATCAAATTTTTACAATCTTGAATTTTTTTAATAATTTACTTGGAAATTTTTTAAATAATTTTACCACAAATGTGTTATTTTCTTGAACTTGCACGTGAAGAAGCTGGAAAAAGTAATAAATAAAATTGTTTTGATGCCTCAAGTGTTAGCCACACATAAATGTTGGGAATAATTAAAAACTATTAGAATGTATATGTATATAAAAGTATCTATTATTTAGTATTTTTATATGTATTTTACTTATTAGAATTTGTATTATATAAAAATTTTTTATTCAAAAAACTCAATTTTAAGAAGCATTAATATTTTTGAAATGCAATGATTAAATATCACATGCAGTTTGCTATTGTATGGCATTTTTGAAATAGATATTTATTGTGTACTTACATCTGTTCCTTCTAAATCTATACCTTTAGACAAAGTTATTATTTAGCTCCTGTTTTTAAATATGGTTATTGTGTTTAATCTTGATTTTTAAAGATAACTTATATATATATATATATATATATATATATATATATATATATATATATAAAGAAATAATGCATTATCCTTTTTTATATAACTCTAAATCATTAGCCTAAAATCCGTAACATTCAATAATTTGAATTAAGTTAAAGCATTTTAAAGGCTTATTGGCTTTTTTTTTTGATGCTCTAAAAACTATACTTGACGCTTTAAATTTTAACTGTAGAAATTTTTTTTTTCTAAATTCTTGTGTGTATTTTAGAATGTGAACAAAAGGTATATATAAATAGCATTTCTTTTTCCCCGTGAGAGAGAAGTATGACTTTATTTTCTGTTTTGCATAGATCCCATGATGAAATTGATTCAGAAGATAATCTTCTCAACATTCTATCACAACTGAGTATTTTCCGAAATAAATGGACAAAATATGCTGAATCTACCCCTAAGAGTAACGAAGATGAAACTCTTAATTCTTTGTGGCATAATATGAAAGATACCTGTACCCTTTTGAATCAAATATTACAATCAGAGTCAATAATAAAACCAAAAATGAAGCCTGAATTTTATAATATATTACAGGTAATCAACATTTTTGTATCCTGATTTTATTAATGTTGCTTTGTTTATAGTTAAACCTTTTATGATAAATTTTAAGGGTTGCAACAGTAAAAGCATGAAACATGGCTTATGCATTTATTTTATATATTCTAAAAGCAGAAATATAATATCTTATATGCATAATACCTTCGAATTTATATATAAATTTAGAGTATTGGCTTAAAATATTGTATGTATTAAAGTAATACATTCATTAAAAGATTTGCTTCAAGGGAAAGACATAAAATAATAAATAAATGAAAAGGTATATAATAGAAATTATAATAAATGGTTTTTACTGCCATAAATTTAATAAATTCATTTAAAATTAATATTTTTGAAAATAGTATTTGCATCTTACTAAACATTGTTAAAAACATTGAATATTAAGTATTTATTATAAAGTGTGATAAATAGTATTTTTGTTGCACATTTGAATAATTATATATTTTCTATACTTATGTTCAAGAAGTTGTTTAGTAAGTAAATAAATCTTTTTCTTTTGATGTACATCTAATTAATTTCGATGAATGATTTTAAATTATGTCTTGGTAAATAAAATTAAATTTGAAGCATTTTTAAATGTAATATAATACATCTTTAAAAGAAGTTATAATAATTTTCTCACAATTACTTAAATTGCCATCAGATAACTTGCCTTCTATCAGTCCATCAATTTTGAATAATTTTAAAAGTCATGATATTGATGTATACATCTCAAGAGCATTGTCACACATATGTGTTTCTTTTTCTCAAAAAGGATCATTCATGTATATATTTCTCAAAAGTAATATTAGTTCTCAGACATTTCAGCCTTCTTTCTCTATAATTGCAGTTTCATCATCTCTTTTACTAATATTACTTACTTTGAATTGTTTTCCTATTAAGTTACATTCTATCACTTTTCATAAATTTCAAACCTATTAACATTGTAACAATACTCCATGATCCTCTATAATGTTAATAAAATGCTACTTATTCAAATTATAAAAGGTTTTTTCTGTTAGCCTGGCACAAGTGAAAAAAATACCAAATAATGTAGAATTCTGCCAAATTTTCCCCCCGATTATTCGCTTGCACCAAGCTAAAGGAAAACTACATTTTAAAATCATAGAATTTTAAATAAAATTTTTAAACTATTGGCAAATGATATCTTGTAATTATAAAATTTTATGAAGACTATAAGAATTATTTTTTTTTAATTATGGGAATAAATAATGAATAATTGTAGATAATTTTTAATTATTTTTTTACATTTCAAGAGTGTTATGAATATCAATATAGCATTGTATTAATCTTTATTTGGGTAAATCATTTTAAATTCAAACTTTTTTATTTCTCTGTTGTTACTTTAGAAAGACACCTTATTTCTTACAGTAATTGTATTTATCTCCAGCTAAAAGTATATGCATATATTTCTTGAGCTTGATTGGATTTTTTTAGGAGTTAAGTCCTTATTACAGATGCTTTCTCTCATATGACATTATGTGAAAAATAAGAAATACTACTATTTTTTAAATTACACTATAATTAATTTTAATTGATTAAATATGCTCTTAATGCACTTGTTGATTTGTAAAAGTCAATTACAATAAATTTGATATTTACAATAAATTTATAATTAATTATTTTTATATTCATTATTAATTTATTTATTTTACTTTTTCAGTTAATTGACTGTTTGCCTCTGGAATATCTGTTACCTGGAAATCAAGTAAAATGCACTGTTGGTCTTTCTGTATTGTTTTTTCTTATTCCAGAAAGTTGTAACTCACATGAAGCTCGTAATGTGGCTGAAAAAATTTCCAAACTTTTGATAGCCATTTTTGATGCTATCAGGAGTATCTGGTTTTTTGATTTTGTTAATAGTGGCTTTTATTTGAGAGAAGTTGTGAATACTTTAGGAAGACTTATGACCATGGTATGATAATTATTTGGTCAATTTCATTCAGTTAAAAAATTCTGTTTATTAATTGCTTATTTTTTAATTCATATTAAATGTTAACTTTTGTTTTAAAAGTCTAATGAACTGAATTTGTCACTAAACATATTATTTTATACAGAAAGCAGTTGATGAGACTTCAGAGTGGCCAAAATTACTACTACATAGTTTGGTACGGCTTATAGTAAAACGTTCTGAATCACTGATTGCTATGGAAAATTTCTTTACAGAAGTAAGTAATTTATTATGCTTAATTTTTTGATTAAACAAAAATGAAAAAAAAAAGGCTTGATTATGTAGTCATAATTATGCTGCAAAATAATAAAAATAATTTATCACCTTCTGATGTGCTTAGTTGATTGTGGTTGAAATAAAATTAATATTGATCTATGAAATTTCAAAAATATATTTGCAAATGTTAACGTTTAAAGTTTGTTAAGTAATTGATAAGGGATGATAAGGGTTTAAAGTTTGTTAAGTAATTGATAAGGGTAATTGATGTGTTTAGTGGAAAGAACATTAACTGTTTATATATAGTCAAATACCGTTAAGGAGCTTTTTGATTTAGAAAATATTTTAGTAATTACTTGACTAATATCAATAAGACTACAAGTAGCTCAAATTTACAACAGGTTGTTAGATAGATAAATGTTTGTTTATTTATTTGTAAAATGATTCTGCAAATGAATATATATGAAACCATGACTTTTTTCATGAAAAAATATTTATCTGTATTTTTTTTTAAAGTTAAACTTGTAATTTGTTTAGTGGCTCAAGCTCTAAAATGCTGTTAAATATTTATTCTAAATCTATATATTGTTTTCAAATCAGTTGATACTTTTTTCATTTATTTAATCAGTGTCAAATATTTGACAGTATACTTAAAAATTTGCAGCTTAACAAAAATTAATAAATAAGCATAAGCTTAACGCATCATTTGCCCATTGCTCAAATGAATGCAACAGTTTCCTGAGCCCTGTCTAGGCATGTGCAGTTTCTACAGATATAAAGCAACTAAATATGTGAACACTGCATTGTTCATATATGAGCAATATGAAAATAAATTAAAAAAAAACTGATAAAACTAAAACAATTTAATCGAATCAGAATCACACAGCATATTCCATGTCAAATGAATAAATTACAAAAAATATCAAGTGGTAAATATCAGAAAAATACTATCCACTTGACTGTTGCACACAATGCGTTAAAAAATAATGAAAATATTTGTGTTGCATAACTTCTGACTGAGTAATTGTTTTAAATTGGTTTTTATTACAATTTTGATTAATACTCCAATTCTTAGATTTATTGGACAACTTGGACTGAAAGGTTATCTAGTGATATGTGAATTGAATTATGACTGTTTTAGATGTCAATATTTTAATTTCAGTATTTATTACATTTTTTTTTTTTTTTTTGTATTATGCAAATGCATGTATTGGTAGAGTCGGGGGTTGAAATACTTTCCTTACAGCTACATAATGTAAAAATGGCAGATAAAAAGCATCTAATAATAATTCTGACCCTATCTCTTTGAATGCTTTAAATTCTGTCTATAACATTTGTAATCCATTGATGCAAGGCCAAATAAATGTATATTTTCTTATATTTATTCATTTCATGCAAACTGTTTGATGAGAATCTTAATTGTAAATATTTATATCAAGTTGTTTATTTCTTGCTTCCACATGATATTTTACATTTTTTCTTAGCTTAATGTCATTGAAGAAACTGCTGAATTCCCGTGTTTGGTACTTCTTCTGACTTTAGAACAACTTTCTCAAGTAATTATATTGTTTTTGCTTAACAGGTGCTCTTCATTTATATCCTCTGTTTGTTTAAATAATTGTCCCACCTCTTTTCTTTTAATCTAGATATTCAAAAAGGCACATTTACCTGCTGACTATAAAGAATCCTGTGAGAATTTAGCCTCTTCTTTGTGTTCCTGTTGTGTGAAGGCAGTTAAAAAAACTGAGGAAGGATATTCTGTTTCTGTGTACTGTACTTTGATTGAATGCTATGCTGAAGTTATAAAAATTCTTGCTTCAACATCCTGCAATATTGATCAAAAGAAGAAAGAAAAATATTTAAAGCCTTTACCTAAAATAATAACCATTGCTAAGGAAAATATATCCAATCCAATGGTAATCAAATATTTAACATTAAAGCTTGATTTTCCATATAAAAAGTATATGTATTAATTTTTATTGTTTATCTATTGTAAACTGAATTCTGACAGAGACTTCTTTTAATGGAAATTAAAAGCAATAAATTTTTAAGTTGAATATTTCAGTTTTACAATAATTAAAAGCATTTTTAAAAGTTCTTTATGAAAATATTGTGATTGCAACTAAATTTTTTAGAAAGTAATTATACATATCTTTTGTAATTATAAATTGTAAAATAATAAATTTAATGTATGAATATTTCTATTCATTCTTTTTTCTTTTCAGAATAATGCTTATTTTAAATTTTTTGCAAGTATCTGTGAACACAGCAAAGACATAGAAAACTTTATACCTGATGATTTCCATCTTATTATATGGAATAATGTACATATTCTTTTTCAACAACAATGCGTGAATGCAACTGCTTCGCTGCAAAATCAAAACAACCTGCAGCCAATGACTTTGAAAAATAACGAAATCAAATTATTAAATTCTTTATTTACTCTAATGCCCAAAGAAGACACAGATAAAATCCTTGAAGAACTTTTCAAACAAATGGTAAAGGATTAGATAATTGTTTAAACTTTGTCTATACATATTTATTTTCATGTATTTGTCATAAAATATTATTTTTTAAATAATTTTAATTGATAATTTTTTCTTGTTTTCTATAATATATAGAATATAGCATTTGTATATTGCTGTCTTGGTAAATAATAGCGTAAATTATGGAATTTGCTTTTAAACTTAAACGCTTTGCATCTATTTCACAATTTCGATATGACCTATAGATTTTGATATGTTATATAGATGGCTATTTTTACATGCTGAATTATTTAATCTTTCTGCATTTATATATTTATAAAAGCTAAATTATTTTTTTATTACTTTTGTAACATCTGAGGGCAAATTGAGGAAAATGTGTTTATGTTTAGAAGCATATCATATTTGCAAAATTAACCTTTTGAGTTTTTTTTTTATCATGTCAGAACATGTTATTTTGGGAATAAGGTAGACAAAAATCCGTAGGCGACTCCCCCCCTCGTAAAATAACGAAAAATTGAAATTTTATTATCTGTACGAGCATCTCAAAAAATCAGCTTTTAATAACATGATGTCATCCCATTTACAAAAGCTCTGATTTAAAAAGAAAAAAAAGTTAATGACTACCGCTAATAAAATCCAGAAAAATGTCGTTTTGAGTACATGATTATATGAAATGAAATCATTTGGAAATATGATACTTTTTTAAACAATAAATGCGAGACAAAGTTTTTTGGATCGTTTCTAATATTTGAGTGAGTCATTCAATGAAACATTTAAAATGAATAAAAATATAATTTAACTTGCACAAGCACATGGTGCGTGGCTATTCAAGAAATGATGTTCTGACAAGATAGCTTGAAATGTGCATAGGAGATTTCCTTTTAATCTTTATTTAATATTTTTCTCATTGCATATTTTGTCATTAAAAGTGAGGATTGTAAAATTTTTAAAGTAACATAATGTGAAAATTTCTGAAGTCTCTTTTTTCTTTAATTGATTTTGATTTTCTTATGTGCTTTTAGGAGAATGTTGACCTTGTTTTTCTGAATGCATTTACTTTACAAATGAATCTAAATATCATCAAGCAAATCATTGATTCCGATTCGAAGAGGCCAGAATCTTCTCTGCCAATTACCATTCTTGCAAATGTAAGTTAATATGCTTATCTAAATAATATGATTAAGGACAACAAAATATATTCTTATTTATATAACTAATTTTATCTTTCTTTCAGATTTTATCTCATCTTTGCCGTATTTCTCTAAATAAACCAAGTGATACAGATTTTCACATATTTATGATAAAAATTCCAATTTTACAGTTCATCAATTTCTTATTAAAACAGAAAAAGGTATGTGTTATTGTTTCAATTATATTAATCATCTTTTCTACATATTAATTAATTTTATTCTTTTATATTACTTTTATGCTGAATAAAAGTTTTTATAATTTCATTTAAAATCTTTGGATTTCAAAACCCTTATTATCAAACTGTTTGCATAATTTTTGAATAAAATATTACTTTTTAAAGACCTATGCTTATTTAAATCTTCCTGATTTCTAAGCAAAGCACTCGTACTTCATAGTATTAATACTAAGAAATTATTCCTTTATTTTTCTAGCTTTTCCTTTTGAAATAATAAGTACATAAAATGTTTGTAAAATTTTTAGTACTTAAATAAATTTATTCAAAAGGAAACAATAGAAAAGTCACGAAAAGATTATAACAAAGCATGCTGCATAAATATTTTTTTAAAAATCAAAGTTCCATTATATATATATATATATATATATATATAAATGTTATAAAGTTAATAATATAAACATCAGTTCTTATTCTGCTCTGTTCAAAGTCATTTTGATAAATCGGAACACTAAACTGCATAGGTGGAAATTTAAGACCATGCAACTCATATCATAAGAGGAATTTTCCATCATCATTGGAATTCAGCCAACATCTCACCACTTCTGTACCCTGAAGGGCAACAAGAATCAATTATCAAATTAGAAGCTCCTGTTCCTCGTATCTGAAGTACTCCTTGGATAGATAAGTTAGGGAAATAATTTAGAAAATGAAGTTTTAGTTAATGATAGTTGTAGGGAAATTGAATTAAAAAAAATAAAGATTTAAATAATTTTTACAAATTATTTTCCTTTTTCCTTTACTTGCATATCTTGAAAAGTATGTAAGTTTTTCATAATTCTATTGAGGTTCAAAATGCACGATCTAAAAAATTTCTTTTGTTAATATTTTATATGATTTATGTGGAATCTCTATAACTATCTAATTTATTTTAGCCTTTTTCCTTTATTTATTTTCTTGAAATTTAATATCAGCCTAATGCATTAAAAGATATCTATTTTGTCGAGTATCTTGTTTTTAGAGTATAATTTATTGATTCTCCTGATGAATATTAAATTGTTTCCTGGTTAATGAATTCTTTTTTCTAGAGCTGCATACCAAGACAGCATTTAGTACAAAGTCTAGATGTCTGCAAAGTTTCGAAATTTCTAAAAGACTTGAATAGTCTGTCATCTTTTTTAAATGAGTTTGATGCTGTCTTTGATGTCTGTTACAGTTTATTAGTATATCATTCAGAAGTAGTGTTCAATGCTGAATTCTCATTCCTGCAAACTGTCATATATATCCTTTTTATATTATGTTTGCATTTATATATTTTGTGCGAAGTACCTCATTTACCTTTTAATTTTCAAAATTGATGGCTTTCGTTGCATTTTTAAAAATATACATTTAATAAAAAGAAAAATGTTAGAAAAACCTTATTAATAAAAGGTATTCTAGTTTGTTATTCATAAATTTTTTTATTTTACAAAATTTTAAGTAGGAATTCAATGACATAATTAATTATGTGACATTATAATATTAGTTGTTTACAAAGTTTAAACTGTACTTAAAGCTCTGACACTTTTGTACTTTACTTCTTTATGACATAGTTTTCTATTTTGAATATAATTAATAAACATAACTTGATAAAACAATTTGAATAAATTATAATTTACTGAAATGTATGTGGTGTTTTTGCTTTTATTTATATTATCAATAGGCATTATATAAAACTATTTCACTTATATCTCATAGAGAAAATATTATATTTTGTTCATATTGAAATATTAAAAGAAAAGAAAAAGAGTATGGTATATAAATGCATTTTAAAAATTATCTGAATTCTTTCAAAATTTATTATTACTAAATTGCTTTATTTTTAAAAAAATGAAAATGTTATAAAACTTAACTGCTAATCACTGTTATTAAGATCTTTAATAGCTGCTGGATCTCAAGATCATATTGGCAAACAAGAAAAAGCTGTTCATTTACAAATGGTCCAGGCTGCTCAGAATATGGATAGGTAAGTGTTATATAAAGTTTTTAGTGAATTTTAACTTTTAAATTGATGTGCATTAATTTCTGAATAGAATATCTTACCATAGTTGTATGAAACTAGCTTTTCTATCAGCATAATTTTGATTTTTTTTTCCTGCCTTGTATGGCAACTTTTCTCTGTTAATTTTGTGATTTAAAATTAACCTTTTAAAGGATATTAAAGTGCTTTACAAAGTAATGTCTTTCCCCCTACCCTAAAACAAAATAATTGATTTCATTTTATACTTTTCATACTGTAGAACCTTCCATCCATTCTCTTTTCAAAAATGATTTCATAATGCCTTTCTTAATTTTCATTGTATATTATTAATTTTTAATAAATTATTTGAAATTCAAAAATCATGATTTTAAAATTTACAATTTTTTTTATCAATCACAAATATGAAGTTTTATAAGCAAATGAATCTATTATTCTTGATTTTAAAAATAAAAACTGGAAGAAATTTATTAACATTTTGAAAATTGAAATCAAAATTTTGGTGAAATCTCTTTATTACAATTAGCATATACTATTTAATGTACAATTTTTTTTTTAATTCTGTCAAAACTAAATATGTTGATAAGATCATGAACATCACGTAGTTATAAACAGAAATAAATTTTTATTTCTGTTTGTAAACTACGGTGACTGATATTTTTTATTTCTGTCTGTGTGTAATATATCTTGCTTATTTTAGTAGTAATATAAATGTGAATTTTTTTCTTGTAAAGATGATGCAATGATATATATATATAATATTGGTTCACTTTGTTTCTAAAAACACAGCAGATATTTAATACAGGGCATTCTCAAATATATATTTTTATGCTTTGAGAAAATCACATATGGATATTTAAGTATATTTTAAAGAGGCTATTTTTTTAAGACACCTTTGAGTATCAATTTCTTTAATATTGACTACTTGTAAAGTATACTTTTGAAAATTAAATTCAAAAAGTTTAGATAAGGTTATCTAAACTCATAACATCTTTGTATGTACCAGTTTGTCATTTGCTTTTACATAATTTATTTATTAACCCAGGACCATAGTGAAAAGACTGCAATTGAGATTTTAAAATTCAAAACCCGATTCCAACAATTATATACTGTGTATAGATTATATTAATTCCCGTTAAAGGAATCAAATGTATCCCTGCTAAAGTGATGTGGAAATTGGATGAAGGAATTTATTTTAATATAACCTCAAATAATGTCAAGACAAAATATTAATATAACTAAATTTTTTTGTTGATCTTTTGTACTTGTTATTTTTACTAATTAATCGATACTAATTTCTGTTTTCTCTTTTCATGTTTAGTTAACTTAAACACTTATGATGCATTCTGTTATACCATTTTAGTTATTAGAATAGATGCAGTATTTTTGAATAAAAAAATAGATTTTTATATTTAAAAAAAAACTGAATTTTTTAAAAAAGTATATAAGTAGCTAGATTTTAAAATCTTGTTGCACTCATTACAACTTTTTAAGTTCCCAGAAGAAAACTGAAGATATTAACAAGTATATCTGCTTTTGAATAATAGTCAATATATTATAATTATCATATTTACAAATGTATAATTCAAATCCGAGATAAATAAGTATAAGTAGGAATTAATTTTTTAGTAAATATTCTTCTGTCCTGAAATTTGAACCTTAGCTATTTATTTCTTGTTGAAGATTTTTACTTCACAATTATACTTTTTATCTTGAGTTGCATCTTTCTTTTCGGTACTAATTTTAATATTAATTATACTGTTTTTCTTTATTTTTTTCTTTCATGTTTTGACTGTGGTGAATATGAGTGGAGGGGATGTCTGATTTTAGTTTTGCATTCTAATTGTGTAAAAATAATTTTTGGTTATATATTTTTATTACGAACTGAAAAGAAGCTTTTTAAAATTCTATTTTCAAAAGCATGAAATAAGTCTATTGAAATCTATAATAAAATAATGTAATTTTATATTAATATTTTCTTGACATTTTAATTTTTTATAAGCTTAATATAGAACACTTTTACATTCTTGTGGAAAATTCGTATTGTAATTATTAATAAATATAATTTACTTTAGATTATTCACTGTGATGAGCAGACATAAAACAAACTTTGCAAAGCTAGTATCATATCTTATTGCTGAATATGTTGACTGTGTTCAGCATATCACTTTAGATGGAAATGTAAAAGTAAGTTGAACAAGCATCTATAAATAATGTTTCCTTAATTATAATGCCTGAAAAAATTCTTATTAATTTTTATCTTGTTTCTAGGACCACCTTTTATCAGGCATGTATAGGTTACTTGATTTATGCAGTGAAGATACCCTAAAATCTGTTTCGGTTAACATCAATCACAGTTGTAGAGATATATTTTCTAATGTTATGAAAAATTACAAACAGCTGAAATATCGTGGTGATGTATAGAATGTTATTACATAATTATATGTAAATATCTGTATCATATGTTATAAATTACACATTTTTATATTTTTAGTACTTTTTTTGAGTTAATATCTTTTAGTCTTGGTAATGTTGGGATATTAAGACAAAACATCACTATATGAAAATAAACATCAGCAAAGGTGTTTCAACAAAGTGAATTGGTTAAAAAAATTTAAATACTTTTTCTATTTACTGTTAAGACATAAAATATTTTTGTTTGATGCTTTAATAATGCATACATTGTTAGTGACAGCACTCTCTTACTTAACTCTAAATACAAAAAAAGTAATAATAAAAAATTTAAAATTGTACATTGACATTTTTATTGATTAAATATAGCACAATTACATTATAAAATGCTGTATAATAGTATACAAAATAAATGCAGGAACTCAAGTGTTTTATATTGACAGTTTATATTATAATTTATCCAAAATGCTGAGACTTCAGAAATGTTCAAATTATGTTACTTAAAAAAATGATACAAAATCAAATGAAAAAATAACGATTTTGAAGATGCTAAATTAACATATTAACTTATATTTCATTAGGGTCAAATTGTTATTTAATGGATAAATTAATTTTGAACATTTTAGTTTTTTCAGTTGATAATTTTAAAATTCTAATGATAATTCAGATAACTTGCCATCAGGTTTGGCCAACAAAATTAAACTCCCACTATCTGAAAATAATATAGCTTATTTTAATAATAATAAAAAAAACTTTCAAAATATTCACATTCTTAAAATATTTTCAAGGTAAATTTTTTAAATACCTTTCAGCAAAATGAAACTTTATATATACTTGTAATACTAATTAAATTAGTTCAATTTAATTTAGTAAATGGCAGCATTTTAGAAATAACTGTTATATCTCTCTAATATCAAAACATAAAAGCTAACATTTTGAAAATGGAAATTTTTAGAAATTTTTCAAGCTAATGGAACATTTCAATATTAATTGAAATGTTTAATAGAATGAGAAAGATGTTCAATTCATCCAATAATGTTTGCTTCACAATATAAAATGATTTTTTAAAAAAGAATTCATACACCTGATGCAAGGAGGTTTAGTCATATAGTACAATAAAATTTTAAATTTTCTCAAATTTAACATGAAAATTTTTGAACAAAATCCTTTTAATAGAGTAACAAATTATATAAAATATTTTTAATGAAATAATTTGTAAATGTGAAACAGCTTTTCTAATCTGTACTGTAACTTCTAACAATATAAAAATTTCAAATTTTCCACATAATTCATTATATAAAAACTGGTTTCATATGAGAATATTTTTAAAACTTTATTATCTAAATTTACTTTTAAATAATAACATTCTATTATATACACTTTCTTCAATTCATAACTTAACTACTTTCAAATTACTGATATTTAAATAACACAAAATTGTTTATTACCTTTATGAATTAGTTAAGTTTTTTTTTCTTAGAGTAATCATAATACAGAAAAAAAAAATACCTTGGGAAGGGGACTGCTATATCAGTGGCAAATCATAGAAGAAGATTTTTGAGGATATTCACTTAAATAAATGTGATATTTACCGTAGTATCAATGTTACAATTTTTTTTATCAGTAGATTATAATTAATGTTCATGGGAAATATATGAATCTGTCATTCACTTTGAGCAAAAACTGCTTCTGGACAGATAATCAGCCTGTTTTCACATCAGTGATTGCTTGTACGTTCCATATGAAGTAATAATTTATCAATATTTTTTAAAAATTAAATCATAGCTAGAACACGTTTCCTCATGTTTTAAGACATAAAATAAATTTCATATATTTACAATAATAAGATTAATATTTTTCAAAATAAATGGCACATCAAAATGTTTCAATTTACATGCCCAACAATCCAAAAAAAAAAATTATTATAAAAAACTTTAAAAAGTAATCAACAGGATTTAATTTTTGATAGATTTTATTTACAAAATAATCATAAAATCTCCACAATAATGATTTTACATTAGAGTATTTGATATCAACACATAAATTTTCTGAGTATAAATATATTTTTATGTACATTATTCAAAAAGAATAAATTATCATGAATCATAAAACACTCTGGAGAGACCATATCTAATGCAAAATGCAACACAACTACAAAGGGCCTGAAATAATGTAAGAAAAAAAAAGTATATCAATACTGCAATTAAAAAAAATGCATCCATAAAAATAGAATCATTTTATTTCTTTTTCATTTATATAATTCCCTCTAGTCACTTTTGGCGATATTAATCACATTTCAATTAAATCATTCATAAATAATTTCATGTCTATGATTTTGTCAAATTGTCATATTAAAGTCACATACTTTTAATTACAGCTGTTTTATTCATTTTATATAGAGAACAATTCTATAGCATAAAACCACTATTAAAATCCTAAATGCGTGTTTTATTTATTTTCTAAATTCCCTATTGTAAACTTCTGAGGTATTAAATGGAATCCTCCTTCAGTCTTTGACAATGGAAGAAAATAATGTCAAATATTTGATAAAACAATGAAACTGCTCAGAATTTCAGGACAGCAATATAATCTATTGTTAAAAAATAGAGGGGGAAGAGCCAAATTTAGAAAAAAACTTGCACAGTTATTAAATTGATACTCTAAATTCCTTATTTTTGGAAATTATATTGCAAAAATATTAACACATATAATAAAACTTCTAACACACAGATTAATTTTTCATTAACTAAAATTTTTTTAAAAAATGCTTCGTCATGCACATTTTGAGCTCCAAGTATATATGTAATAAATTTTGTAACAGTTAGATCTGAAAAAAGCCAAAACACATACATTCATCTGATAGATATTAGATATTGGTTTCTTTGACTATAATCGCTTGATTTAGTTCATAAATAACTTGAAACATCAAGAGAGTTGAGAAAAATTTTAAGCAATTTAATCAATTTTTAGTTTAAAAAAAAACAATGATAAGTAATGCAAATCAAAATCTGACATAACACAACAAAATATAAATGTCTTTTATAAAACAAGAATTCAATATACTAATTCTTTTTTTTTCTTAAATGTTTTTGTATCTAAACAGTAAAAAAAACTAAATACCTATAAAAAGAATAGTTTTAATATCTAAAAAGTTGTAACTAAACCAATGATCAATCAGAATTAGTAAACTGAATTAATTCTGATAAAACTATAAATGTTGTTTCAGGTTGAATAATTTTATTCCAAAATTAATATATATTATTTTTTGAAATTTTTTATTCTCATTTAAAAGTTTGTTATAATTACATAAATTGAAAACATTCCATTTCAGCAACTATTAATAGAAGAAAATATACCTTGGATATGAATGCTTTGAAATAACATACTTGTATAATATAATTAATGGAAATTTAGTATTTCTTTTGACAGTACTATTTACTTATATTTTTTCTCCATTTTTTTTTTTTATAAAAAATTATTTTAAAATTCTTTGGTCTAGAGGGGGGGAAAATATAGAACAAACACACTTTTAAGAATTATTCTTAAGGGATAGGACAAATACAACAATAAATTTGGATATAAAAACGTTAGTTAAGGAACAATATGCAAATATCCAAAGTCAATCATAAACACTTACCTGCATAGTCAATAAATAAATAGTTAGTGTTCTCTCATGAGTTGGACCCAAAACCTTCAACATGAAATTAATAAGTGTGAAATTTGTGCATTCAGTATACAATTCTCCATCTCTCTCATCTTCTTTAATGTGAACGAGGCGAAATGTTCTTGCAACAAATAATGATAAATGACCAAGAGGAGATAAAGAAGCTTCCTTAAATATCACAGTACTTGGTTCCAAGATATTTTGTGCCCTATTAAACCTGAAATAAGAAAATTTTTACTTATCAAGGCCCCCAAAACTTAAATGTATTCAAAATCAGCTATATTTGAATTTTTGTCTTTAAATAATAATAAATTTATAAACCTTTTGGTACATTTGATTCATCAGAATATTATAAAGCTGTAATTAATTTTTTCAATTTTTTTGCTTTAAGTTATTATTATATAAAAGTATATATGATGAAAAACATAGAAAAATTAAATTTACTAATTTAAAATGTCTCCAAACTGAATGTTCTTCAAATGCAGGAAAATTTTCAAACAAAAGCTAAATAGACCACCAAGGTTAAATAACCACATATACGTAATAATCCAAACTTTTGCAAATATTTCTCATTTAAAATTTTTATACATAAAACAAATTTATTTTACTATCTGCTAATTAATTGAAAAAGAGAAATATTTTTGCATCTATTATTATAGAAATCACTATGTGGTAGAGAACTATATATGATGTTCACATTTTTGCATTCAAAGATTTTAAAAGCTATAAATGTCAAAAATTTGGGGCTACTATATGTTAATTTTGTAAGTTTAAGAAAAATAAATGAAAGCTATTAGCTATATGTATTCTTTGATTGCTTATGTGAATTCAGAAATGTAACAATGTTTAACATACTCATAGCTGTAGAAGTTTAAAATACCATAACTGTGATTTTAAAGCAGAAATTCTTCATAGCATTATAGAAAAGAGGGAGATTTTAAATATTACAGGATAATATGTTAATAATTTCTGAAATATTAAATTCATATTCATTTTTATATCATATGATATATAAATTATTTAACTAAATCAGTAATAAAAAAAATAACAGAAATTTACATGTAGATTTAAAATTTGGAAAGGTGAGAGAATTTTTTTGCAAAAGAAACTTACCTTGGAAGTCGATGCCTTGGACAAGGTATAAAGTGAAAAAGTTGAGGACAAGAAAATAAAAAATTTATAACTTGTGGCAAGAAAAACAACAACATTGTTTTGCTGAAATGGCCTAAAATACCAACCACAGCAAATGTCATTCCAGCAAAATAACAGAATGTGTCTCCAACAAAAACAGCTGCTGGATACCTAAAAAAATAAGCAAATATAACTAGATGTACTTTTCTTCAGAAACAAAATCAGTATTGTTTTTTTTTTGATACATTTAATAAATTAAGCTCCTATTGTACTTTTTGAAATAAAATAATTTTTTTACAGAATAAAAATATAATAATTTAACATTTTCTGTTTTTATACAAGGCTAATAATATTGATGAATAATCCTCAAATTACTTTCTAATTTTGATTTCATGTTTTAAGGTCTCTTGTGAATGAAGAATAAGAATTTTTTTTTAATATTCTGGTTAATGAACATCAAAAATAGGTTCCATAATTCAGAGCAGTATCCATTATAATAAACTTTAATATTTTTCTGTATGGATATATCAAAATTATGTTTAAAGTTGAGTTATTCTCACATGAGTTAAAGAAAGTCAAGTAATCAAGTTATTCTTATAGGAAAGAGAGCTTTGTATTATTTTGTAGGATAATAATGCATTATGAATTAATCAAATGTAGAGCATATATGTAAACCTCAAATGAACTTTCTATTTTAACATTCACAATTTCAATTCAATATTTTAAAACATTCACAAATTAAAAAATAATAATAAAATAAGATTTAGTTGAGTGGCAAAACAGATGGCTTATTCAGCTTTTGCAAACAATTAAATGTTAATTTATCAAAATGAGTCATTAATCACTATTAATCATGAATCAAATTGATGTATTAATTACTATTAATTAATGGATCAAAATGATATATTAATAACTATTAATAGTTAATGGATGCCAGCCTCTTCTTCGTGATCTGGGAATCCCGGGTTCGACTCTCGGTCAGTGCATGGTTGTTCTGTGTTCTATCTGTGAGGTGTGAGAATGTGCCCCCTCCCAGTAAAAAGGGGCTTAAAAAGCGAATGTGATAAGTGTGTGTGTCATCTTCATATGAGTTAGAAGTAAGATTTCTGCCCTCGGGTACTCAGAGGTCCACATTCTCAGAAGCTACTGACCCCCCTCCTTCTCCCTTTCTGTTGAAAAGTGGACACAAGATCATCATCATCAACAACAGTTAATGGATCAAAATGATACATGAATTATAATTATTCATAGTTAATGGATCAAAATGATCCTTGGAAAGTTAAAATGAGTGAGCTGGGGGAAAAAAAGCAAATTGACATTGGTACATATTTATTTTTAGGGTCTAAATTTTTCACAAGTAAAAAAAAAAAAATTATAAATTAAATGTCATAAATAAGCAATAATTTCTAATACTTACATCCACTTGTGTAAATAGCACAAGCATAAAAATTACTTCAGTATAACTACATAGATATGATTAATGCGTCTAGATTCAATAAATATTTACAATTTTATTTTTAATAGTAGTAAATAAAGTATAGAATTGGCCGATGATAAAAGGAAAGCAACACAGATAGAGATAGGGACAATTATGATTAAGATATAAAAATTTTCAGTGTTTGATTTTCAATAAAACCCAAGAGGAGAACATTAATATGTTAGCTGTTTAGAAAAGAAATCATTATAAAAAATTATTAACAATAAAGCTCTCAAATTTAATAAAATTTTGTACCTTCATTTTTCATGCAAAGCCCATTAAAAGTGATTTTAAGCCATAAAAATATAATTAATAAAGAATATTTTATAATTACAATTCATTCAGCAATGTTTAAATTCCAAATAGATTAAAATTAATTTCAAATTACTTCCATTAACTCAGAAATAAAACAGAGTTAAAAATAATGAAACTTCAAAAATCTGGGCAAAGGCATGCCACATACCAAATACAAATGGTTTAATCATTTGGGAATATGTATTGGCTTATACAAAATGAAAAAAGAATGCTTTTGATTCAGTAAAATGTATGTTATAAATTTGGTATTTTCCAATTCAAGGAAACGAAATGTAATTGTCTTTTGAACCAATAATAGGTTAAAAAACATCTAAGATAAAAAGATAATAATTGGGAAAATAAAAAGAACACAATTTTTTTTCTTCAAAATAAAATCTAGATCTATTATAAAAGCATTTAAAATACAGTAAAAATTCGTAATTATTATCATACCAATTGTAATAAAGTAAAGCAACAGTTGTGGAAAGAAATGCAGGCATAAAGTATAATGAGAAAAGATGAGCATTCCAACATTCTCCTAAAAATAAATTAACAAGAATTTAGATTAAAAGCTCAGAATAAATTGCTATATGATAATAAAATTTAAATAAAAAAAAAACACCGTACCAAAAAGCTCAATAACATTGAAAATCACAATAGATGCACCAATTACAGCAGCTTGTCCAACTTCCAAACCATTTATGCCAGAATATATGTTGATTGCATTGGTGCAAAAAACAGCCAACATGCCCATATATACATAATACAATGGACCTAGGAGATAATTGTACAAAATAAAAAAAAATGTTTCAAAATATTGAAAAAAAAAATTGTATTTGTGGATATCTCTTATGTAAAACATAAATAACAATATTAATAATAATATAAATATTAATAAAAGGAAAGAAAATAAATTACAACAGCTAACAAGTGTGAATGTTTGATTCAATAAATCTTTCATTTTGAGGTTTAACATTTTAGTCATGAACATTGTAAAATTGAACATAAGGGACAACATGTTATCACACCATACTAATAGGAAGATGGTTGGCCTGAGACAGATTTAATATATATCAAGTACACACACATTAAAGACCTTTAATGACATTATATCTGAGAATTTTGACAGTCAAGTACTGATGTCAAGATTCTATAGCCTTACTCCAACCTATTATGGCTCTCTATGTAAGCCAACCACACCCAAAATAATAATAATAAAAAAATAAATTTTAAAAAATGATAGCTTAGTTTTTGCATTCATGTATAGGAGGAAAATATCATAAAGCAGAATATCAGTTAAATTTCTTTCTCTAAATTAGTTTAAATTAAATTTACAACACTAAAAAATAAAAAAGAAGAGCATATGTAAATGCTCTTCATCAGCAAAAAACCTCAAGTATAACATAATTATTAATGATGAAATTAATAATAATCATTAAGAGGAAAAAATACACATAGGTTTAGAAACTCTGCTATATAAAGTAGATCTGTTTGCTTTTATAACACAAATGCACCATTTCTGTTTAATCTAAATAGAGTTTGAAACATATGCTTTCAACAAAACAAGAAAGAACACTATCAACATTTAAAATCCAAAAGTTAATTAAAGTATAAGGTGATAAAAATTAAGAGTCTTTGGTATATTAAGTTTTTAAAAATTGTATAACTTATCATTTTATTTTTATATCACTTTAAAATTTTAGAACTTACCATTTTCCATTTAACCATTTAAATTAGGCCAATTTAGATGTTGTAGAATTCCTTTACCAATTTTAATGTGTTTTCCATAATTTGCAATAATACTTTTCATTGTTACAACAAAAAAATAGACAAATTTCTTGGTTTTTTTTTAATATTTTCAATCACAATATCTTTCTTCACTGTCAAAACTTATATAAGTTAAGTCTGCTTTCTTTTGCTATAGATTTCAAAATTAAAATAAAATTTAATAAATGAATCTTCACTAATCTGGCCCATTGCTAATAAAGTAGTTCCATGGTTTGATGACTGAAGGAATTTTGAGAAATAACTATACATTATTCAAAGCAGTTTTAAAGAAAGAGAAAAAGAAAATCTTACCTAACCATACATCATTACCTAGAAAGTATCTGAATGGCTTAGGTATTATAACAGTTGTCCCATTGTATGTTACATAATACACCATAAGAAGTGGCAAAGAAGCCATTGTTGGAAGTAATAATTTGTGACGCCATTTCAAATCTAAAACATCATCAGCAAACCCCAAGAACAACATGCAGCAAATGGATAATAAGGCAGCAACTAATTCAACAAACTGGAAATAAGAAAATTCTTTTTAATATACTTTGAAAGCAGTTTTAATAAATCACATTAAAAAAATAAAGCAAAATTTAGATAATCAAAATTGACAACACTTGGTTAAATGGCATTAAATTAACTCTCAACCCAGCTAGCTGTGTAAGTTCTATACTAAAAGGTGACTTTGGGAACATTTTCTTTTTCAGACATAAATTCAGAGTGTAAAGCAATGACACTTAGTCATAGCATGGTTGTTATCCTACACTCTCATTTGAAATAGAAAATGGTATATTAATATAGAAATTTCAAGGAGCTATTGCTCTGTTTTAGAAGTAAAAGGGTCAATAATTAAGAGATACATTTTATAAGATTTTGTTGAAAAATGAAAACTGGTACCAATATATATTTAAACATCTTTGCGAAATTTATATGGGAAGATCAAATAAAAATGGAACCAGAGCTACAGAATGAAATGTCAAAATTTATTTTTAAAAATAATAATCAAAATTTTACAATCATTTGTCCTAGAGGTTTGATAAGCAGTGGATATTCAAGTCTGCTGTCTGGCTGAGATTGAAATCAGTTCAACAATATCCATGATATTGTTGAATGAGTGAAAAAGAGAAATTTCAATATCTCTTTCAGTAGAAGAAACATGTCAAGGTTAAATGAAGAAAAAAAATCAAGGCAATATGGTGGATGTCTCAATAACACAAACCAAAAACTTATTCAGTGCATAAGTTGCTATTCATTATCATGATGCAAAACCACTCCATAAGATACAGAAATAATTTTGCCAACCTTGCATATGAGCCAATAATATTAAATATTTTATATACAATTAATTCTACATTCATCAATGCAATTCTCATAATACCAATACTATCTACTCTCAAAAGATGAATAATATCACATATCTTTTCATTAGTTCATAAACATGGTTCAATATGGAAGAAATTATAACAAACTGCCCACTGAATGATTCTGTTGGCTGACAGCTAGAACATATAATGCTGTTCTGTTAAATTTTCAAGGCAAGTTCATTCTACAACAGGGGTTATCTTTCTTATCTATTATTCCACCTGTATACACAATTTTTATCACATTTACAGAAAAACATTAAATTATAATCATTGTTTCATTTTTTTAAATCCATCCTTGCCCATGTGGTGTGCATTTAAAATCTGATAACATATTAAAAAAATAATTTAATACTGATATTTATTGTTTCAGATAAAGAATACAACAAACACAAAAATTAATTTAATTTAAATTTCAAACTTTATACTTCATTTAAAAAAAATAATGTAATAAAAATAAATAAATAAGATCTATATACTGAAAAGAAAAAGAATGTCCAAAAATTTTAATGCAAGGGGAGAAAAATATACGAGATGAAATTTTAAAAGACAATGGCATAATTTTTTTTATTATTGAAACGGAATAACAATTTGAAGTGATTATGACAAGCCTATTTACCAAGTATGAAGGTTAGCTTTCTCTTTTCTCAAATAACTAGCAAATAACCAACAAAAATTTATTTATATAAAACTAATATTAAATAACTAAAATTTATATATATATAATGATATTTTAAAATCTAATTTAAAACTAATTATTTCCCCAATTTTTATCTCAAACTAGCCCATATTAATTTCATTTTAAAGTGCTCACTTATTTTCTTATCCTTATCCCACTTTTACTTTATTCAACAAAAACTATTTAAACCATTGAATTCAGCAGGTTCTCATATTCTGAGTAAAGGGATAAAATTCCTTAATGCTTGTCACAATCTTTTAAGGTTACCTAAATTTCTCTTTTTTAAGTTCATACATGTTAAAGGAATCCCTATGAAAATCTCATAATAAAACTATTGAAGAAAAAAAAAGTTGATCTGTTTTGCTCTTGCATCATGATGTAAATTGATGCATCTTGTGACTTCCTTTCAGGTAAAGCCTCTTGTGATAAAATGAATCAAAATTAAAATTTCAAAGTTTCTTCCATTCTGTCATGCATAATACACACACACAATAAATATGTATCACCTATATATATCTCACATAATTATATAAAATAATAAAAGTAAAGAAACACAGTTTGCATTAGTATTTGAAATGCATCAATTTCATACATGAAATGAATAGTTAAATAGAATGTGTTCATTATTTAAAACTAATTTAACTAAGATTTTAAGAAATAGAAATTTCAATGAGTTAAAAATAATCATTATACTTATGAATACAATAACTCAAAAATGCAATAAATACAATAGGTAATATTTCCAATTAGTCTAAAACAAAATATCATTTTTTAATTATTATTTTACAATTTGGATTAAATATGCCAAAATAAAGAATGAAAGATTAGATGTATAGTGGGGCTCTACTATGCTCATAATTGATCTTCAACCTCAGATTAGTACATTTATAAATAGGATAAATGGAGAGCAAATCATGGAGGAGTAATGAATTTGTAATAAATACAAATATGCTGAACACATTTTTTGTCCTTCCTCTCATTATTGATATATCTCCTTCACTGTATTCGTTTGATGAATAAAATGTTATGAAGAAATGTTTGAGAAATTGTAATATACACCCTTCTTTTATCCAAATATTCATACACGTTTTATGCAAATCCACCAGCTTAGGATAATAATTTTAAAATAAGTTACACCAGATGAAAATTAACATGTGGTCACTTTACAAAAACTGTAAATATGGATCAGATTCATCAAATTTAAAAGATATGTCTGAAATGAGATAATCAATTATTATAATTACATTGCATTCCATTGTTGTATAAACAAGTACTATATAAGAAGAACCTCAATTTCTAAAATGTATGTTAAAAATCATACAAGCATAGTGAGCTTTTCATTAACCTGAAATAGGTATATTAATCAAAATGTATACTTATATAATATTAATGATATAATTTATTATTAAGAAAAAAATAATAAAAGAAACCAAAAAAATATATAATGACTTGATGATGTGGAAAAGGTACTCCAGAATTTGTTGTCCAATACTGTATAAAAGGAACTGGAATGAATAGGAACATTATAATCAGAAATACAGATCCACAAACAACTCCCATTGCTTCAGGTCTGAAAAAAAAATATTTTTAATAAAAATCACAATTTAATGCATGAAATAATCATTGGTGAAAGAACACATATTTTGTAAGAAAAATATTAAATTTAATTACAGTCAGCTGAGATTAATTACTAAATATATGAAAATTTTACTAAATAGCAAAATAAAGTACAAAAATAAAATTCAAAGAGAAATAAAAATTAAATGTAATAAACTTTTTATATAAGAACAAACATATATAACCCCCAACACCACCAAAATTTAAGTCGTACAAAAATAAATTAAGTTAAATACAAACCATAGAAACAAAATCATGCTTTAAATACTTTGCATATAGCAGATGAATAATTTATTCCTTCTATTCCACTTATAAATAAGAATTACCATTCTAAGTCAAAATAAATTTAATTTACAAAAACTTATTACTATGAATAATGATTAGATCAATTTTAGTTATTTTTAGATAAGGAAAATCAAACATTTTTACCATTTAAAAAATTAAGTTTCTACTGGAAGTTTTTTTAAATCCACTGCCCACTTTCATAATTTATCTACATGATTAATTTAATCCCACTACAAGCTTAGCAAACTTAGACAAACTGAAATAACAAAATACTTAATAACAAACTGATTTAAAAGAGAATTAACTTTTATTCTTCACATACAAAAATTTAGAAAATAAATGTCAATTTTAATGAAACAGAAAAAAAATTTTTTTTTAACCTAACCCAAACATTATTCAATTATAAGATCCAATTTAAAGATGCCAAATAAAATAAGCATTATGAGGAACATTATCAGAAGAATAGTTTAATAATTTCTTTCTTTGTTACTATTCAATCCAAATTATTTTATACCTCAGACCCAGTGAGAGAATTAAGTATGTTAAACTTGTAGCAAACATTTGTAAAAGAAATTTATATGAAACTTTCATGGCTTATTTGTGCTTTATAAATTTTCAACATATAAGAATATCAATATATTATAGAATTTATTGATGAAAAGATAGATGCTATGATCAATGTGATAGATTTAGGACATTAAAGACAATTATGTATGAGAGTAAAAACCTTTACATGAATTAGACAGCAACACAGGAATAAGTAGGACAATCCTGAGAACAAACATAGTATAATAAATCTGATATAATCTTTAAAAATTTAAATATTCAAGTATGGATATAAAAAATAAGTCAGGATTTTTATTAATTTACAGAGAAAAAAAGTCACTGAACGGAACCTGATATAATCTATAAATTTTTGATTTTTACAATTTTACAAGAAATTCGTTCCAGTACAAAACTTGAGATAAACAGTGAATTTCGAAAAAAAAATGATAAAAATCTTAAATTACATGTAGTTAAGAAAGTGTCTATTTTTACTTTTTAAAGCATAGGGTTCCATGTAGATAGCAGTCTTTCAAGAAACATTTCGTTTCGAAGATAAGTTTTTAGTTGAATTATCATTTTTTTAAAAATATTATAATATTAATAGTTCTGATTATCTTTATTACGATTTCTAGTTTTTCATTTACCTTTTAGTAAATTTAAATTTATAATTAAAATATTCTCATACAGTTTCACAGTCAAGTTTAAAAAAAAAGTCAGATAATTTTTTTTTCTATATTTTACAGTATATATTAGAGAGAGAAATTATTTTAATTTTGTAAAAAGGCATATATTTTGTATGATTCTTGAATTATAATATTTACTTTAGATCTAATAATAAATAATTTTTACCAGTAAGATTTCCATCAAGGTAAGCAAGCATGACATTCAAGATATTAATGGATTAGGAAAAAAATATTTATAATATTATTTGTTTGCTATCACATTATAAAGCTAGTTCTAATATAAATTTTCCTTCTTGTATAAATAATTTTTTTAAACCACCCTAAAGCTACAGCTCCTTTTTAATACCACTTCTATTCTTTGCGTTTCATAAATCTGATTTAAAGCACAAAGATAAATCATGTTAAAAGAACTACAGTTGTAAAGCTTTTATCATAAGAAAATGCAGATACATTAACTTAAACTGCATTTAATATGTCACAATACTAAATAAAGTAAAAGTCAGAAAAATCTATGGATTTTTCGTTTGAATGAGATCAGTCATGACTTAAATATAATTAATTAGAGCTTATGAATCCTAAAATTATAAAAATAAATCCTATTATAATTTTTTAAAAAAATATTAGCAACACTGAAAAGAGCATTGAGTACGATTGCATTATCCTTGGGACAGTATATATTAAATACTATAAGCAAACTTTATTAGTATCTCGAATTTTTTCAGTATACATCAAACAGACTCACATTTTAATACTATTTCTTTTCCCCATGTCAATTCCGTAAAGATTAGCCTTCAAAAACATGTCTTTAAACCGGGGGATGACGCGAAAAGTTATCACACATCCTAATATGGACAAGACTACATTAACGATCATAGTTAATTTGACATCCATTCTAAAGCTGTATTGTTTCAAGAAAACAGAAATATTCTGTTCCTTTGAAATGGACATCGATTATAGTTTTAAGGTACCAAATCACATTTTAACACGACTGTGTATACAGATTTCAAAAGGGCCAAGTCCAAACGTAAACAATCATGAAAGCGGTATTGCCATTCATTTCTAACTAAGATACCAATAAACAGAATTCCGTGGCTTTCTTTCCAGAACAAATCGAAACACCTGTAATGAACCACCAAAAACTTTCAATAACCTGATTCCCATTCGTGGTTAGTGGTAAAACATATTATTCCCAAAATATATAAAACAGAAATATTTAAATCATTTTAACTTAAAGCGAAATAATTTTATTGACGTTAGCTAGTATTAAGGAAAAAGAATTAGCCGAAAGCAGCTTTATTGCAAAGAATGAGTACAGTTTTAATCGATTAATATTTAGTTTTAAATATATATTTTAGGGTGAACCTTATAATTTTATGTCAGACGACAAAGAGGACATTTGAATAGTCAACTTTTTATCCTCTCTTTCATGTCAACGATAGATACTAAAGAAGGTTCCGATACATTTTTCAGTTTACCACCAGAAACTCTTATAAAAAAATATTGCTTGTCCTTACTGACCATTGTTCTTACTGTTACAAACATTAAGTAATATATTTAAAATATGAAGCTCATGAACCATTTTTCCTTTTCCATGTCAGTATGAATTTATTACCTTGGTACAATAATGCTATTTCTATTATGTTTGATAGAATTTGCACAATAATCAATCATATAAAATTGATTCTTCATTAAATAATCAAATAAGAAAAAGACTTTATTGAAAATTTTCGTTCCGAAAAAAACAAAAACAGCAACAATAGAAACATAAAAAATTAGTCTTATGAATATAACAAAGGAAAATTTTCTAGTATTTGACCGGATGCACCAAATAATTGGAGTTGATACAATATAAATACAATGATGTAATCACTACCATCATGTCCGCATGTCCGTACGGCCTCTTAAACGAAGCAATTTTCCTAAGTTTCTTTCACAACTTTCAAAGCCAGATATTTTCCATTGATTTTAACTTAATCTGTATTTTAGAAGATTTCCAAGAACACCTCTTATGACTAATTGAAAAAAGAAAACAGATTGTCAGTCAGCTTCATGAGAGTTGATTTTGCTATTTCAAATATTAAAAAAAAAAGAAGCTTAAAATAGTTTTGAGCAAAATGGTAAAAATTCTAAAAGACCTTATTTTCCTTTAACATAATCAAATTTCTGTAATACAGTATTTTCCTCCATCCTCCCCTAAAAACATTGGTAGAATTCTAAAAAGTATTTTTAAGAATAGAAAAATTTTATTCAAATTCATTAAAATATCAAGATTGACTTATTTTTCATTCATTAATTTATTTGAAATTACAAAATCTCGCATGAAATATCTTTTCCGAGAAAGACTGCATTTTGTTATATTTTTAGATGCACATATAAGTTTATTAATTTTCTTTTAAAATTTAAGCCATACTTTATAAGCATACTGATTTTTTAACAATTGTTTTTTAAAATTTTTAAGTTATTATTATAAATAGAAAGGAATTTCGATACAAATTTTTCTCTACTTCGCAACCAAAGGCGCCACCTGTGTAAAAAGCTAATTAAATTAATCAATTAACTGATAATTAAATTCTAGAGACATTAAACTAGTGTATTGTTACTAAAAGCAACTTGGCATAATTTTTTTTCAAATCCTGACATATCAAGAAGTGAATAAAAAATGCATTATAAAATGTTAACTTTTTAAATATGAAGCAAATTTAGCTAAAAAAAGTGTTTGCTTAAAAAGGTTTGTGGAACTTTATTTTGGCACTAATATTTTTCGTGAATGAAATTCACGTTTCCGTAAAATTACAAATAATTAAAAAGGAGATCAAAATGCAAATTTTTAAGTGGGAAGAGAAGGAAAACATTAAAATCAGTTTCGATCTATTTGGTATGAATAAGTGATTAAAATCAATTAAATAAAAGAGTACAAAAGGAGTTTTACGGATTCAGAGTGCTCTAAAACATATAAATTAATTAGAAATTCAAGGTCAAGTTCTTTAAAAAAATTATTATTTGGATTTTTTTTTACCAACTAACTTTGTCTTCGAATGTTAGAAAGTGAAAACAATTTTATGGACAAGGCTTTCTTTCTTGGGGGGAAAGTTGTCTTACAATATTACAGTTATCAACGATTTTTAAATTAGAACGTAGGAACGTGATGAAATTATCACTCGTCACCCCCCCCCCCCCACACACACATCCTCCTCTTCACAGATTTTTTCCTTAGTCATCACTTTAATCATTTTTCGGCAAAATTTGAAAGAGCAATTTGATGTAATTTTTTTTTCTTGCTGGGGTTGGGATTAATATGATTTCGTAATAATTTTTATTTTTCGATAAGGAATTTTGCGAATATTTACTGCGTTTTTTGCGTTTTTTAAAGGGATAATAATGTCAAAAATATGTTAAAAAACACCTTTTAAGCAAATATAATATAGTAATTATTAACTGTGCATTAACGATTTTTTTGAATAAAAGTAATTTGTAATTTCAGCCCCTCCTTTTTTATATAAAAAAATCATATTTGAATATTTTTTTAAAAAATATTTTTGCTTCAAATGGATGAAATTTATATGTTATTACTTTATATATTTTAGAAAGTACAAATAATAACCATTGGGAGTTGTTTACTCGATACATTTTTGAATATTATCTGGTTCTTTCACCTGTGAACTCCTCTAAGATTCAGATTTTTATTTTCAGATTCTTGTATGTGAGCGTTCTGTCCATCTTAGAATAGTGATGGAAACAGGAAATGTGTTTCGAATGGTTTTTGTTTGACTGATTGAATTTTGAATTAAAATTACTATCGTAGCAACAAGATCATATGCTAAATCGCATTATCTCAGTCTTTGTTTTTTTTTTTATTTATAGCGTTTATCTGTAAGCGAATATATAGATCGGCATTCGATCATCTCTTCGACAGATTTATTTAAATTGAAAAATATCTACACTTTAAATTTTAAAACTGTTTATCCAAATTCATTTATCTAAGTTATTGTGTTTTTGAGTTACTTCTTTTGCAAGTAAGCTAAAATATAGACCATTAGATGGGAAGCTTTTGGACAAATTTCTTTCAAAATTTCATAACAGCCAACTCTATAGATGCTATGACTGTAACTTAATTTTCATTTAGATAAGTCTATTGCATTTTCAGAATGACAAACTTTACAGAATGACAAACTGTAAAGTCCTTAATGGAGTTTGAAAATTCGATAAGAATATCCATTTTCGGTGCTAAATCTTTGTACCAAATTTTATCTATCTTTGCGTTTACTGATTATCGAGCTTACTTGCACTTGAAAAGTAAACCAGATAGACTTCTGAATGAATAAGCCCAAAGTTTAACAGAAATGTAAAAATTTTATTTTAAGTCCTTATATTAAGTTTCATATGTTTATTTCAAAGAATTTTTAAATTGACTGTATTAAATAGAACTCAAATCCTATTCTCTTCTCCATTATCGTCGTTTTTTTCTTTTTCGTATTTGAAGTAAACAAAGAGAAATAATTGTAACCCTCCAAAAATTCGAGTTTTATCAATTCAGACCTTCCTTAGTCTGCAGAACACATTTTTGAAAATGGTCTGTTAAAAGGATAAATCAAAAACACTTGGTGCTATATGGCTGAAATGTGATCTGCGGTCTTAACATCACATTTGTAAGTTTCTTCTTCTTCTGTACAGCCGACCACCCCGCCACCACTGAACGTAGCAGTAACGACAGGATTTGTTGTGGCCGACTGTAGCAACGTCCATCCTTACATTGACCGAAACTGTCAAACTGATATCTTCTTGGAGATGATTGCCCCCAAAGTGGTCAAATACTGACCATCCCCTCCTCTACAAACTTCCAAACAGTTGGCAAAAAACTGACAATTTTAGACATCATATCCTACAGAGTCTTAAGATTACTTGGTACCATCAATACAGAATTCAAGTCATTATTTTCAACTTGCAGATGTTTTCTACGTTCAGATATTTCTGTGCATTCTTTTAAGTAGTGGTAAACAGTACCGGTTCCTCCACAAATGCATTTATTTTCCCGCATTCTTCCAAATCTTTGGAAATATGCAGGGAATCTTCCATGTCCTGATATAATTTGGATGGTATCTTCTTATTTTTATTTCTGTATTAAGAATAAAATCGTAAGTTACTCTTCCTTTTTTGGACAGATACCATCTATCAAACCATAGTAGCTTAATTTCTTCTCTAAAATCCCATTTTAAGACACCATTTGATTTGGGGACAATCATATCCACGCTCTTTTCCCGTGCCACCATCTTTGCATATTGATCCGCCTTTTCATTACCTCGTTGGGCCTTAACCCAACTTAGCTCCATTTGTAGACTGCCAAGAGGTCTTGTAAGAAAGCTATTGAAATGAAGTTCGTTTGCCCTGCTGCTTCTGTATGAGAGAACATGATAACTACTAAAAGTAATGGGCTAAATAGATAAAATTTGGCACACAGGTTTAGTATCTGAAATATAGGGGGATCACGGTGGCCTGGTTTTAAAGTCTTCGCACATGCGCAGTAGAGTTTCAGGCTCGAGACCCGATTCCAACGTAGACCCGCCGTGTAAGCTGGGTCTGTTGTACGTTAAATCCATCAGGGCTAAACGTCCTCCCGCTAGTGTGGTGTGGAGAGGAGGGTGCCAGCCTAGGTGACATCCTTGTTATTTGACCGTGGTTCAAAATTACGAAGTCAGTCCCAAAATCGTCCAATTGTTTTACAACGGGACGTTAATATAATTAAACTAAAATATATATTTGTAATAAATTTGGAGCTAAATCTGTCGACCGTTATCGGTCTGTATTTCTGCATGCATTTATATAAATGCCATATTCAAAAACACAATAACTTAAAAATCTTAAATCGGGTTTGCCATCTTGTGACCTCAATTGTAGCTTTATGTGTTAGATGTTGGTTTCAATTGGTCGCATAAAAGGCGTTTAACATACATATTCGATTTTTCGGTGTTTGTGTATTAAGGTATGTACTTACGATAAAAAATCTAATTTTATGCGATTTTTTTTATTTCAAATTTTTAATGTTTGAACAGTTTTCCTTATAAAACCAATTGTACTTTTATCTACGGCAATATTTTTAGAAGTTACTCTGATTTTCATCTTAGTATTTATATACGCTTGAATGCTATTTTACATCTTTGGTATGGTTTTTTTTGTCGCAAACTTCATGAATTAAAATCTAATGCATATTTTTTATATATGATTGAAAGTTAGTTTCTTTATATCTTCTGCAATTCTCTAACAAGAGAATAACTAATATATCCATTTAGAAATATTTCATGGTTTTATTTCAATTCTTCACAATGTGAAACAAATTGAAAATTTCATGTTATTTATCAATCGAATTCCAGTATTTAAAGAAATGACAGAAATTCAATTTTTTAAAAGTTTAAGAACTAGATAAAATTATTTCTTAAGCTATTAACAAAATTTCAAGCAAATTGTTTGATAAATTTCAAAATTAAAAATGTTTTTTTTATACCTCTTTTTAGAATATATACTATTTTAATGCATTTTTCAAATAAATTAATAATTAAAAATAAAAATCATAATTCGAAACGTAGTCACATACCCTAATCGTATACCAGATATTAATTGCAAAAACAAGCAAAAAAAAAAAAAAAAACTCTAATTACAAGCTAGAATAAATACAAATGGATTTGTGCCAAAGTTCGATCTTTTATATTTAATGTTAATAATTATAAAGATAAGGATTATTAACATTAATTCAAGAAGTTAATAACATGCTGTTAATATTCAAGTACAGTTTTTTATTATTAGACGGAGAATCACAAAACTCTCATGTCTGAGGCTGAAAATAAAAGAGGCTGGACGCATGTGGCGTTCACAATCTTCTAAAAACTTACAACTTCGTGCAGAGTTTAGTTTAGAATACTTATATTAACGTCTCGTTGTAAAGTGACACTATGGCTATTTTGAGACGGATCTTGTAATTTTGAACCGTGGTCAGATGACGAGAACGATATCTGAGCTAGTACATCCCTGTCCACTCCATACTAGCAGGAGGACATTTGGCCCTGACCGATTCAATGTGCAACCTCTTTACACGACGGTTCTTCGGCGGAATCGGGTTTCGAATCTGAAACCTTATCAGGCCACCTCGGCCTAACTTTATGTAGAAGGCAAGGAAATAATATCTTTATTAAAGAACATGCCCCCCGACGGTCTGAAAATATTGCTACTTGTTAATTACAATGATAAATAAAAGCAGAGGCCCCATAAAAAAGAATATAGAATTTTTATAACAAGATTACTTATTGCAAAGGCTAACATCACACAATTTCAGAAAAAACTTTTTCAGTTATATATATAAAGGCGAATCAAAAAATAAATTACCTATGGCAACAGTTGGCGACGCATTGTACATATATCGTAACAATTTAGAGGTTAAAGTTTAGTTATAAGAGCTTTAGAAGGAAAATTAAGCAGTAGTGTTTCCCTCAATAAAAGTTCTTGAAGAATAGTTTTTAATGATGCTCCTAATTAGAAGTAGGGGAAATTGTACGTTTCTGTGGGTTAAACGCTTGAAATATCCAAAAATTCCTCGTGTCACTCTTACAACACAATTTGACAAGCATTTTCAATAGCATACAATGCTGAAATCGTGACCTACAATCTCGAAATGGTGAGGGTGTTTTGAAAATGGTGACGCGAATATCAAATATCATTTATGATGATTTTCCAGGGTGGTCCATAATCACTCTGAATGCTGAAAACTTTAGAAGCGTTATAGAGCATTGGAACATTCATCCGGAAACTTGGATAATAAAACGTAAAGAAAGTTTGAATATTCTGGATATTTCATAAAATGTGCACTCCGTTATTCATATGTGGATTCCACTATTCACAAACTCCTGAAATACCGAAATCTATGCGCACGATAGAGGCCTCGACTTGACACGGCCACACTCAAGAAACACCGATGATGGCCGTTTCCAGTCTTACTCGATGGTTAGAGGGAAATCAAAAAATAAAATTCCTGCAACAAATATTTATGGAGGATGTATCGCGAATTTACCACTTCTCTACGACTATGAATCGAATGGTTTCGTAAGATCTTTTTCACAAGAGGAACTCCCCCCCCCCCGAACTTTAATTGTCAACCGGAAAAGTCATAGTCACTTTCATGTTTTGAACACTGAATTCATGACAAGAGAGCCAAATAGCGGATTTTAATCTTATAGAACGTAAAAGAATTTAAAAAGGACAATTGAAAACCGTCGAAACAGTAAATAAAGTAATGCCGTCATACTGTTACAGCATAACGCTACAACAAACAAACTTTGTTAAAGAAATTTAATCGGGAAGTAAATCGCATGGGAGCACCTCGAAATAAGGATGAGATGATTCCGGCATGGTGGTTGAATCTCGTCACCTTGGAGGGTATACTAATTTTGGGGTGGGGGTTAGGCACCTCCCATCGATGACTGGACGTACTTCCTACCGGGAGGGTAGTATCTTGGCCGGTGATGGCCCTTAGGACTCAACCACAGTTCCCGCCAGTGTTGCTGTTATGTTGGTCCGGTAATTCAGTTTTAAGGTTTATTCCGTGTGTTTACGAATGTGTCGGAGAGTCTAATAAGACTAATAGGGTAGTATCGTTTACCCATCATACTATGATCAAGAATTGTAAAGCAATGCGATTTCTGTTTGTTTGGATACATTGAAAATGATCTCTCAGATCAATATTTTCGAACCGACAGTGAAGTTAAATTGGTTGCATTAAATTGGATTAAAAAAACGCTGGAGGTTTTTTTTTTACAGTAGAAAAACTTAATGCACGTTGCAACGTGATGGGTTGACGAACGTAATATGTAAATGACCATTTCTTCATTCAATATACTCCGATATTTGGGGATGAATTACGAAAAAAGTGGCCCAATTTTTGCACCTCTGTGCTCTTCGGAGCCTGATGGAATGTTTCTGAAATAGTTAACGTTTCATCATTCGAGTTAGCTTTAATCAACTTCATTGAGAATCCCCAGCCGTGTCGGGGGTGTAGATCAGTGGTAGAGCTTTCACTTTGCATGTGAAAGGCCGGGGGCTTGATCCAGCGCCTGACATGCCGACGGTTTATTAATGGTTCTAAATATTACATACTGAATGATTCAGGAGATGATGTCTTTTGTCCTTGATAGCATGTGATGTGATTTCCTTGAATGTATTTTGATGCTTTAGATAAATAATATGAATTATTAGGTCTTTAAAACCTTTAAGCTAAAATCCATTTTATCTACATTTATGATTAGAAATAATTATTGTCTGAAAAATTTTCAACATTTAAAGTTATTGTAGTTGTTATTTATGGTCCTTTACAAACCTGCTGACATATCTGTCAGTGATTTAAGCCGAAAGGTGCGTCTCTTGTTTTTGAAGTAGCGCCAACTAGGGACAAGAGTGCGACTTAGCAACTTCATGCATCACATTCGATTGCACAACCTTTTGTTATGCAATCGATTCGCGCATCACATTTTGTACAGGGGAGCACATTCACACACCTCACTGATAGAGCAGAGAAGAACAACCATGCCCGAACCGGGACTCAAGACCGGCATACCTAGATCACGGGGAAGACGCGCTATCCCTATGCTCGGATGACGGTACAGTCAAAGTGTTATGTTCGTACGATACTTCATTTCATAAGAAAATATATGAAATTTAACTGAAATAATCTCATTAACTCTTCAGTGAAATAAATTCATTTATCAGAAATAATGAAATTTAATATGTATTGATATTATGTTTTTGGGAGTCACAACTATGGTTACATATGGACACAAATTTTTATCGCTTTGGGTAAGTATTGTAAACTTGAATATGTAACTTTGTAAATTGAATGTCTACATAGGTTTACCTTAAGTTGAGATTGCTACGAATATTTTTTATTCCTTTTACGTAAAGATTAGCCAGATTTCTTTATATGAAGAATTTTAATTTCGGCTTCTGGATAGTAATAATAATAATAATAATTTGTCCTTTATGAGAGTTATTTTAAACACAGAGATTAACAAATTTTTAAAATCTTTCGGAATAATGGAATGCATTAGAGTTCTGACGAAATTTCTCCGTTGCCTGATGGCAATAATTGGTAGATCATCCCATCTGAATGCAGAGGAATTTATGAAAGTTATTTTTTTTCATTTTATTTTTTTATATTTTCTTAGTTTAGGTTTAGTTTAATTACATTAATGCTTTGTGTCGAAGAAAATGCTAAGTTTTGGGATGGATTTGGCAACCTTGAATCATGACCAGGGGATGAGGTTGACTCCTGATCCAGAGCCTGCTTTCCAAACTTGTACATCATCCGAGTGGAATCTTTTCTTATAGAATAATCTACAACTATGACCAATTTCCTTCTATCAATTTCAAGAAATTTTCTTCTAAATAAACCTAATTTTCCGAACGCATATTTGAAAAGGCTTTGCTAGTAACCGAATAGAAAGGATTTTTAAAAAAAAAAAATTCTCTCAATAAAATTATTTTTTCTCAAAAAAAAAAATATGATAAAAACTCTGGGACCATTTATGAGGAGATGATTAGTATACCTTTGAGTATGAAATTTTGTAATTTGAGAAAGCGAAATGAGACAAAAATCATCAAGTGCGAACGTGTTAGACCGTTCACGCTGAGAGAAATTTTTCCGACTGAAGAAAAATAATGGAACCTCGCCCCTATCCCTCTTTCTCAAAAACAAAAGTGTTATTTCCGTCCAAAAATTTAATAATAATAACGCCTCGGTATACAGAAACACGTATAAAGAAAATAGTCTTACATGAGTTACAAAAGCAAACACCAAACGAGGCTCGTTTTCTTTTCGGTCTGGTCCGAAGAACTTTCTCTCTCTCCTTTCGATTAGACACTTTCTTCCCTCCTCCCAAATATTTTCCTCTCTCTCTTTTTTTATTATTAGGTTGTAAGGGGCGGACACTCGAGACGCAGGTAAAAAGACGCAAAAGGCGAAGAAAAATTCATAAAGTGGCGTCCGAGGCGAAGCAAAATGATGACGTACGACGCCTTAAAACCCATTGTTCCATTACGGCCGCCACGTGCCCGCTACCGGACCCCATCATTCTTCATGACCCCCGTGGCAACTTTATTGCAAAACGCTGTTCGTCCACTGATAGGCACGTACCCTTCCCCCCGCGCATTTATCCTCCTTTGGAAAGTCCGGCCATCGATCTTGCGTAACTTCTCTTTTTGCCAGCTTTTTCCCGGGCAAAAATTTATTCCTTTTGCCTCCTTCGCGCCTCTTCGGTTTTGCATCTCTTTTTATGGGTGCCGATAAGAGGCAGAAAATCTGCCTATTACGACGATGTTATTCTTTTTATACTCCCGGCTCCGGCGTGGAAATGGCAATTATTTGCCGGCTTTTCCGGTCACTCCTCGGGGCCGGGGAAAAGAAAATACCCTGGAAATGGGACTTTTGCCCGCGCTATCGGTGGGACCCGATCCCCCCAAGAAACAAATTCCGTCTTCGGGAATCGGGTCCTCCCTCTGTCTATCTGATTCTCAGTTGTTTCTGACTTATGGACTTAGATTTAATCCCGGCCCTATCGAAGTTCCCTCGGCTTTTCGACTGAGGTGTCTTCGACGGAACAGAAAAGGAGCTTTGCAGATTTCAAAAGGGCTGCGCAGAGAAAATAGAGGCACCTTTCGTGAACTGAAACGGCACTTGGAAGATGAATCTCTGGAGTTTCACAAATAACTTACATCAATGGAAATAAACTTTTTTTTTATAGATGTACAGATTTGTCACTTTGAATTTTTGTAGATACCCCAAATATATAGAACTACTCTATTTGGATATTTAATTCATAATAGAACAATAAACAGATTCACATTCAAATGTAAAAATTTTCTATTCTCTATCGTAATGTAATTTCTGTTTTGGAATTACTTTATTTTACTAAATTAATAGCGTCTATATATCTCAGGCTTAAAATCTACTCATGTATCAGCGGAGCTTGTCCAAGGCAAGTGCCATTAATCACAACAACAACAATACAACAATAATAGTGAAGTAATTTTCTTTAGAGATTTGTTATTAATTTTTGCTTTTTGCACCAGTTAATGAGAATGCTCCCACCCTCAATAATATCATTTCACATTCACATTATTTCATACAGTCATGATGGCCTGATGGGTACTTTTCCGTTAGCCGGGCACCAGCGAAAAATCGCCAAATAATGTAGAATTCCTCCAAATTTATTTGGCGATTTTTTTCGTTGGAGCCTGGCTAACAGAAAAGTACCGCCTGATTGAAGAATCATGACCTTGAAATGGGGAATCACAGGTACAGAATTACGACTTACGAAACATATTAAGTGGATTAATCTGTAGTATGTTAAATTCATATTTTTTTTATTATTATTAATGCGGTGTAGAATTTTGAAGAAATGAATATCGGATCATATGCCGTCGCCTGACCAAAGCACAAATTTGGAAATCAGTCCCAAAATATCAATCAAGTAGCTTCAGAAAAAACTGAAATAAAAAATCCAAAATTTCTAAACTGAAATAAAAAATCCCAATTCACATATGGCATGCCAATCGTGTAATTTTAATTTAATATCAGAATCAATTACCATGTTTTACAAAAAGAAAAGCTGTGATGACATGGTATTGTCAGACGATGGGCAGTTAGATGCCTCATGGCATGCCCAATTGCGTTTGTTATGTATTTGTGACTTCATGAGTTATCTTGAATTGACTTCCTTTTTAAACTTGAAGCAAACATGTAGATTAAATAGTTTAAATATTGTATGTAATAAGATGTCATATGCCTGCGTCCTGGCATAGGGAAAGAGTGTCTTCCCCATGATCTGGGCGTCCCGGTTAAGACATGGTTTTTCTTCTGTGTTCTATCTCTGGGATGTGTGAATGTGCTCTCCTGTAAAAAGGGGCTGTGCAAGCGAATGTGACGCATGAAGTAGCCAAGTCGTACTCAAGGCCAAAGCTAACGCTAATACAAAACAAGAGGCTTAAAACACTAACTACCTCAGCGAGCGTGTCTATGGCAAGTGCCATAAGAAGCAACAACAAATGTCATATATGTAAATGAAGCTTTAAAAATACGATTTTGGTTTCATTGAGATGAATTACGATTCTTCTTTATAATCTTGACAAATTTGCTGTAGAAGTCGCAGGAACAGTGACGACTCAAAAACACATAGCACTGAATTTTAGAAGATGTCTTCTTCATGATTTAAGGTCAAAAGGAATCAAAACAATACAAACATTCATTTTCCCCAATTTTCATATTATTCCTATTCTGATAAAATCGAGGCTGAAAATGTATGCTGAAAGTCGCAGAAACTTTTCATGCCTCAGAATTTAAAATAAGTATATTATCATTTTAAGGTGTTATCATAAAATGTTCAACTCCATCAATAGTTCCCTCCGTTGCATCAAAATTTGTTATAAATGATATAAAATATAAAATGATATGAAAATGGTGGATACTTTTTATTAAGCATAACATTGTTAAGCGAGCATTTTTACAGTGTAAAGCAAAGAATGGGTATCATGAAATAAAGTCTCTGTGATACTTATGGAATCAAATACAATGAAAGCAGAGACATTGAATATAAGCGAAACTTAGAAAATTAGATCTACTATCGCAAATTTCAACTTATCATATAAGATTTTTTTTTTCAATTCCTACTATTAGCTCTCACTCTCCCTATATATATATATATATATATATATATATAT
>JAOUZG010042725.1:4784973-4823901 GCA_026289955.1 Argiope argentata
ATATATATATATATATAATCAGTGAAGACAAAATGATCCGCACGGACGCCTGGCTTATTCCAAATGTCCGAGAGTTTTTTCAATCCTAGTGTAAACAACAAACAAGATTTTCCAGTGTCCATTGTTGATATTGGAAGCTCGTGTGTAGTAATTTCGCCGCATGATTCAACAAACCATCAAAGATTCAACTTATTAATCTTCTTAGATGGTATTTGAATCCTGTCCCTTGATCTCAAAGTGGGTCTGTATGAACATAATCAGCTGTACTATGCAAGATTGATATTTCTTTGCATTTTTTTGCAACGTTTTCACCTATGAGATTCTTATATCTTTCATTTCTTTTAAAGCAGCAATTTAGTAAAATCAGAACACTTGATATAGTATTGTGATACAGATCTTGTTTAAAGATAGGAATAGCAAATTGATAGACTTTTGTCTGAAGCTCATAATCGATAAAAGATGATCCTACGATTACGGGGTTTTATTATTCTGTTAAAATAACAGCTTGGTCATAAAATGGGATTAAGAAAAACTGTATACTTTTGGGAGAATTGTAAAATATACACGTGATTTAACAGACAATGTACTCAAATCTAGAAGAAAACATTAAGTTTTCCTTTAAGTCAAAAGTTAATTCTTAGGCTTCCAATAGGAATTTATTGCCTAATTACTAAGCAAACATTCCAGCTTGAGCTGAATGTAATCGACTTAATTGTTGGTAAAGGCAATAATAAAGCATTGATAAAGGTTTGGTCTTATAATTCTATGCTCTTATTTTAATAAAGATTGAAGAATGTAATATGATATGCATATTTCTTAAATATCATACTCATAATGAAAGTTTGGGACATACATTTAAATTATGATAATTCCATAGTATTTTAATATGAGGTGTATATATCTAGTTACGCTTTATCCGATGAAAATTCCGAGTAATTCTAATAAGATAAAAATTTATATTTACAGGTCTTTATAAATACAAATGAGAATTTTGAAAGCTGCTAATCACTCTTGCTGATATTTCTGTGGTTCCATGTTTTTAATTTTTAAAGATTTGATTTACGCTTTTATTGATCGAATTTTGAATTCGATTTTTTCCCTCGCTTCCTCTGATTATCTGAAGTACCGATATCCTGTTAATTTGTAGTATTTTCGATCACGATAATCTAAACTAATATTAACTATCAAATTTTAAATTAAAATTTGATTCATTATACGTGGCTCCACCTTGTTATGTTCTTAAAAAAAACAATTGATTTTACTTTTGCATAGAGTTTTACAATAATGAATTAGAAATAAAAAATTAAAAAAGTAGAAATAATTAAATCAAAAAATCCTTTTGCATTAATAAAAGCACTTAAAACTTTTTCTGATTCTATTTATGAAAATTTTTAAAAATAATTTTTCTTGGTAGATTTCTTTTCAAATTCTCAACTGTATATATGTAATCTCTGTATGTAAGTAATCAAGTTATTACGTCAATTCACTTCGAAAGCGTTTAAGTTCAATAAAAAAAAATTGAAATTTTGTCATGCAAAAAGTACAATGAAATAATTTTCTTTTGCAAGTAATCAAAAATTATCATCGCTCCATCTGTATTTCATTAAGTTAAAAATTTGGTTATATAATACTACTGTCAATACTCAATTTTTTCTTATATGATATATATAAGCATGTGAATTAATATAAATTGGGATTTTTGTAAACATAAAAAATAAGTTTATAAAAGAAGCAAATTATAGTAAATATCTAAAATTTAATTTACCGCAATGAGTTTTTTGTGAAATTTTTGGATCTAAGTAGTTATGTTGCAGATTTCTAGAAATCTGCAACATACCTAATATGGTTATAATTAACATAAGAAAAATCTAATTGTTGATTTGGGAAAAAAATACGATAGTGAATTTTTTTTTGAAGAACAAGATATATGTCTTATAATGCAGAAGTGATTGCAATTTTTAACTAAAAAATATTTTAAATAAGAAAGTTTGATGATTAATGTATAAATATTTTTTAAAAATAAAAGTTTTACGTTCCGTGGGGGAGAGAGAGAGAGAGCTCTTTTATATCACTGACAAAATATCCTGTTGTTTAAACTTGTGATCATTCATTTTATGGATAGTTTCTCTTTGTTATATAATTTTAAACGTGTTCAGAAGAATAAAAATAAGATTAAAATGAAATCTGCCATACATATTTCAATGTATCATGTCATTACATAATTTCTTGAACGGCCAAGCACCACGTGCTCGTGCAAGTTAAATTATATTTTTATTCCTTTTAATTGTGTCATTGAATGAGTCACTTTAGTATTGTAATTACGATCTAAAAACTTTGTCTCGCATTTATTGTTCAAAAAAATATCAAAATTTCCTATTTATTTCATTTCACATAATCGCGTGCTCAAAATGACATTTTTCTAGTTTTTATTTGCTGTAGTCATTCACTTATTTTTTTAATCAGAGCTTTTGTTAATGCAATGACAATGCGTTATTAAAAGCTAATTTTTTGAGATGCTCGTGCAGATAATGAAATTTTTATTTTTCGCCTACGAATTTTCGTTGACGCCAAAACCTTCATCCCTAAAACAACATCATGTTCTGGCATGATAATGGAGTTAAAATAAAAGTAAATTTTATGCTTTTTTGCTTAAAGAAATTGATAAAACAATTGCTTTCTGTCTCATCTTGTTACACGGCAGTGCTAGTACACCAAAAAATGGATTCCAATTTTTGACTAACAATAAGTAAGTGTTATTAAATTAATACTATTTCAACAACATAGATTTGATTTCCTCAATGGTTATTAGATAATCAATAATTTTTTTAAATTTCTACTAGACTAAGGTTTTTTGTATTTAAATTTACAATTGTATGCAAAATAATTCATTGCCTCATGTATGAATAAAGCAATTTAAAAACCCCAAAGTTTACACAAAGACAGAAATGTGGTTAATAAACATTAATTAATGATGAATTAAAAATTTATGTAAAAGCTTTTTTTTTATTTTATTAAAATGATTCAAATTATTTTCCTCAATTTTTTTTATATCAAAGAATGTGATAGAAACAGCCATTATCGGCATTTTGCCATCTTTCTCAGGGCTGTACTCCAAATTTTCAGAAACCCTGACCAAGCTAATGAATTCATTCATAATCATTAAATGCAGAATTGTCATTTTAATATTTGTGTTGAATTTGGAATTTTTTTAAAAACCATCAGTGGGAAAACAGAAGTTGAGATTTTATTCGTCAAAAATTAAAATATGTAATTAAAAAATCTTGATCTAATCTCATATGGAAATAAATGTGTCATAAATACACATATAATTTAAAATTGCATTTAATTTTTTATTTATTTAATTTGCATTTATTTAAAATTGCATTTTAATTTTTTGAGCTATCAGTTGAAAAATACTTGATCTTTCATTAGCCTTAAGCTAAAATATGCAATTTAACGAATTAAAATTTGTCATAAAATGCATAGACGGGATTTATTTATTTAAAGTGGTAATTAGATTTTTTTAAAAAAAATAAATCAGTGGAAAAACACGAGTTAAATTTTTATTTCTCTTAAACTAAAATACGTAACTTTAATATAATGAATAAAAATTGGAAGATTTTGATCAAATTTCATTTCTAAATTTTTTCCTAAATGAGCAGACGAGACGGATATTCTCTGTTTGCAAAAATGGGGTGTTGTTGGTGTTGGGTGCAAACGATCCGTGTGCAAGTGTGAGGAAAGAAACAGACAGCATACACATCGAACAGGAATCTGTGTCAATTTATTGCCCTCCTACTGACCTGCTCCCTGGTAACAAATCAGAAACCAACCAAACACAACACTCTGACAACCGAATGGGTTGACTAAGGGGGAGACCAGGGGGCGCATCCATCGCAGTGAAGGACCCAAGCTCCCCCCCCCCGAAGAAGACTTTTTTAAAGGATGGGAATGGGGGGTGGGAAGGGAAAAGTGAGGACGATGGCAAAAATGTCCAAAAAAGTAGCCGTGCCTCACCAATAAAACTTATGTACAGGGTTAAAAACTATTCGGCTTTTTTTGTTTTTCTTTTTCATTAAAAATATGCACTATATGTCAAAAAACACAAATCAGTAGTTGTTCACACATTAAACGGCAAGCATAAACACATGAGGTATATCAGTTCTGTTAAACACTAAAATACAAAACACAAACTGCGTACAGGAATCTTTTTTTTTCCTTTATAATTACAAGTAACATTTCATATTTTCAAATTCACTTTTAGCTTTAAACAACAAGAATACATAACTGCGAAAACAAAAACACGGTTATTTTATTATTTTTTTTGTCCTATTTCTTAAGGGAAATATACTTTAATAACAATCGACAAAAAACATACATATAAAAAGGGAAGGAAAAAATAGAAACATGCACAATACTTGTTTTTTTTTCCTTTTAAAACATTACATTAATGAATTATCTTTAATTAACAATCTAAACGAGATCTATTGCTTCAAGAAAACTGCTTTGATTTGCAGGTACATTAAAAAAATGAACAAAATATGTATATAAAATACTTAAAGCTTGCAAACAATTGATTATACACAGTCATAAGAGCATTGCATCAATCCGCAGACTTTTGTTTCAGAAGTCTTGGGGTGTACAAACGTAACTTTTTAAAATTTTCCAGCATTAGCACAATAATAAAGAAAACAGTTTACATCGAATTTTTTATCCGTCATTAATATATATTTATGGCGCCTACATTTAAAATAAAAAAAAAATCGAGGCTACCTAACCTTTTGAAAGCAAAAACTGCCCGGAATGGATTTAAATTTAAATTAAAACAAAAAAAATCGTGTAAAATATAATAATATAATAAACTAGCACCATAATATCGAAAAAACAAAGCAAAGGACAGTGACTGACTAGGGACAGGAGCAGCATTACAAGTGGTATTTTAAATATTCAATAAAATTCCCATTTCAGTATTCGTCTTTGAGGTAGTGAGTATAAGCAAAAATGGATGATCAACGTAAAAAGCGAAATTCCTCCAATGATAGCCGACCATTGCTTTGTGCTTTTTTTTTTGTTAGCTTTGCTGTTGAATATATGGCGTAAACCTTTGACAATGAAACGGTCCTCAAAATAGTCGCTGATGATTACGGTACAATAGATATAGTAATGGGAATGGAAAAACGTCCCTGATGTTAGCACAGTGCGGAGGGGTTCGCGATCTTCGTCTGGGGCCCGGGAACCGAGAGTATAAATATATTACACACCTACCCGCATGACCGCTCGGCCGGGCATCAGCCTCAAATAACCACCGCGAACCCCCGCACCAAGACACAGAACGGAGAAAAATACACGAAACACAATTTTTTTTTCTTCTATGGCCTTATATAGTACGCTATACATGGATCTTGATTCTCATCTCTTAAATGCATGATATGAAAAATATATGGAGTTTGAAGTGACCCCCTAAGGGGGCGAGAGGAATTTGCATCTAAGCAACGTTTCGGACCAGAGTTCACGAGAAAGGGGAGGGGCGGTGGACGCGGGGACCCGAGGGCAGGGGGACCTGGCACTTCAGTAAGGGTGTAGCTTGTTGTGGGCCCCTGCCCTGGATCTCGGCTTTTTTACAATGCTTTCTTCGATTTAGACAGCGGAAGCAGGGGGAGAAGGAAGGGGACGTAATTGTTGTAATACTTGGAAAGGATCCCTTTGGTCAGGTTGAAGAAGATAAATACATTCAAAGTAATCTCTAAAAGAAATTCATAAAAACGAGGTAGTTTAACACACAAATATCTAATACAAGCGTATTAAAATATAAAATATATACATAACTTACACATGATGTTAATTCATGAGCACTGCGTTTAGTTAACATAATGATGACTTTTTTTTTATCCTTTTCATTTTTTTTCTTCGAGAGATTGATTAAGCATGAATTCTGGTTTGTCAAAAGCCAATAACTTGCATTGATCGATCGTTAATAATTATAATAATAATAGTAATAATATCTTTGGAATTTAACATCAATCGTCCAATTGAGAGGTGATACAATTCTTCGAATACTTTACTTACACGAGATCATAATCATTAGGAAAGTGAGTAACAAATTGAGCAAAACAGAATTAAAAAAATAAAAAATCGAACCAACTCATTATTATCTTAATAATAGCAACTCTCGAATGAAACAAAACAACTCATTTTTCTAAAGGCACTAAGAAAAGATATATAATCGAAAACTCATCTTTCAAATTTGGATAACAAATAATTTACAGAGATTTGTTTACATATAACAAAATCTACAAAAACAATAACTTATTGCACTACACCTTTTTTTGAATTAGCACAATAATTTTCTTAATGCACCTTTCTCGTAACACACCGCTAAACATCAGAAAGTTTTAATCAATCTTTGAAAACTAAACCTGATCAAAGGGTTGGGTTTTCATTTTTTTTGATACACAATTATTTAACAAATGCATTAAATTTACTCAAAAAGAAAAACAATAAAGATCCAATTCACAGTGCACTCCGATATACAATGTCGCAAACATATATACATATATATGAGGTCAGTCAAATACAATCACTCACCTACTGACCCAAACTTACTCTTATAACAATACAAAAATGTAACACTGACAGTAATAGTTTCTTTTGAGTGTATAAATACAATAGACGATAATCATTTTATTTATAGTCCACGAAGCAATTCAAGATAACAACACTGCATTTAAAATGGGCACTCTCCTTTTATTTTTTAATTTTTTAAATTTAAACAACAATAAAAAATGTATGCTTATATATCGAATAAAATCGATATGAGTCATCGAAACCTAAAAAAAAAAATATTATTTTGCATGATATTTAAATTGTATGCAAAGAAGTGTTCTTTGATGATACTAAAATATAAAATGAATTTAGAGCTAAAAATATATGTATGAAATAAAAATATTGCAATTTATAACCGAGTATAGATGATGGGAGTGCCTATTTTAAATGTCTTTCACAAACCAAAAGTGCATTTTTAACAGAAGTTTAATAGAGAACTAAGCATTCTGTTTTAAAAATATACATAAATAAAATAATGTAATGCTTAGCATCAACAGTAATATTTCGAGTACATCAAAGAAACGTAAATATTCAAATCAATGAGAACAAAACAGAGCTAATAAAAGTACAAAATAAGTCGATGATCAAACTGAGTCGAAAAATAGGCAGCAGCAGTCAGATATCTGCACTGAACTTAGCATTTCGGTAAATTAGTTTTTTTGAACGAATAGTTTACACATATCGATGCGTTAATTGGTATTCACCACACAATTGACGATATTATTCATTGGTCTGGCTGCAATGCACAGCTGAATTGCGATTAATTATCTTTGATTTTTCTTTGAGGTGGCCATTTTATACACACGATACGATTAAGGGAAAAAAATAAAACGACTGAGGAGTCCACGTGATCAAAACACCCAACTACAAAAATTTACTATTCATTTGAAACGGCTGATCATAATCGAGGAAATATGAGTCTTTCAGCTAATGCAACAATAGACATAAATATAAATATTACTGTGGATTTTACTCAATTTTCACATAACTGAAAATTAGTCCATTTCTCAAATATAGGAGCACAATTAATTATAATAATAAAAATATTCGAATTTTTCCTTCATGTGCACATTAAATCGAATGAATCAAAATTTCTAAGCAGGGTGTTTTTTTTTTAATTTTTCCACATGATACATCGGACTCGTAGACAGTGGCAACAAGTTTCTTATTACAACTACTTTATTATTTAGTATAGAAAGTCCCTGAAGTTTTATAAGCTGTATCAGCCCCTTTTTTTTCTCGTAAGAAAAAACTGCAGAAGCCAGAAAATGGTAGCGTTTCACTTATTTTTTTCCCCCGGGAGTCTACATTTATTTCAAACAGGATATACTTGTATAATGCAGGGCCGTAGCAGGCACCCAGCGTCGAGCCTTGCGGGGCGCACCACTATCTCCAAAATAGTATATAATCCTGTGGTTGCACCCGGGAAAAGCTCGAGGCCAGGAGCCGCTACTGAATAGGAACCTTCACCAAAAGCACCAAATGGAAGGCTTCGAGCAGATTGCCTTTCTCTACTTGTCAACAGAAAACAAGAATGCCCGTGAGTCGGCCGCAACCTTCTCACCAGAATCGGTTCACCTCCGCGACCGGAAGAACGCGTTCTCAGGGGCAGGAGACAGTGGTTCAGGAACAAGCCAACCAGCATTCAGTTGACTATCGCATTTCGAGAATGCTTGATTTGTACAGCTGGAATTCGTTCACTTCAAATGCAGTTTATAGGAACTTATATACGAATCGGGTGAATGCAAGAACAGTACATTCCAAAATACAACATTTAAGGGATATAAAAAAATAGGAAGGTCTATATCAGTTGGACGTATGTAGCTAATAATGTTTTTTTAAGAGTCAATATATATAGATAATATTATACATAATATTTTAAATGATACATTGAGATCAAAAGAACTGAAGATACGTGAAAAAAAAAACCCTTCCTTTAGAAAGCATGTTTTTTTTTTTAAAAAAGTTTTTGGATTTGTATTATTCTTAAACTCACGGATTCAAATAGACTTTGGATTTCTATAACTAAAAGCATCAAAAAATCATTTTGAAAAAGCAGTGGCAATTATTAAAAAAATAGTTCATTATTTAAAATAGGAGCAGATTCCGCACTAATTGATCTTTTAAAAATTTGGAAAACATTTAATTAAAACAGATTTGGGCAAAGAAATATTTGAATATTAAATATCAACTTACGACAACGATAAAATTATTACAATCATTTTGGGTTTATGAGAATTATAAAAAATGGGTAAATGCCTTTTTAAAAAATTTGATTTTACAAATAAGAGATTCGTTAATGGTGCAACAAAGTATATGATATAATTTTAAAAATGTAATTTATGAATTATAACTCAGTAAAAGAAATTTAATTCCGAATATTTTTGATAAAGCAATATAGCACAATATAAACAGGACCATATTTACCATATTATAATACAAATGGTAATAAAACGAATTTTTCATTACTCTTTTATAAAAAAAATAAATAAAAAATGAAGCCTATAAAAGTTTGACAAAAAGAAATTGACGAATCTAAAAATATTAAAAGGAAATGTGAAAAATGTAGATTTATAAATTTTTCAAAAATTAATTCCGATGAATGTGATTAAATTATTTAATAAATTAACAAATCATTAGCCGTAAAATTATTTAATTCATTAACAATCAGGCGAATTTTTCATATTTTTTTTACTGTTTTTGATTATAAAATTACACCAAAAATAATTATGGCAGTCATGATTTACAGTATTCGTCTGCCATTGAATTATATTAAATCCATTAATTTATACTAACTGAATAATTCAACAACAAAAAAAATGGGATGAAATCATACGATTATATAAATATATATATATATAATTTTAAAAAACAGGCTTCTTAAAAAAGAAATTTTAGCGAGTCATTTGAAATCACCTGTTTCTTTTAAAGTCAACAATTGAATACTAAGCATAGTTAAATGAGACGGCGAATATTACGGAGAATGGAATGATTTTAAATTGCTTTTCCATCTTACCATAAACCACTGTCTCCTCTCCAAAAGAAATTATTACTTTTTTTTAATCGATAGATTTACAACACGATGCCAGTAAATATGACATCTTGAGGAACTTTTAACCTGCTGGGCGGACCGCAAGGAACTATCGTCGGTAGAATGCTTTCATGTGTAGAATGTATGCTGAGACACAACAGAGCTAGTCATTAGTAAGTGAAATACCATTCACGATGAAAAAAAGTCTCGGGTTTTCACTGCCATTAAAAAAAAGTAAAGAACTTTTCTTTTCGCTTGGCCACTGGTCTGAAAATTATTGGAATAATTCGGTACAAGGGAGTAACTAAAATCTAATCTATTAGAATGGGGTTAATAATAAAAAAAGGAAATGTATAAAAAACGAAAAGGGAGATGTTTAAAAAGCAGACTTGAGCCTCTCCAGATCCACAACTACAATATGTTACAAGTTTGCCATTTCTCCACCGGGCTGAATTGATTTGGTACGTCAGATCCAGGTGAGAGCCAAACGAATAAGAAGATCGATTTTTTTTGGAAGCTCTATTCGCAGTTTGATTAATTCCTTCCTAATTTCAGAGAACTTAGCCGAGGGGGAGGGGGTTAAATTAGTGTTTTAAATGCGGTGCGGGAATGAGGTAGGGAAGTCAGTGAACTTGGTCGATGCTGCTTAGTGCCTTTGTTCATAGTACTTCAAATAGTAACCACTAAGCCATACTAATTTTTGTTACACAATCCACCTGAGTGCATAACATTGCCTGAGCTGCTTTTTGATTTCGATTGCTTGCAATGATGAGAGAATGAGTGACGATGAGGTGAAGGACGCGTCGGGCCCGGGACCGGCTGCGAAAAGAAAAGGGACAGCCATGACGAGGGTGCGGCCGGCCCACAAGCAGCCCTCTAGGTGCACATCAAAAACGAGTGTTGGGAGAAAACGCTACAGTAGAAGAGACTATTATAATTCCTAAGCTAATAATGAGGTATATCTTTTTTTTTTCGGGGAAATGGGGACCTCGGCTGTAAAGCCCTGGCGAGAGAGGAGAGAGAGCGTGCAATAGTTGGTGTTCCATCTCTGTGTGGCGCTTACCTCATTGGATTCGAAACGCACACAGAACGCAGCTCTTTCAGCTTCAGAAACCCAGGACTTTACAAGTCTCAAGACTACCCGGTGCGCTTCAGTTCTGAATCGCCTCAACGGTTGCCAGAGCGGCATTGTTTAAGATGGTTCCAGAAAAGAAGGCGGCGAAGTCCCCACCTCCCGCAAAGCTTCTGGCTTGCTTACCCTGAGATAGTAGAGCCCCATACGACGTTACAGGATTCGACATTGCAAGCGACGCGGTTGGTACTCTTTCCCTACATAAAAACTGCCACCTTTGTTCCATCTTTGGCGGCACATATCTGGAGGCCGGCACTGCACCGAGGGGTACAATTCGTCCTCGTCCCACCAGATATGTGGCCGCCCTTTTAAAACGGGCTGCTTTTAAAGATGTTGATATAAAAACACCAGACACTACAGACTACAATTCCCTGCTAATAAACAGAGCAGCAGTTTATTTACAGTACAACAACTGACAAAAATGAACTAATAAGAGCCATCTGGGAAGCGGCAAATAAGTTACTAGCGTTCTCTTGCCAAACACTGACTGGCGCTTGGATTTTAACTCTGGAATAATCACCATAGAACGCGCAGAACTGTAGCGGCTTCGGAACAAAAGAAGGATTGAAATGGCTAGGAAAATATTGCGGGAATACAGCGGTGAAAAAAAAGTTTCTGTACGCCACGCGACGCCTTGTTAAATTTAACACATTTTGTCTCTAAATATGAATAAGAGAGACGTTTCAAGGTAACGTTTTAAAGATACATTAAGACAAACTTAACAATATAAATTTTTTGAGACCAAAATGTTAATTTATAAACAAATAAATATGCACAAATTCGATAATACTCAGATGACGAACAGTATAAGGTTAGATTTAGCTCTGGAAATTGATTTTGCATTTTGGCGTTTTAAATCCGATACAACAAAATATATAAAATTAGGCAATTTTTATCGCAAACATATTTTCGTACAAAGGACACGTAATTTTTGAAAGAAAAGAACTACGCCATAGTACAGAAACTTTTTTTTCTATCCACTATAGATTCTTTGAATGTCTTTTTTTTTATTTATATTTTTTTAAATCCTCTATATTTTAAAAAACTTTTCATCACTTATCCCACGGAGTTAAGTAAAAACTACTAAATGAGTTTGGTTTCTTTGAGACGCCCGAGAGCTTTAGCGGCTTTCAAAATTTATTTTACACAACGTTAAAAACATTATATGCTTTCATAAAGTTACAAATATACATTTTGTTTAGAAAGGTGACAAGTCATTAGAAACATGCTGCCTAGAAAAGAAGCGGCGTGTTCTACGGCGATTTACATGAGCAAACTGGATATCGCAAATGTGGTTCAATTTTGCCGACTTTTTTTCTCGCCACCAAGCGCCATTGATTATTTTGTTTGTATTTTTTCTTGCCAACGGCAATGAGAAATGGCCAACATGATGATTAACTCTAGACCTAAAAGGTGATACAAGGACACCGGAGCTCAGGCCACCGGACCTGCCGGATGAACACAGGGGACCGGTGGCCTGAGCGGGAAGAAGGAGAGAGAAACAATACGAAAAAATGATGAGTTCCCTGAGACACTGCAGACGTAGAGAGTGTTGGTAGTAACACTGTACATCATAATCCCTGCCCTAGAAATATGGCCCATGTGCCATGCATGTTCAAAATATAAAGTTCCAATGAGGTATTATCATCTGCTTTGAAATCGCAGCCACAGTCGTAGTTCAATTGTTCCTTTCACTAGCGTTCGTATAGAATATAAATCATCCTTGACACGGCGGTGCCGACGGGGAAGTCTATTTAGTAATCTTCATCTTTGTTTGAGAAACAGTTAACAGTGATATGAATTTCTTTGTGTTTATTTTTTATTATATAGGAACTGTTGCAGTGTGGGAAGAACGGATTACTCGTTCTTGATCGTCGGCGAGACAATGGCGGATGCTCTCGACACGTTGGTCGTCACTGAGGTAGCTTGTTGAGCGGTGCCGGTGGGCAGCATGGATGTGATGGAGAGGTCTGTGGCGGTGACGGGCACCCCGGGAGAGCGAGGAGGTGGTGGCGTGCCGACACCGAGAGAGGTAGCTGTTGTGGCTAGCGCTGACATGGACATCACCATGGCGGGTGGCGTGACTGGAGACACCAGCGATGGAGGACAGGACATGGAACAGCTGGTCGGAGGGTTGATCCGCTTCTCCTTCTGCCGCCGGTTGCAGAACCAGACCCTCACCACCTCCTTCTCCATGGTCAGCGATTCGGCCAGCATGGAGATCTCTTCGGAGGTTGGTTTGGGATTCTGAAGGAAGGACTTCTCCAGGGCTAACCGGACCGTCGTTTCGATGCTGGTGCGCTTTTTTCGCCTGCGCCCTATAGACTCGGGGGAGGTGTGCACGTTTGCGAGGGCAGCCGGGTTGTTCATGGAGGCGTCGGTGTCCTCCAGCCACCGCTGCAGCATCGGCTTTAGTTTGCACATGTTTTTGAAGCTGAGGTTGAGGGCCTCGAACCTGGAGATCGTGGTCTGGCTGAAGTCATTGTTGTACAGTTTACCCATCGCCAAACCCACATCTCCTTGGGTGAAGCCTGGAGGAAAAAGGGAATTAGTTTCGCATAAAATAACAATGGACATGGCTCAACAAGGAAGCCATTACATACTTCATGTCTGAATATGAGTTGTGAAGATTTAAATGAAAAAAATAATAAAACCTGAAACTAAGAACTTGGCTTTCAAATAAAAAAAGTATTAGAAAAAGCTTGTTATTTTTTTCACAAAAATTTTAATTTTCACAATAAAAAAACAAAAGATCAAACAAATAGTACATAGCCTTTATTATATCGTCATCAGAAGTGATAATAATATTATAATATTTAAAAAATAATTTGGTATTATAAAAGTTTTTATTAAAACTTTCTCGATTTACAAAGTTTTATTAAAAAATTTCTAACAAAATTTTAATAGTCCTTATTAAAAACCATTGAGCATGCAGTTAAATCGATGTTTCTAAACTAATGAAATACAAAATAATTCGAAGGATATTATTTAAATAAGTAAGTGAATTATATATATTGATGTAAAGCAAACTTGTGGAAGGAGATGGCAATAGTTAATATATATATATATATATATTGGTTAAAAATTAAAATTAAAGGACAAATTTTCAGTTTTGGGCTATGGGTAGAATTATTAATAATCATTTCTTAGCTTTTTAAATAATTTAGTTAACAAATAAATAAATAAAAAAAATTGAAAATTAATATTAAAAAATATGAAATGGGTATTTTAGATATTTACCCAGTTTTCTTTCTTTCTGTTTGTCAAGAGTTAAATTTAATAACAATAAATAACGCCTATATGATAATTTAATAACGCCTATATGATTCAAAAACAATTCTCCGAATATTTATACTTTTATACTTGTCAGAAAAAAACATAACTAAGAAATTACTGTGTCGCAATATATGTAGTAGTATGCAAAAGCTTGTATAAATCAAAGAAACTGTCCATTTAAATAAAATTATAAGTTTTCTAAAATGATATTTTTGATATAAAAATATTAATATTGAATTTATACAAACAATATATGAACGATTGTCAAATAATTCATTTTCGTAACCTTTTACTAGTTGCTTGCTGGAAAACATTCATATGAATTTCTTCAACGAATTTTAACATAAATGAATATTATTTCGCTCTATAATTGATGAATCTACTCTTAACAAGTATTGTTAAAGAGTAGAAGCCAAAATTGTTTCAAAGTTTTGAATGTATTTTCGCCATAATGCATTATTTAAATTTAAAATATTCTTATTGAAGTTTAAATGTTTTCCATTCCACATAAAATAAGACTTAATTCATGTATAACAGGAGGAAAAGATGGATCAAGTTTTAAGATTCTATTAAACATTTTTAACAGCTAAAAACTTACTTCAATAAAAAGGAATAATTAACAATATCTTATTTTTATGTTAAATATTTATTAATATGATCCAGAGACATACTCGGTTTAGATTGCCAATAACCTTTTTTACGACGAGAAAAAATGATTCAATGTTTAAAAAAAACATTCACTCAGAAAAGGAATTTAAAAAAAAAAATTCTTTAAACATTTTTAAAAGTGGAAAAATTGACAATGGCTCTACAATTACCAATTTATTTACTACATTTTTTATAATGGTATAAATAATACAACAATAACGTGAAATGATGCTCATATTATTATTTACAATGAAGTCATAATATGGTCAACATTAACACTGCTGCTAATTTCAAGAGTGTTTTGTCTTCACGTATATTTCATAACAGAGCATAGAAAAAACCAATCTTTTTTAAAAGATGGAGCTTACTGAAAAGTATTCTTCATCATTATAAGTACGCTTTATTTAAAATAATAATAATAATAAAATACAGAGACTTTGTTACAGTTCAAATTGAAAAAATGCTAAATAAGAAATTATATTTGTTTTTTGAAATAAATTAATTCTTTACAATATAATAAGCAAATCACAAATTATTTTTTCAGATTTTGATAATTTGTTAAAGGGAAAAAATAGAAATGATATTTCGTTAATAAAAATAAAAAAATACAGCTAAATGCTTTGAAATCAACTAACTCTGAAAACTGGCTTTAAAGATATTTAAAACTTTCTTTAAAGATATATAAAATATAATTATAGATGTTTAAAATTAATGCTTAAATGTATGTGCGTCTACTAAATTTAGTACCAACTAATATTTCGTTCCTACTATTAAAATTTTGAAAAAAAATATTCTAATATTAAAATTTTGAAAAAAATATTCTAATAATTGTTTAGAAGAATTTAAAAAAAATCCATTTCATTAAAAAATTAATATTAAAAAATATCTTGAAGCAATTTGAACGAAGTATGTTGACATTCTCAATTCATGATAAACAATAAAATATGATTACTAGAGCAACATCTAGAGATCCATTTAAATGAACAGAGGTGGGGAAAAATGCCTCGTTTACCTAGTTTGATTCTTTTTTGTTTGAAAGTTTTAGCAAATTGTTCAAGCTCCTCCAAATCCGTCATTTCTTCCGGACTTGGTTCAGTGGGTCGAGGTTTTGATTGGTGGACTGGACTCTGGGAGAAAGACATCTGAAGTTTAAAATTTACTACATCAATACACATGAACAAGGAAATGGTCATCTGTTGCAATATGGAACACAACTTCTTATAACTGATTAGAATAAAAGGCATTTCTATACAAAGCACAATCGTAGGTCTACGTTTTTTAATGGGCTCCATTTAAACTTTTCATTACATGCTTTATTTTGAAAATTATTAAATTAATTTAAAAAAATGTTTACTAGTATATGAACGAAAAAGTATAAAACGAAAAAAAAAAAAAAAAAACTATTTTAAAATTTCCAAGACATTTGTGGTTTTTACACTGAAAGTAAAGAAATAATAACATTTTTTTTCTTTCTTAAATAAATAAATAAAAAAAATTGTAAGAGTGAAAACTGATAGCTCAAAATTCTAACATCTCTTTTTTTTAATTTTACATGAAATTTTAAAATAATTTTTCATACAAATATATTTTTTAGAACTAATATTTTACGTAAAAAAAAGTTATTAAAATTCTGATTCTAAACATTCTTATTTCAAAACAAAATAAGCAAACTATCATTTTTCAGAACACTTAAAATTCATCTTTTTCTGGAGTTAAACCAAACATGTTATTTTCTCACGCTTCTCCTTATTTTATTAAAAAATTAAAAGTTAAAATTTATAGTTGAGAAACACTTATTATTACTTAAGATAAATATTTTATTACTTAAGATAAACAATAATTTAAAAATATTTTCAAAACTAGTGAAATTTAAGAAATTAAAAGTGATTCCAACATTTCACTTTAGATGAGGAATCCTTTGTTAGATTTTGGATAAAAAGTAGATTTAAAACACTATTAAATTAAGGACAATCGTAAATTTAAAAAATTATAAATGTGTTTAATTGTAAACCAATAAACACTAGAAAGGTCCACTCTTATCATTGCTTTTTATTTAAAAAAATGGCTGAAATTAGTAATGGTAATACAAAGTATTTTTTGATAAGCTCTAATTACAGAATCTAAGAATTATTATACCTACTAAATCTACAGAATTATTATACTTACAATAAAGAATTCAACATAATTATTATTTCATAAGAATAAATTAGTATTTCAAATAATTAAAATGATAAAAATATCTTTAAATAGTTCCCATTTGCCAAAAAATTATTTATAGTAAATAAAAGTGCACAATGAGGTTTCATAGATTATTTAAAACAGTTTTCATTCAAAGTTTTTTAATTATTATCATCAATAGTGTACATTGAATTGAATTGTGACTAATTCAATTAAAAATTCAGAATAATTAAAAGATAATAATGAAAAATACTTCTTAAAATATAACAAGCTCAGGATTTTGAGCAATTAATAATAATGTAAAATAGAGAAAAAAAGTGATGTTAGGTATATAAATTATGATTCAGGCATTCTTTTATAGTAGGTGAAAAAGAAGAAAAAAATTATGTTGATAGCTTAAGCAAATATTACGAAAAAAATTATACTTGAAATTTTATCTATAACATACTAATTATGATTTATTTTGATGATTTATCATGATTTTGATTTTATTTTAATGACATTTTACCCAGTTTCACTGAGAATTGAATTTAAAAATAATTCCTTTTTGTCACTTTTAAATACAATTAAAAATTGCTTTGTTTTATGGAAAAAAATATGTTTTAAATCCAAAGTTTAAAAAAAAATCAACATAAATTCTTGAGATATTCAGAATTTAAAACTATATGAACAATACTGAAATAAATTAAATACTGATGCCATAAAATGATAAATATATCACAATTAAAACTGCTTTTGATACTTTGCATTTATTTAAGAAATCATTATGGATCCTATTCGATATAAACTGCTTTCTTTGATATTTTTTCATTTCAATTATTTGAATTTATTGTTTATCTCAAATTATTAACTCAGAAATATGGTTTCATTGTCAATAATGACACAAAACATTTTTTTCCATTTAAAGTGAAATTTTTTTAATAATAAGTATATCATTGTCCATAGTAATCTTATCTTCAAGTTATTTATCCAAATACACTATATTTTTTAAATAAAAAATATGATCGAAAACGAATGATAATAGAATCCATTACAGAAATTAAACTTCACTGTAATATCGAAAGTAAATATTTTTAGTTTTAGTTTTTTCTTAAAATTTTCCAATTAGATATTTTTAAAAACCATTACAGAGATATGCAGTAAAATTATGGTTGTACTCAAAAATCTCAAGAGAAGCCTCCTCACCTTCTGTGCTGGTGGCATTTGTGCCTGATTAATGATGACTGGTTGTGATTGTTGTAGGGAAGAAGGAGGTAGAGGAGGCGGTGGCGGTTGTGGAGGCGCTTGCGGTCTCGGCTGCTGCTGCTGAGACTGTGTTTGTTGCTGGTGGTGCTGCTGCGATTGCTGCTGCATCTGCTGCTGGAATTGCTGTTGGGCTGCTGCAGCAGCAGCCACAGTTGCAGCTGCCTGAGAAGACAGCACTCCCTGAGGTAGAGAAACGGCCCCTTGATTGGCTTGCAGCTGAAGATTCTGCAGACTCTGCTGCATAAGACCCTGCTGAAGAAGTCCCTGGGAAAAAGAGAAGAGAGGAATATGAATGCGAGAAGTAAAGGACGAATGAAAACACTAATATCGTAGTCAAGTATCAGCAGGCAGTTACCTGATTTTGTAGGAAAAGCTGGGCCTGCATGTTTGCAGATAACTGGCCAGGTTGCAGAAACACAAAAGGTTGCATACTCTGCAAACTGTGCTGCTGCAGTTGTTGCTGCAACTGCTGAAGGTCCTGAGGATTCAACTGCAAGCCAGCTAAAGCTGAATTTACAGGCAACTGGAAAAGGGATAAGCAGAGTTATCGAGAGGTTTGAGCAATTTAACAAACAAATAACTTTTTTAAAAAGTAGTTTTAGAATTTATTAACTACATACAATTTCTAATCATTCCATTTTCGCAATCCTATTCTATGGCCCTTCAGAGAATAATTGAATTAATAAAGACAAGCATTAAAAATTCAAAAACTATCGCGTCTCCTAATCTAGCATTACTTCATTCATTATATGCCGAGTTAAAAATATAATCTTCTAAGAATCTATTACTTTCATTTTCAATCAAAAAGAACAATAACATTTTCATTGTCTGAAAGGGTTAATATATCTTTTCAACAGGATATATTAATCTCTTCAGACATGTAAATTTATTCAGAGACGAGTCTTGGATTTTTAAAAAGATCATACATTAGGATAATGAGTTATGTGGAAACTTTCAAGAAACAACCACATAGTTCTTTAAGCGCGTTTAAGTAGTTAAACGATTGCTATCGCTCAAACAAAAATAAAACATAAAAAAAAGTGTAATGTGGATTAATTATGCTTAATGAGATACATATTATTCATATATCATAATTTTCTTCAATTAAAAATACTTATAAAAATATTTTAAACAGAAATACGATATGAATAATAAGCGAGTCTGAGGTTTTGTCTAGACAGGTTTAGGAGAATGCGGGGGGAAGGAACATTATCTTTTTGTCAGTTATTAAGTAACAGATAAGTCACTTCAAATTTAACATTTAGAAAAAGACCTAAAACAATGCTAATTTATGATAATGCAATCTTATTGCCATCTTCAATTTTGCAGAAATAAAAAAAGCCATTAATTATAAAGATCACCAGATAATTAAAAAAGGAGACATGTCATTTGGGAAAGTATGCTAGTATTATTGAGACACAAATATTGTCTGCATGCAAATAATAAGACGTCATTAACAGAATAGAAAAAAAAAAAAAAAACGCATGCATGAAGAATAATCCTCACCTTGCCAACTTGCTGAAGTTGCTGGGCAAGTCCGGCTTGCATGAGCATCTGTTGCTGACCTTGAGCTCCAGCTGCTAACAGCTGGGGAGAAAAAAGATGCTTTAGATTAAATTAATCAAGCAAGCGAGCTTATTAGCCATTCATTCATAAGTAATATTTCAATACTGCATATTGGAATTATTTGAACTGAAACATTTTTACATAAACATTTCGATATACATTTTTTTCCTCTTTCAGAAAAGGAAAGCCATTTTATTATTAACTGATGTCACATCCAGTTTCTTTTCTTTTCATATTAAGAATTAAGCTGATAATAATTCTTGATCATTTGAATAAATATTAAAAAAATGTCGAAATTAAAAGTATTATGTAATACCATGTGGAATAAAATTTAAGTATTACACTTAAAGCTCTAGTTTCAAATTATTTTTCGATAAACAATATCAAGGAATGCAAATAACAAGAAGTGCAAATTAATTAATAAGAAGAATGATAAATAACTAAAAGAGCCATAAATCTATTTCAATGCATCCATTAATATGTCGATATGACAATAAAAAATTAAATTTTAAAATTTATCTCGAGTTATTTAAGTATTATTTCAGTCCAAGTTTGAATCACTTGTTAAGAATTTCTCCTAAAACAATCAATTCAAGTTCAGTTCAAAGAAATAGGATAATTTAAGTAAAAAATATATATTCATCAAATGAAGAGCAATTATGGATGTGTAAATATATAATGATAAAATTAGAGGATTATTACTTCACTAACAAGCACTGAATATTTGTAACGTCTTTTTAAATCTGAATAGTTTTTGTAATAAAGCTTAAGAATCCTGTTTATTCGTTCAGCGGCATAATTTGCTTATAGCTTAAAAGTAATTCATAGTAATCTGCCATTATTCATTGATATTGAGTCATATAAGAAAAGAACCAGCTTTATATAACACAAATGTAATGCATTTTTAACTCAGAAATTAATTTTAAAACAACAGGGAAGAGGGCGAATTTATAAATTTTGCTTGTTATGAGAAGAAAAATTCAAATAAGAAAATGTTATTGTAACATATTTAAGAGAGATACAGATAAACTAATTATTGATTCAAGGTTAATAATGAAAATATAATTCTTGGAAACTGAACAGCTAATGTATCATTATACTTGAAAATTAATGAAGAAAATAAATATTTTAATTGCTTAGTTTAATTAAAAATGAATTTTTCTTGCAATATAATTTCTTTTAAGTCAGCAACAAAAATTGCCAATCGCATTTCGATAATTCTTGACTCGTCGTTCGGTTTAGCAACAACAAAGGATCCGTCATCTCCGGGAAGAAGTAATTAAGACCCCGGGGCGGGAGAGGGGGCGAGCCACGTGACAAAACGAAGAGAAAGGGGAGATCTCTAATTACTTGATTGAGTGAGAGCTGACCAGCGGCCGCGGCCGCAGCGAGCGCTGCCGCCGTGTTGTTGACCATGGCCGAGGGCGAGGCAATGGAGCTGGTGGAGCTCGGATGGCAGTTGTTGTGCGAGGGTTGTCCGGAGGACCGGGGCACGGACTGACCGTTGGTGGTGGCCCGACTCGCCGCAGAGGGCATCGTGGCGTCGATGGGCTCATCATTGTCCTCGTCGTCCTCCTCATCCATTGCCTGCGAGTAAAGAGAGAAAGGAAAAACACTTGAAAAAATGGAAAGTGAAAATTTCATTCGAAAGAAATCTATTTTTCAGGCAGGGTAAAAAATTACATCAAGCGTATTTTCTTATCCAACTTTTAGTCACATATCTAGTCTTTCATATGAGTTTTATAATTTATAGGATATAAAAAATAGTAAATCACATATTAATAATTGGAACTGTTTCTGTAAATGACTACACAAATAGATTGGGCATTGTTCTAAAAAATATTCATTGTATAATCTTTCTCCCTCTTAACATATATTCCCTGACAAGGGGAAATTGTAAAATCCTAACGTTACCATCCCAGTTAAATCAGATGAAATCTAAGAAATAAATTTTTCCTGTATATACTTTAGAAGCCGTACCATATAACCATGCAACTAACAATCAGAATGTTACAGTAGCACTTCTTGCAACACTATCGACTTTTGAAATTTTATCAGGTGAGCAAAGTTTATGCAATCCACAAATTATTGAAAAAGAAAATAGTTCATAATTAATTTACAATTATCATTCAACAAATTTCAATGAAATGTTTTTAAACAAGATTATTTTCCATTCGCAACGTCTGATACAACAATGGGAATTTTTAAAATTGAAAATGCCAAGGAAACGTTTAAAATCCCAATTGGACTCGTGAAAGACGGTTAAGAAGCTCTGTGTTAGAGAATGCAAGAACAAAACTTTTCAAACAGAAAATCAACAAAATGACTATCTTTTTGGATTCAGAAAATTCGTATGCGATGTTACACTAGAGAATTATTCCAGAAAATATTTCTCAAAGATAAAATAAATCATTATACAAAAAAAAAAAAAAAACATAGAGCAATAAAGGAATGAGAGCATCCTCCCATTTCAAAATAATTTAGAAGCGAAAAACTATTTTTTTAATACATACGAAATTCAATATTTTTTGATACTTTACTACAAAAATGATAACCATGTAACCATGAAACGATAACCATGAAAATAAAGAATATTTGCCAATATCTAATAAGATCAATTAGGGTGGAAGCAAAATATTTTACTATTTAATACATCTTATATATTTTCTTATATATCATTTCTTTAATTGCCTAAAAGAAAATTGCACCGTCAGTGATTATTTTGTTAATATGTTTATTGTTAGGTAGTTATATTGAATTAAAATGACATAAAATTATATAGAAATAATCACATTGCTAAGTAAAATAAAAAAATAGAAATAAATTTCAAATGAATAATATATATTTCATGTGATGAAATTAATATATTTCTCCTCAAATCTAATGTTGCAATTTAAAAATTATTTCCCACACAAATAACAGGCTTTCGCATGAATCCTTTTTAGATGAAAATTTAATCACAAATGTTGACAAATAAATAAAGAGGAATGCGTTGAAAAAAATGAATTAAACTTTATTTAAATTCATATTTCGAAAGTATGCCATCTTTTCCTATGTAATATCTACCACATCAGAACAATTACGATCATTGCATTTCAAACTCATTCTTTAAACCTCTAACTACAAAATTATACCCAAAAGATTGATTGGGTGTAATAGTTCACTTAATTACATTATAAGCTTCAACACTAGACCACAACCATAAGGGACATAATAATCTCTTTATTCGAGAATTTCCCCCTCCCTCAGATAAAAGTATGTCGGAAGCCACAGCCGTTGTCAAATGGAGGTGATAAAACCGAGTCGTCCGAACATCCCAATGACCCCTTCTTAATCCTCCCAGCGGAAATCCATATGCAGGGAAAAGAGAATGCACGGCGGGGAGAAGAGAGAAAGGCGTAAAAAGATACCGGGATCTCAAAAGCCAATTTAACTGCCTGCTTGCTATCGATATCTTTTTTTTCTTTCTTTCTTCTTTTGCCTCCCTGTATTAGGGGGTGTAAGTAGAGCCTCGTCGCCCTCGGCATATCATCTCGCTCCGTAAGCACGCCGCCATCAAAATAGGGTTACTTCGATGTCCACTCTCGCTTCTATCGCCAACATCTCTCAAGGAGAATCGAGATGGGCCTGTGGTCATCTTGGAGAGAGATGGAGGTCAGTCAACGACGAGGTGTTTCCGAACATGGCACCGATTTCAAGAAGGTTTAGACTGGCATCTGATGAACTGTTTTTAATTATTTTACGATTCAAATATTTTGCAGTATCTGAATATTATTTATAAGCAGAGATGGAAAGCGAATTCAAATATTCAGTTGGGAAACACATCAAATAAAGTCTTTTCCTTTGTGATATTTCAATACATTCTTTATATTTCTTGGATAAGTCATGAAAACGATAAACATATTTGAAACATATGTTGAAGTTAATTTTACTTTAGTATATTTTCCTTTATTAATTATAGTAGCAAATTTTAAGAAAGAAAAAGATTTCCATTGCAAATATTCACCATAATTTGTGACCAAACCTGTTTGTAATTGCGTATACACAATTTTATAGTAAGAATTTCAGTATTCTGAGAGTTAATTGCTTTGGAGTATTTATATGCAATTTTCAAGCAGAAAGTTTAATGCAGAGATGCCTATATCTTTCTAATCGTGCAGAGATAAATAATTCGCAATAAAAATAGAATGTGGATGCATATAGACTATCTGAAAATAGTTCATTAAATGGAACTTATAAAATTTAATAAAAGGAACAAGAAATATTGGGGAGAATGAGGCATTTTGACAGAAATTTATGAGATTATTTTTTTCCAACTAATAATATTAATCCGTAACCATTAAAAATCATAATAGCTTTTGTAGAAGGCATACAGAATTTTATCCTTTTTACACTAAATACTACTTTAAATGATTTAAAATAGATCTCTCGTTTTTTAGAGATGCATAAGAATTTGAAAAAGATAAAATCATTAATAATTTACTTTTTAAAATGGCTAAATCAATTATCATCATGTCAGAACATGATATTGTTTTGGAAATAAGGTTTTCTGGTGTCAAAAAAAAAACCCGTAGGCAAAAAATAAAAGAATTATTATCTGCACGAGAACTCAAAAAGTCAGCTTTTAATAACGCGTTGCCATCACATTTACGAAGGCTCATATTTAAAAAAATAAGTTAATGACTACTGCAAATAAAACCTAGAAAAATGTCACTTTGAGCACGTGATTATGCGAAATGAAGTAAATAGGAAATGTGATATTTTTGTAAACAATAAATGCGAGACAAAGCTTTTTTTCGGATCGTTTGCAATACTAAAGTGACTCATTCAGTGAAACAATTAAAATGAATAAAAATATAATTTAACTTGCACGAGCACGTGGTGCTTGCCCGCTCTAGAAATGATGTTCTGACATGATACATTGAAATATGCATAGCAGATTTCATCCTTTTTTTTGCTCTTAATTTCGTACATAGTACAGTAGGAAATGACTGTAAGTTTCCAAACCTCTTTTTGGAAAAGCAAAATCAAAACACACACACATGGTACTTTCAAAATTAGAAATTATCATTTTGTGTTCATAGTATTATAATTTTTTGATATTATGTTTTTCAGTGTTATTCAATGGTAGAATGACCATTTCTGAGCAGTAAAGAGATATTATTTCTCATTAATATATTCAGCATTTATTATTATTATTTCTGAAGGGGCTGGAGAATTTAAGGAATAATGATATCACTTGACATCTAGTTTCCAAAATATCTCAAGATTATTATTCTAAATAACAGCATTTTATTTTTTTTTCAATTTATGTACGTTACCTTGAGGTCTTAAGACAGCAAATAACCACTAATAAGTAGTTAAAATTTTTTTAAAAAGAAGGCATTCACAGTAACTTATCTCGTCCCAAGTCGCCTGTATCCGAGGCTGAATACGTGATTTTCTTCACATTTGAGTAATATATTTGAAGCATGCTAAAATTCCGGCAGGTGAACAATAAAAACTATTTTCAAGACATTATCGTAAAGATTGCACTCAAAACATACCACTTCAAAGGAAATACTTTCAGATAAAAAGAAAAATCTCCAGAAAAGTGACAGCAAGGAGATATTATGAAGATTCAATAACAAAATGCGATTTTATTTCCGATAATAGATACTTGCGATATGCTTTAACAATTCTCGGAAACTTGCACAGTTCTGCAGAGATATACCAGCAGTGTGTATTGTTTTTGAACGCTATTAATTTTTTTATATTGCGAAAGAATTTTCATGTTAGGTCATTAAATTATGAATGAATGCTAAGGAACTGAAATAAATACGAGAGGAGTTTAGCTGTTTTATTTATTTATTTATCCTTCGAAAACTAATAAGAAATTTATAAATATGGAAATTTTAAGTCATTACAATGAAACAAATTAATCCATTTTTTTAAATTTAAGAACGGAAAAGTAATATATTATTTTGTGCTAACAATTTGCATTCCCTTTCTTCTTTTCCCATTGACCACCATTTCTTCTATTTTGACCACCATACTTAAGGCAAGGGGAAGAAGAAGCGATCACGGCCAAACCGTGGCAACCTCCGACCGGTCATTCTGCATACGCTGCGCCTCCGATGCAAATCGCCAGGGTGACGTTAGTCATCCGATGCCCCCCCCTAAATCCCCTCCCTCTCATTGGCCAACGTCGACCACGTGAGCAGTAAAAATGGCCCCTCAGGCATTTCCCCCCTCTACTGACCAGCCGATCTATTTTCGGGAATCAAGACGAAAAGCCTCTTTTGGTACGTAAATTCACCTCCCTTGCTTTGAATAAGAAAAGTAAGCAGACAGAAAAATAGATCCACTTGGTGTTATTTGCATAGCCGCGAAAATGGACCCCCCTTTCCACCGCAAGATAAAAGACGTTGCCAAACTGATGGAAGACCCTGGGTGCAACATCCCTTCGGCGCACCCTCCATTTTTTTTTTCAGAAGACAGATCATTCAAGGAGAATCAATCTCTTTGTAAGAAGAGCTTGGATTCTGAAAGATAGATCATGAAAAATAGTATCTGTTTAAAGGGTGAGAATATGGAGATTTTGACTGATAATTAGAAAATGTATAGACTACAGTTTTATCACTGGGCGAAAATATACCAGTTCACCTATGGGCACAACAATGAAGTATTTGTCAATATAATTGGACTTACATCCCATAGGATAAATACTAAAATGCAATATACATTTCACAAAAATTATAATTGTATTATTAAGTATGTTAATAAATTATTGATGTAAAAAATATAAATTAATGGGCATTATTGCAATTTAATTTTTCTCTTAACACAATTAAAATATTTCTAAAAATTGCATCAGATTTCTTCTTTTTTTTTGTAATTTGTTAAACTAAATTTGCTATGCATAAGGATATGTAAGTATGAATTAGAAAGGAAAACATAAAAGTTTGTCAGCTAAAAACGCAATAATTTTTTTTAGTATTGTTAGGAATGCTTGCACATACTCATTGTACCAATAAAATAATACATTTTTAAACTGTGGGGAATATACAACGACAAATAAAAAAGTGAATTCACGTTTGACAAAGTAAAAGGATTGGGAAAAGTGTAAGACAGAATCAAATTATTAGAACGTATTAACTATTAAACAATTTTTTAAGCTACACCAGATATATATATGCATAAATAAAAATGAAATTTAAAAAAATTCATGGAGTAAGGAAAAATGTCAAGATGTGTCGAATCATATAATCCATGTGATTTTCATACCTAATAGGATAAAACGAGTTTATATTTGAAAATGAATATATTGTTTCCGATATTTTTTATGAATAGATGAGCTAATAATATTCTATAAAAGAACGATTTTCTATTCTTCTGGATGTATCAGTCAATACAGAAATTAGTTCATATGTAATTTATTAATTAAATTTAATTGAATCATAATTATAAAATAAAATTCTAGCAATATAGAAAGCAAATATATCTTACAATAATACTAAAATTATTGTATGGTTGATTAGCATGGATAATTTGTAAGCTACTCTGTTTAAATTATGCTATTTAAAGAGCATTAATTAAATTCTAAAATATATATCAACATTTACTCTATTAAAATTAATTAAAACTTGATAAAGGATAATGGATTTAAAAACTAAATATAAATATAAACAATTACAAAAAATTGTCAAATCAAACAAAGATAAAAAAAGAATAAATACACCAAAAAGAGATAATAGAATACTTTTAATGTGAAATATACTCATATTCTCCCACATAAATATCATTAAAGCTTTAAAAACTGAATCCATCGACTTCTGGATAATTAATAATAAAGATAATATAAGAGTGAATGAATTCATGATTTAGCGTTTATCAGCCAGAACGTGACAAGAAAAGTTTCCTCCCATGGGCGTTGCACACATTTGACAAGTTCTCTATACCACGCACTCCCACCCCCCAAAAAACATTTTAGCTCAGGAGATTAATTATTAAGAAATGATAGATAAATTCTAACAAATTTCACAAATGGACTAAAGAATAGAAGTTAAAGATAAATGAAAAAAAAAAGTTAAAAAAAATAAAATTTCTAACATATTTATAAATTACAGCAATAAATAAACTAACAGGAGTTATTAGAGTATTGTCTTTAAATATAAATTTAGAAATGAATATCTATAAATGAATGTACGGGAAATCCCAAATTTGTAATATATAGCTTCACCTCCGATAGATTTCTCAGTCAGCAAAAGCTCATTTACAGGGTTTGAAGCGTACGATGGAAATATCTACGTGCAAAGGCGCTTTTTCCTTCGTGTTATACTCATGCAGTGAAATTCACATTCAACGTGTTTCAGAAAATATGAAACTAATTCTTTACGATGTCATAATTTTTTTAAGGATATAAAATTTCTACAGATGAGAAATACAAAAATAGTTAAAATAAATTGAGCAAGCAAGAAATCCCTTAATAGAGATCTGAGACAGTTTTTCAGCTTGGATAAAATTTAAAGAATCATAAGAAAACGATCCAAAAATGAGAAAAAATTAAATAAATGCTGATTTGAAATTTTTTTTAAAACTGAAGTTTAAATGAAATACTTCGCGAATGATATTCTTTCCAACATAAAAATCCTCTTAACTTAGTGCAAACATACTTTTCAGATGTCTTTTCTTTATTATTATTATCACTACAGTATAGATAGAGAACAAATAAAATCTAAAATAATAATAATAAATAAATAAAAACCGGTTATAAAATTTTGGGTGTAAATATCAATTGTTTTGAAAGTGAAAACATCTCTTATCTTCAATAATAATAATAATAGCAGACAATTGAAAATATCACAACAAAAATTTTAAAAAAAATATGATGAAAACAGCTAGTAAGTTTTGAAACTTGGATTCAAATTAAAAGTTAAGATACCTTACAGGCTCAAAAGAAAATTTTAAAAAGCTTTTTACTCTTTTCTGCAATCCTAAATGGCACAACTCACAGAATTCAATAATTGATATGAGAAGCATTTTTGTAATTTTTAAGTGAATATCATAATTATTAAAAATTTTCAAATGAAATTATTATGGAATATATGAAATTATAATTGAAAAAGCATTGAAATGGATATTAAGTGGCGAATGTAATTGAAATGAAATTTGTTGAATTTTTCATTAATGCCTGATATTTTTCTTTGTAAATTTCTTAGCTGAATAATTATTTGCTTTCTAAAATTAATAGGAATTGTCTCCCAGAAATTTTCTTTAATATCCCTTAATAAAGGGGAGATTCGTAAGAAAAAAAATGAACTTTGGAACTTTGGGAAATTGTGAAGTTTACGATGTTTATATTTTTATTTTCAGTTCCGTACGCAAGCATTCTGTGCTTTGATGAAAACTGATAATGCCTTTTGACTGTTTTCATTTAAACTAAATGACAACAAAATTTGAAACTTTATCACATATTTGAAAAATCAATTTTCCAAAATAACAAATTTTATTTATAAAAATCATTGCGCTTTTAAGTTGATAGCATTTACGATGCAAAAGTACAAGCTGACAGAAAATCCACCCCTGCAGAATTTAGCTCACAATTGATACGAATTTATATTTTAGAAGCAAAATATTCATAACAAATTTTGTTTTGTAGCTTTTTACATTTCGTAATTATCATATTCATCTGAATTAGGATAGTTAAATTTCTTGAGAACAGATATTTTCAAAACTTCATAGAAATCAGAAATTTGATACCTTAGACCATAAACCAAATTTCATTTATTTAACTCAAAAAGCTTTTGAGTTAACGTATCCACAGATAGATATATTTTATCCGAAAATGTGTTTTTCGGACTCGGGATGATGTGACTTCGTCAAAATATCAAGTTCGAATTATTATCATGTCGGAACATGATGTTGTTTTAGGAATGAGTTTGTGGCGTCAACAAAAATCCTTAAACAAAAAATAAAAATTTTATTATCTGCACGAGGATCTCAAAAATCATCTTTTAATAACGCCGTGCAATTGCATTTACAAAAGCTCTGATTTTAAAAAAATAAGTTAATGACTACCGCAAATAAAACCTAGAAAAATGTCATAATGAGCGCGTGATTATATGAAATGAAATAAACAGGAAATGCGATATTTTTTAAACGATAAATTGCAGACAAAATTTCTTTTTGGATCGTTGGCGATACTAAAGTGACTCATTCAATGAAACAATTCAAATGAATACAAAATGAAATTTAACTTGTCCGATCACGTGGTGCTTGGACATTCAAGAAATTAGGTTCTGACACGATACATTGAAATATGCTTAGCCTTTTAATCTTTTATTATATTTTCCCTTAGCATGCTTCATCTAAGAGAAAGAAAATATCACTTACTGTAGCTAAATTTCATATTAAAACCTGTAAAGATCACACGATTAAGACGTTTTTTGCAAGTGGTTCAAATTATATTTAAGGGAGCTATTCGTTGTTGAATGACAATATAATGACAGAGGTGTAGGTTTCTCAATGTGGTGGTAGAGGAAGGGGCGGGACTTACGAGGTTGAGTGCTTTCTCGGAGTCGGCGCTGTCTTCGTCATGTCTGAGGTCCGCCGTGTCATGACTAGTGCTGCTGTCTTGGGTGTCGTTCGAGAGATCGCCATTCATCCCGGAATCTGGAAAGGAGAAATGAAAACATTTAATAATGCTTGGTCAAATTTCATACTAGTGTTTTTGAGAAATTTGTTTCTTTCGGGAATTTTTATTTATTTTTTATTTCACGATCATGCTATAACTCAATCTACTTACGGTAAAAATATCAGAAGGCATTCTAAAAATTAGTAATTTTATGCCACTTTTAAATAAATAAATAATTTAGGAAATCTCAGGTTAAATTCTGAATATCGGTATTCTGGAGTAAACAAACTTGTGCTTTAAGTGGTTATATATTATAAAATACACGTTCGCAATAAACAGTATTTCTTAATATATAATAAAATTTAGCATTGTACAATAAACAGCAATTGCATAAGGTCAAATATTATGAAATAAATAATAGAAATGCTTTCAAAAATAATAAATATAGCTCCAAAGAATATGGATCATAAGATTTTGACGTACATTATTTAAAATCTTAATATTTTCAAATGTTAGAAAAGTTTCGTTGATATTTCATGCTTGAATAACTTTTATTAATGCTTATATTTTTATCATCCTTACAGGAAAATTTTAAAGCAAAGAATATAACTTTTATGAGGTTTTTATAAAAATAAATAGAAACACTGTAATGAAATTTAAGATTTGAGAAAACTCCACAAGACATAACCGGAAATTTTCATCATAGAAATAAATTGTTATACATCCCTAAGCAGGAACGAAATGCCGTCCGCCACTGGACGACGAATTCTTGCATCCTGTACCCATGCCCGACCCGGAAGCCTGTCCCAATCCCACTTGGGAGTGGTCACTAAACGCGTTACTTTGAATGCCAGGGACAAACAGATTTCAAATAAAACAAAAACACACCAGGCCAGAGACAACAAGAGAAACGCAAAGTTGCTGTGCTGAAAAAAAATACGAAAAAAAAAAAATCCTTCTCCTCCGCTTAGCGTTCTCATTGCCAATCTCGTTTGTGATTGCGCTGACCATTTCGAACTGGACAGGGAGAAAGAGAGGGCGAGAGAGAGAGAGAAAAAAAGTGTATCCCAAAATCTAATCGCGAGGCACGGAGAGGCTCTGGACGTGTTCTGGCGGAATATGAGATCAAAAGTTTCGCTCTCGCTTCATCATTTCAAAGAGGAGATTCGGATAGACAGGGCCGCCTCCAAATCTATCGATACAGGGCGAGAAATCTGCACATTGCAGTAAGCCCCCCCGGCCTCCCCGCCCCCCGGATTCACTTCTTCGCTCCTCCGCGGCACCTGAGACCGCTTTTCATAAATGTGTTGGAGGAGAAACAAAAATCCATCCGGGGAGACGTGTCACAAGTGAAGAAAGCGGTAAGGATCGGACGCGACGGAATATTCCGACTCAATTTTCTGCAGTGGACACCGAGATTCGATTTGCTTGTCCAATCCCTAAAAACTTGGACAAACTGGACGCGCTGAAATATTAAGCAATCCAAAGGACAAGCCTGCGTTTTTTTTCCCTACTTCTTATCGATGAAAGAGTTTGCAGGAAAAGTGACAATACGATAATAAAACTTTTCCCACTGTGATGGCACGTTTAGACAAACTTTTTAAGTAATGAATCAAAAGTATTCTAAAGAAAGTATGACAGAAAAACAAGTTAAAAATTAATAACAAATGATTTTTTTTGTTATTTTTTCCAGCTGTTTTCTATTTGGATAATTTTTAAAAAAATAATGTTTAAGTATTATGACATGCACAAAAGTCATTAAATATTTTTTCAGACAAACTTTCAAGTAATCAATCAAAAGTACTCTAAAGAAAGTATGAAAAAAAACCCAAGCTAGTAATGTATAATAAATGTTTTTTTTTAATTTTCCCCCTAATTGTTTTCTATTCGAACAATATTTTTTCATAATATTTAAATATTATGACATGCACAAAAGCATGCTATAAACAGAGAAAATCCTATATATTTTGAGGTAGTAGCAAATGCGTGAAAATATAAACGACGCCAAAGAATATAAGTGAAATGGTAGATAAAATTATAAAAAGATATGTCAAAGCGATCGGGATAAAGAAATACAAAATAAGTGTACATTATCAGAGCAGAAAGAACAAAATAAAAACAATCTACGTAAATACATCTTTATAATAAATCTTTATATTTGAAGATTGTTTGCCAACAGTTACAAGCATATTATGCTCAATTATCTTTAACATTCTAAACACGCTAGCTTTAACATTTTAAGCACTGCTAAACCGGAATAATTTAATTACTGTGACTATTTTTATTAGGAATTGAAATTTCTCTAATATAGACAGTATAAAGTCACAAATTATTTATTCAATTTTTCAAATAAATGCATGAAGTACAATCGAATCAAATATACTCACTAGCTGGACAACTGAATTTGAAACGGCACACTCGCAAAGTAGTAAAAAGTGAAACCCAAAGATTTCTTTTGACAAAGTACACATAGTAGTCTTTTCTCCTATTTCCATCGTCGATACCAAACTATCAGTACCAAAAAAATCGAGCAATTTTTACCACCTTCCAATAATTACCTTGAAATCTTTTCAGCGTAAAATTTAAAAATGCGACTCGGAAAACACCTTAAAGTCGACATCGCCCCCCTTTTCCACTGATTTCCGAACTAAGGACTCAGTAGCATCTGGACCGGCAGAGGAAGATCTTATCCGAAGCGAGAGGGGGAAGGAAGAGGAAGAGAGAGAGGAAAGTACCTTTCACTCCATTAGACGTCAACCTAACAACGGAAGACTTAACCCCCGCACATACACAACAACAACGGCACCCACACCCCCGATTGTCCGCTCTCGGCAAGTTATGACTAATGGACCAAGAAACTCGAACAACTTCTGACGTAGGTGGCCAGTCATCCCCCCTCCCCCCTTCCTTCCGCCAACTCACAAATAGTGTATATATATATCTACAAATGTGTACGTGTGCATGTATGTGTGTTGTTCGACAATTCTTAACTTTACTGGAGAAAAACGACTTGAGTCAAGAACTGGTGTCAAAGTGTCATAATGAGAGCCGTTTCGAGTAATTACTATGTTATGTCTTTATTTTTCCAGCAATTTTCCAGAAGGGGGGAAGGGGAGAGGGATCGGAAGAAGAGCAAAATGTGATGGGTAATTGTCAACTCTAGTTTCATTATCTTTTTTGAAAAAGTTCGCTTTACTTTTCTATTGTATTTTAAAGAAAAGAATGTGAAAAGAGGAGGAAGGGTCGGGACGTGGAAAAGAAGTTTGTTGTTCACTGACACGAACATTACTTTTATTCTAGAATTAACCCTTATTTTAAAAGAAAAATGAAGCAATAAATAAATATATGTTATGAGTAAATATATATAAATAAACTTAAGAATGAATTTTGGGCTAAAATGGATTACACGATTCATAAGACAAAATGTTTTTAAAATTGATAGTTGTAAAAAATAAATTGAAATCTCAAGATTTTTAATTTGGTGTAAACAAATAAAATATCTAAATTAATTCAATATTAACAACATTTAATTTTTTTGTTTCAAATAAATTTTTAGGATTCTACAATCTATAGCAGTTTACGATTCAACAAAGAAGTAATAGAGCATTATGATCCTGCATTTAATACAAAAACTTAGGAGCGTTATGATCATTTGAGCAAAAATTAATAGCATAAAACAAAGTCTTTGTGAGATTAATATCATTTTGAAAACTGAAACATCGAAATGATATTGAGACCATAGTATTATACTACCTGGCATTTCAGTAATTTACGCCAATATTCAAAACATTAGTTTGTAAAATTATTTAATAATTTATTATTTTTAGTATTGTTTGTAATAGATGAGTGATAAACATTTTTACTATTTTTTTTAAGATAACCGAACTCCCACGGTTGCTTCACAAAGAAATCAGCAAAACTTACTTAAACGACGGTATTTGAAAAAAATCCCCCCGTGGGCGCAACCGCCTCGGCTAATTAGTCCGGCAATGACCAAAGCGGCCACAACCTCCCCAGGTTAAACAAGCAGACTCGCGCCACTGTCCCTCTGCAGCCGAGGCGGAGGCGTAGGTTTATATACTCTCCCATCTCGATCTCCAAATCAGTCCAACAGATGTTCCTGATGGAGGGGAAATGTATTCCTGGTTCCCATTGTTGGTTCGTCCGGCAGCAACGAGTGACCTCTGTCCAGTGTTCCTCCCGACTGGACAAAAGCGCGGGCGGTCCAGGTGACCACACTCCTTTGTCCACGGCGCCGATTACGATGCTTCTCCATCCCTGGCAATGCACTTAAAGCTGTCCTAATATATAACGTCCTCGGGAGAGAGAAAAAACCAAGCTTTTTTCCCCTCTCCTCTCCTTCCTTTGCCGGAGCACAGATACGCACACAAAAAGAGATTTATATGCGCCTTGGTCATTTTCCCACCATTATGCCGAGAAATATTTGCTTCTCGTTGTGTGGATGATCTGCAGCCGTTACGAATAATGCGCCCGGTCAGCTACTTATTGGGCCCGCTGACTGCATTATTAATCGATACTTTTTACACACTCCTGCCTCGGATGACAGTGCCCCTTTTTTTTCTTTTTTTTCCTCTCGTATTAATGAAGAGGTCAATAGTAATAAAGAGCGAGGTTCACGACTTCTGCAGAATATATTTTATTATAAATCTATATCTTTCGATAATTTACTTAAGTTTCTCATAAGCTAACAAAAATGTTCCGCTTCCTTATATGGCAAATAACCTATGATTTTAAAAAGAATGTGCAATACCAGAAGAAGAATGCCGAATATTTAAAAGAAAGAAGTTCCTTGGTGAAATATGAATGTGAATGGTAATATGTGAGATGGGCAATCCCAATTAGTGAAATTCGGAGTTCGTTCTTTTTTACAACGATAATTTAATTGAAGAGTTTGGGGACTCGAAGCATGATGGATAAATTTTCGACTACGATTGAAGGTTAAGAAATGGAAAAATCAGTCTACTCTCAATATGTATTAAAGAACATTAAGCTGAAGATTGTGGGGAAACGAATTCATATAATTTTTATACAAAGCATATACTTTATTCATATGAATAGGGAAATAGGAAAGTGTTTTTCTTCTTTTAAATGTTAGGATGGTTAGATTTATTAATGGCCATAAACCTATTTTCTTAGAATGGAAATAAACTTAACCATGAGAAAAAATGCAATACAATAAGATAATTGGAGACAAATATAACCTATCACAAAATAATCAAAGAATAAACATACTAATTTAATAGAAGTAGAGCAATCCAAACTGATAATACAGCGTCTTTGGCAATTTGTATAAACAGGGGGAAAGGGGGGAAGAGGACAATTGTTGCATTCTTAATGAAATGGCAACATAAGTTGTACCTTAAATACAGGAAGATGGAAAGCCAGTTGATACATCTCTCTTGGTCATTTGAGAAAATTACGATATTGGTTTTCTATATTTAGTAAGGTAACTTGAATGTGAAATGTGCTAATTCTTTTAGTCTAAAATTACTGATGCGAAAGTAGAAATATTTAGTAAATATTATTATCGTTTTTTTTGCTCCCTTTTTTGTATTCAACACTTTAAAAAAAGAAAAAAAAAGGATCTTCCTTTCACACTATAGAATTAGTTACATGTATACATTTTCCCCCCTCCTATTATTCAAATCATGACACATTTTCATGGTATTAAAGAGACAATTCAGATTTTCTTTCAATAGTCCCTCAACCAATCCCTATCGAGATAAATATAGGGTAAAACCATTCAATATGACCGATGGAATGCCGCGATTTATTCGCAAGAGATGCCATCCCTAAAGTAGTCTCCCCCCTCCTCTTTTTTCATTGTTAAACCGACCCTCCTCGAGCTGTCTGTGCAAGGAAAATCGAATCCTCCACTGGTCAAACACGGCGGTGGTTCTCATTTCCATGTCCCTCCGAAATGAATTCGGATGGTCCAGTTCTGGTGTGAAATGGCAATAAAGTATGAGGGCAAACAAAAGTAATCTTTTATTTCTTTCCCCTCGGCAGTGCGGGAGACGAGGGAATGGAATGAATCCTCGTGGGTGGATGGCGGGGAGGAAGGGAAGCCCCCCCCCCTATTCTGTTACTCTCCCCCTATTTCCATTTCCACTCGGTTCTTAATAAGAATGCACAGTAGCCAAGTCTTGCGGGAGAAGTGCAGCTTAATCATTTCCCTTTCGGATGGGGAGGGTGAAAAGATTGCTAAGACAGTGTTACGCGCTGATCTAAATTATTCATTCGCCACAAACAGAGGAGCGAAGACATCTGCGCAACAAGGAGGAGGATTCCGAATTCACGGCAAAGCTTCGAACGTCTGGAGGGTTAATTAAAAAGAATCGTAATTTTTGAGAACTGTAAGAAAAAAAAAGATAAGTTTTATCTTAGAATTAAAAATATAAACTGCAGTTAAATAGATATTCACTTTTCCCTTTTCTCACAATATTAGGGAATTACTAACTAGTTTGGATCGCAAAGACGAATCGAAAATCTTGAAATTAGAAATTATTTTTCAGTAAGTTTCAAGAAATAGAGAAATTAAGATTAATTATAAGATAGACAGTGAATTAAGGTATTTATCTTATATCTGAATAATCATAAATTAGCTGTTGTTAACAATGCCATCATTATATATTTATGATTATTCAGGTTATATGTTATGAATTATTTTAATTAAAAATTAGATAAATTAAAATGTGCATGCCAAAGAGTCTGATCGATTGTTCTTTGAACTAATTAATTCAGATTTTTTGCTAAGTTACTTTTGAAATAAACTTTCGCTTAAAAGCAATTACTCGTAATAAAATAAATGCCTTTAACTAAACAAAACTGCACTGCCTTTTGATTCAATCGATTTTTATTCCATTTCACCGTTAATATAGGTATAAGATTTACTTACTAAAGGAATCAGTCATTCACTTTTATTTTGTTGCTTAATAAATATCAACAATTAAAAAAAAACATAGACTAGGCCTTTTTAATGTGCACAATCACATTATCTTATGTACTTTAAATTATTCTCACGCCTTTTAAGGTATTATAAAATAATTCTTTTGTGGGGAGAGAGGGTGGTTATTAAACTCGCCCTCCCACGTAATATTTCCAACAGCCACTTCATTCAGGCGACCCGGTCAAATTCGGAGAGTTAATTTCATGCACAACGGGAGAGAGCGGGACAAAAACAAGGCAGACACGTGCAGAGAAAGAGAGCGAGAGAGCAGCAGTGCTAAATATGGAACTGGATCTCTATCATTTTCTTCTCCTGGCTCCGCGGGGGGAGGGGGGCATGGGAGGGATGGTCGAGAGGCAGAGGCCACTTCTAATGCACGCCGCAGCGTCCGGCAGCAAATTAAATTTGGACATCCAGAGCGGGCTTGAATGGCCCCCTGGCCGGCGATGTCTTGTCCATGTCAGATCAATCATAGAGAATGAAAGTGCAAAACGCACTCTGGCCGAAATTGATTTTTAGATTTCTTGTGTCGACGGTGGGCCCCTCGGGGCCATTTGCTCCGCTCTGGCCAGATAGACAGAACGAACGGGGGCGGGGGTGAGGGGGAAGGCAGGACAGGGAGAAAAAAAAAACTAAAACAAAATAAACAAATAAAAAAAAAGATGGAATCAGACAAGGGAAAGGGGGAAACGGAGGGGAAAAAATACACTATAAGGAAACATTGTGTCAGGTAGGGTAGTTATAGAAACGCATTTCAAGCTCACATTAAACAGCGGTGCTGGAAGAAGTTTATTTTTTGGTGGCGAGCAGGGTGGGGGCGGGGAAGGAATTTTAGGCACTCCATGCCATCGACTGACCCATACTCAATGAGCAAGCAGCACAGGGAAAAGAGGAACGCGGAGATTTCTTTTTATCTCAGTGCAGGTTGATTGCGAAGGTTGGGGGGAAGGCAGCCCGAGATCACCGATGGGAGCCATTATATATCCAAGGGTGATTTGGAAGGAGAGAGGCCGGCGGCGTGGGAGTGGAGGCAATCGCACATTTTGGGTGCAAGTGCACATAAGACGGGAACGAGAGTTGATCAGGATGCACAGTTATAGCTTCCTGGGAGGGAAAGGCGATATCTGTCACGGGCCCAGAAGATTGCGCCGGCAGGAAAACAATAGAATACATTCCGCTTCGCCCGTGTACCAGTGACGCGACTATTCAAACAAGCAAACTGATCTACACTTTTAGAGGTGGCCCTTCTCGTGTGTAGTTTTTTTTTTCTGTGGAAGGGAGGGGAGGGTCATTGGAGAAGAACTTACGGCTATGGCACGGATGACCTTAAGCAAGAGCAGATTGTTTGTGGGAAGTTTCGATAGTACTTCGGGGTGCATCGCATAAATCTGGGCTAGTTATTTTTGCATGCAGGTACAAAGAACTTTCTTTGGAGAAGCCATAAAACTCGAGTTTTTACATGCCAATCTGGAGTTCCGAGATGCAAAATTTTACCATGAAACTCGATAACGCATTTCAGAATTGTTATCAAGCAAGCACAGACTAAAACTCACATTGAAGTAAAAACTTCTTTGAAGTTAAGAATGCGGCAGTTTCTAAAAGATAGACACGAATTATTACTCGAACGTTTCTGAATGTGAAATTTCTATCATAAATCCAGTTTC
>JAOUZG010042725.1:4824301-4930742 GCA_026289955.1 Argiope argentata
CCACTTCTAACAAATTTTTAAAACAATTTGTATCTAATTTAAAATAATTATACTGATCTATTCAGAATACCTCCTCTTCTATTATTTAAATTTCTAAAAATAATACAGATACATAACAGAGAACAGGGGAAAAACCTTTGATATTAAAAACTTAGAAAATAATAACTAAAGATACGACAATACTATGTAGCAATTAAGGTCATAAAAAACACTAAAAACAAATACCGTTATAAAGGGATTTTAATACTTCAGTAATAAAATACTACACAAATATTCTAATCAAAGCTTTTATGAAGTATTTTTTTAAAAAAAGGAATAACTTATACTTTATTCCCTATGCCAGTCTTAATGAAACTAAATAGTTAAATGACGCAAAATAAGAACAGAAGCATAGGAGTTGTGAATAACAAGAATGACGTCTAGAATCTCCAATCTAACTATATTTCGAGACTTTGAACTACAACAATACACAAAAACTTTGCACACTTTCAAAATGAGATATCCCATGCCGGTTTTATATTCTTTTAAGATTTGCATAAACAAGAAAAAAAATTATCTGAATGAAAAATAATGCATCCAAGAAAGAAAATATTGTTCTAAAATCAAATTAAGAAATTAAGATGCATTAAAAAAACAAAAAAAAAAAAGGTTTTTGAAGTTCGCAGACACACAACAAATTCACGCTAAATACTTAAATCAGTATTCTTGATGGGCTCAATGTGTATGATCCGTTACGTCGAATGATCGAAACTACAATCAATGGAGAATAGAAGTCACATTATCTACTGTAGAACAGCTCTTTGTAATTTCTGTTTCGAAGTAGAGGGGGAAGGGGTGCAGGTAGGAAAGGAAAAACTTTCACTTAACCACAAGAGGGAGAGAGTGTGATGCTTTTTATTCCCGGGGGGGAGTAGGTCATACGCGAGAGGTGAGAGCAGAGAGAGGAGGCGGGAGACGACACATGACGGATTATGATGCATCTCTCGGTCCGGGAAGAAGACTCAATCGGCTGACAACAAAGAACTCCGGTGAGGAGGAATCGTGCCGGACATGCTCTCGCAGAAACTCACAGGGAAACAGAATCTTAGATCATAGCAATGGACATTTAATTCGGTAGTATTAATTTATTTATCTATTTGTTCTTAAATGCTGCTTCAGTAATTAGAAGGTGGAGGTCGAATGTCAGTATGGATATTAATATATATACTAGTAATATATAGATATCTATAAAATGCCAGTATTTCAAAAATTCCAATATTCAAAACAATATAGTTTTAATAGATTTAGTTTTTAGAAAATAATTTCATACATAAACCAATGAATAAAACATCTGCTTTATACTATAGTAAGCTGAAAAAGTAAAAGAGGGGGAGGGAATTAAAATGAGCATTTTTTAATACTTAAAACTAAGAAATTAGTATGCTAATGAAGTTCATAAACTTTTATATTAAAAATTCTTATTTTTCATAATAAGACACACGATTGAAATACTAAGACAAATTGTCAGTAAAACTCGCAGGCAAATAAATCAATTATATGATATATTTTTAGGAAATTAAAACTGAAACAAATTATGTAAAATACACTTTAAATAATTTCCGAACAGGCAATATGCTATAAATACTTTATGCAAATAAAAAAAATTGAAATTTTATCAACCTTACAAAATGGGATTAAAAGCAAAATCACAAGATTAAAAAAAACTGACCAAGCATTTCATAACAGAAAAATTCGGGAAAATTAGTTCGAAAGAAACAAATCTTAGAAAAAAAAAACACTTATAACTTAATTAGACATACATGCATTTAACAGAAGCGTTATATAAACTTCAGTACGAAAGTTTTGGGTTCTAAGGACCATAATCGTTGAAGAACTGAAAATATTTTCCCAAAGTCTTGTAATGAGAACCATTGCAACAGGTTGTCTTCCAAAAGAAATCCGCCTAAAAGTAGGAGTTTACACCCGGATACGAAAAATATCGTTTTAGTAAAACGAAAATTATTTGAAAATTTCGCCTTTTTTAAAAAAGCATCGCACGAATCTCGCAGCACAAACCGGGATTCAATAAAACTTGGAAAGAATTTTTTAAACTCCCACGCTTGACTGGCACTTGAATAACACTGATGTGTTTTTCTAAGATAATAGTGGAAAAAAAATTAGAGAAAAAAATGGCGAAGAAACTTTTTTTGCTTTTTTTCCCACTCATGAACATCAATTCTAAGAAACTGCAATATGAGAACTAGAATGTAACATTCATATATAAATTCTATTCATAAAGCATGATTTCGATTGTAATTTGCAGGCAAATAGTGTATTGGAGTAAGACATTTGCATAAAAAAATCACGTCTTCATGATCCGAGCATATATTATTTCTACTATATATCTTTCAAAAACAGAGCAGTAAGCAAAGTAGTATTTGAACATCTGTTCTTGAGAAAGCTGAACATACATTCAAAACTGAGAGATAAAGCAAAAGAATAAAGAAATATATAAGTGTATAGTGTAGGCGGAAGGTTGAAAAAAATTATTCACGAGGAAAGTACTTTTCCTATGTAAATTTAAAAACAAAACTTGTTTAAGTATTGCTAAGACTAAAAAAAGAATAAAAAAAATTAGAGTAATTAATTTTTATTAAATATACAGTACTGATAATGATATTAATCATAAATTAAATCCATAGTCATAAGCAGAAAACTTAGCAATACAAAAATATCAGTGATTATGTAATTTCAAATGAGACTTCTAACTAATTTGAAATATATCCATTAAGCAATTATTTAAATGTAAAAGAATAAATAAAATTTGGAGAGAATGATAAGAATAAAAAATCTAAAAATTCCAATTCCTTTAAATTCAAAATTAGCGGCTTACTTTTGAAACGAACTCTTTTTCCTCATAATAATATTTTTCCAGATATGATAATTCTAACGAAAACATCAATTATACACTAATTTTATTTAAATTATGAATTTTAAATACGAATAACAAATACTATTTTCTTTTGAATTTCGAAACATGTTTACAAAATATTAATTTAACTTTTCAATCGAAATCAATAACTTTGATTTCCATTCTCAATCATAGATGGCACCACATATCCGTTAGTTTACTCACAAAAGATAAATTTTTTTCCTTTCTTTTTGGTTATCAGATAAAAGAAACTATGAATGAAAAAAAAATACTTTGGCAGTAAGAAATTTCGTAATGATTCGGATAATATATATATTTTATTGTGTATTGAGGCAGGAAGAATATCGCTGATTTCAATTAAAATATAAAACATTTGCTTGCTGTTGAATGGAAAAAAAATTACTCATAATGTATATAAACTCGATTATGAAAGTAATATTCATCGTTAAATAAGAATTTATCGTTTAAAAGCAATAAATAAAATTATAGTTTTTTAAAAAACAAAATTCGAAGGTTTTTTTTTCTTTTTTAAGATGAAATCACAACCCACTTTAAAAAATGATGAATCGAAACAAATCGGGAATGACACGCACCTACTAAAAATATCAGAATAAATATGCACATTTAGATTAAGGATAAAATAATACACATACAATGGCGATTTTTATTCAAATGAATGAATTACATCGGATACGAATTTTTAATTACAACAAAAATAATAATGCTCTCAAAAATCCAATTTATTTCGCCAGTAGGAACATTCTATTTTTAACCCCCCCCCCCCTACACACACACACGACGCGTCAGTAAAGGTAATTGGAAATGAATGATAAATTTCGCATAAATTGCCAATTTCTACAATTTCAGATTCTTTTATGAGAAAGAAAATCTGTCTATTATTTATATGAGTGCATTTTAATGTTCTTTCATTAAACAATGAGTTTTATTCTCAAATTAATTTATTAATTTACCAGTCTAAGTTATAGTTTAGTCTCGACGTCAGTATTTTCCTATTTACACCAGAAAATATAAAACAATCAAGAACATTTGTAATAAGGTATCCTGCCTCAGAATTTAGTTTACCGCAGTTCTCAAAGCACTTTTTTAAAAAATTGTTTGTTGAGATTCTATTTCAAGAGATATTGCAAATAAATTATTAAATATCTTCAATTATCTTCAATTTTGTTAGGAAAAGTCAGAAAATGGGTCTTTATAAAACAGAAATGGCTGTACATATAAAAGCATATAAATTTAGAAACTCACTTTAAAACGAATAAGGACTAGTGGTTCAAATTAATAGTAAAACTCATATCAACTCATATCAAGAAGATTTGATCTCATTTTAAGTAACTAATTTTTCTCTGCCATTTCAAATTCATAAAAACAAAACTCAGCGACAGGATCTGATTTTTTAAAACCTGATTATAGGCAATCACAAATTATCATTAATCAACAAAATGAATATTGATTTAGCCAAGCAGTTGTCCTTCAAATCTGTTAATCATCCGACCAGCATTCATGAACGAATAATAGCCATTCATTTTCTGGTATGTCCAAGGTATCTGATCTAAACACAAATATGCGTTGAAAAAATAATCATGGATGATTTGAGATCTCCACAATCTCTATTTCTTGCAGAAACGAGTCAAAATTATCACTTTCAGATTCTCTACTCAATATCACAATTTGTTTTTTTCTTTTTCGACGTTGTTTATTTCTATACTTAACGGCATTAAATCCTTATCAGAAGCGGACTTTAACTCATGAAACAGATCAAACTGTAGATTCTTTAAAAATAGCAGTTGCTAATTTGACATAAAATAATGAATATTATCTCGAGACAGAAAGCTGCCAAATTCTTGCATTTGATATACCTTTCCATCATAATATAAATGATTCAAAATGCTAGAAAAATACAGATTATTTATAACTGGAAACGCCAGCTCCTAATTATCTCCACGATTAAAATTGACAAAAGTTAGAGAGAAAACTATCCTGTTTCTCAGGATAAAGTGGAAAAATAAAAACTAGATTTTACTCAAATTATTCCATCCTACAGATCCAATATAACTTTGCAACAGTTGAAAGTGCTCCCGCAAATAATAATTTGTTCATTTCTGATTAATAAAAATATAATATATATTTTTCATTTACAATCAACTTACATAAAAATTAAAATAAAAACAATAAAAAGCTGATTTTGAAAGTAGGGAAGGGGGACTACTGTATTGTAAATTTATATTAAGTCAATAGAGTAGAGAGAGAGAGTACATTGAATCAGAATGTACCATATATTTTTTACCTTCAGCCATTTAATTCGTGGAATTATGACTTTAAAAACATATAATCTAAATAAAATCTGTGCATTCTCAGCGGACCAGACTCTAGCCTCTCAACATGTTCAAACAGTATACATGAATGCCACATATGAGCCACTCATAACACATATTTTAAAAACTTTTTTGAATTATAGTGTCAAAGCATGTGATGTATTCAAAAATTGTTCACCAATAATGGTTATTAAAACCGCTTGATGAAAAAAAGTGATTGATACTTGAAAAAAATATTATCTATTTCAGAAGTCAATTTACTTAATACCAATGTCCAATATAAAGCCGTCAATGCCCACAGTAGTATGTATTGCATTTTAATCTATCCAGAAGTAGGTGTGTGTGAGATAGAGAGTTATACAATAACTACTTTTCTCAATGTGATGTCGTTTAAAAAAGAAATTAAACTACTTAGAAATTAGTCAAAGCAAAAGCAAGTATAATTATGAATTACTGAACAATTGTTTAAATTTTTTTTAAAATGAAATTTTTTAAAAAGGAAATGCTATAATGAGGAAGCAATTGTTTTTCAAAATAAAGAGGAAAAAGGTATAAAGTTATTTATATGATGGGCCCATTGAAACGCATTTATCCTCTTAATGATGATTAGCATCAAAATTTAAGATCAAATCAATATAATGACAATTCAAATATAGTGGTCAAAATAAAACATAATTTATGTTGCCGAATGATTTGTTTAAGTAAATTAATAACAAGTAATATAAAAAAATAAAATCAATTCCTACTTAGAACAACAAAGATTTTTTTATTTTAGTTACTTTTTATTAAATAATTACAATTAATATTAATAATTTATCTATAAATTATTGATTTTGTCAAAAATTGAATTCGTATTCTTCACCTTCACTTGAAAAATACTGAAAGCCTTGCATTTTGCCGATCGAGCTACTGCCTATTATTACAAGATTAATTATACACTGCTGAAACTCTATTTAAAGTATTAAAATTAATTACGTTTAATAAATAAAGTCATATTTAAAAAAATAGTATTAACATCGAGCATCCTCCACTACAAGTTTAAAAAAATGTGTTTGACCTTGAGTGGATGAATAAAAAGTTTTTGATTAACAATAAAAAATCTGAACAAGATATCTTTAGGGTGAGTGTGAACTAATAGTGAGAATTGAACGAATAATTAAAGCAAAATTTTTACTAAAAAGATTAAAATTTGTTATTTATGGAAAGAAAATTGTCACCAGTAAACAAATGGGAGAGATCGCAGCGAAATTTTTTCGCATACTTTATAAGATCCGCCAACAAAAGGCTGTAAACATTTGGCAAGGCTGTGAATACTCTTTTTCAGAAATGTGCTTTGTTAAAGAAAAAAAATCATAATGCTTCATAATAATAATAATTTTTAAGCCCATTAAAATTAAAATTTCATTTATTTTAATAGTTGAGGTTCTCAGTCGTGGCTTTTACGTGCACGTGGAAGTATTGGCCGATAGATGATAAATCCTTTGAGGGATTTAGATCAAAACAAGGTACGATCTACTCGTTAAATGCTGAAAGCAAATATTTAAAACACATTAAATTTCATTTACATGAATTATTGCATTTTGAAATTATGTTTATATTCTTGTGAAAGAACATCCAGGCAGATGCAAAAAACTCTTAGAAGGACCGATAGGCTAACGACTACTTGGTGGATTTGGTTCAAATTTTGGCAGGGATCTATATTTTAGATAATATGTTATGTATGGAAAGTAGAGAGCAAGAATTAAAAAAAAAAAATAAAAAATCATTCGATGGTTGAATTTTGTTACTTTTTCCTTTAGTTTCCAAATCCATTAATTCGCTTAATTGCGTCAACATTTTAACAATAATAACTATAATTCCAAGGAGATTAATATTTTATACATTTTAGATTATTTTATGTATTTTATAATCCAATAAATAAAATCACGTTTGTAACTATACAATGCTTATTTTAATCGATACTTCTAACTGGAATTTTAAAAATACATTTTATCGCCCCCTCCCACTTTATGTTTAACATAATTAATCGATTTGGTAAGTGATCGACACACACAGAGTAGGTGAACGGAAATCAAAGAGGCTTCCTTCTTTTTTAAACTGGTAGGGATACCTTTTTTGATGTCACTGAAAATTAATTTACTTTCTTTAGATACTTTTATTTCCTTTACAGTAAAACAACATGGGACTGAAAATTAAACAATCCGCAGGGTAAAGGGAAGACGTCATCCGAATGAAAGAAATTTTATATAATTCAAAACATATCATTATGTAGAGAGAAAAAGTTCCGATTTAGGGCAAAGCAGCAAGTACAAAACCCATTAGAAGAAGAGCGGAAGCTTCCTTTCCAAAGAGATGCAGACGAGAGGACTGCTAATTCTTGCCCAGGTCCGCATTATGATTTCCGCGCACGCCGCTATCTAATGTAGCAGAAAAAAATATATAAGGGGGTGGGCCATCCCCTGAAACTAATCGCAGCACCTACAGCACATCCCCTCATTTTGCTTTTGGTTGCGACCCACTAGCTGACCGGCGGCCATCTTGTAGTCTAAAGCTTCAAAACGATTTCATTGCCAGTTCAAGATGCGAAATTTAACGACCAATGGAAAATGGATAATTTAAGCGAAACGTTATGTGTTTCTATAGAATCGGAATTATAAGAAAGCTTTAAGAAATCAGCATTTCAGTCTTTGAATACAAGGCGATTTCCTTTTTAAAATACAACTGAAAACTTTTTATGGAAATGAAATTATTTTTTTAAAAAAATGTAATTAAGTCAAATAAAATGAGATAAAAAAAACAGCGGAACTTTCATTATAATAAAAATGAATATTATTAATATATAAAAAAATTAAGGGAATGGATTTATTATAATTCTTTAAAAATAAATTATATAATAATAAATTGATATCGTGAAGGAGATCTGACATCTAATAAAATAGTCATAACATTTTCCTTTCATAGTTGAAGTTTTTTTTAAAAAAAAAACATACAATCAAAAGACGTAATCCTCCGAAATGATTTTCCTATTTCAGTAAAGTATATTACACATTTACAAAATAAAATACATAAAATGCTGAAACTTGAAGCTAATTTTGAGAAGAATACAAATATTGAATTACCACACTATTCATTATTTTTTATAATTTTCAGTAACATAAAATATATCGTATAAACCATTGAAAAAAAGAGTATGTAGCTAAAAATGGAAAATGTAAAATTATTCATTTTATAAGAATAAAAACTGCTGATAAGTTTGCCAAAGAGTGATAGAGCATTTCAAAAATTACCTTTTACTTGCAAAAATCAATCAAATAACATTAGAGAGGGAAAAAATTAAATATAGAAACAAACAAACTGTAAAGATAAAAAAAAAACAGAAGAAAGGGACCCCCTCCCTAATATCTTGTAATAAAACATCACTCATTTTTACAAAAAAACTATAATTTTATAAACTTTTTATCTATTTTTTTTGAGCATACATCGCGGTGAAAACCAAAGTTCTTTTTAAAAAAGAGAATGGTTAAGTTTGCTCAGTCATTAAAAGAAATTTTTCGTTGCCCTGAGAAATCAACGAATTTTTCTTTAAAAATAACGTAAATTCGTTTACAATATTATTTCTGTAGACCTTTAAGAACTACTGAAGAGAAGTATTTGCGGTTTGAAAAAAACTAAAGTACCTATTTCTAACTCGTTGTCTTAAAAGTTGATTAGAATAACACACTGCATATTAAATATTTAGCATTTGAGCAGTGTTCATGAGCATTGTTAAAAAATACAGAGGGTTCATTGATCATAAATAGATAGCGAAACATTATTTTGTGTTTTCAAAACAGCTCGACTGTTATGAAATCGGCAAACACATACTTGTTTATGAAGATTTTAATTAATTGTTTTAAGTATAAACAAAGTATCTTAAAAGTGCGATATGAGTCTAAATACAAACAAAATAATTTTTGTTCAGTGTTTGTTAAACAACAAACAGTTTTTTTTAATGGAATAGTTGATACTCCACCATTTTATCCAATGTTCAATGTTTAAGGACATTAATAATCCTAATAGTTATATATTATATACATACATATAATGCATTATATGATATTAAACAATAACTGCATTATTTTATACATTATTGAATATAGTAATACTACACAACATTTTTTAAAAGGAGGAACGTATATATTTCGTTTTTCGTAATGAACGTTTTTTTTTTAAATTTCCAATGCAAAAAACATAATTCAAATGAAAGCGAAACGTTAAAAAAAATAGCGGGAATCTCTTTAAAAATATTTAAATCATTTTAATTGATATTTGTAGCAGCATGAACTAGAAAAATGTAAGGAAAGAGGAACCGAGACGGTCGTTTCCAAAGGGCAGGCCAGAGCCTATCTCTCACCACAGGCAGGAAAAATCCTCTTAGGAAACGAGCAAACAACGGGAATGGTCTAAAATTTCTAAAGACGCTTCCTGGATATGAGGAAAGGAAACAAGGAAGAGGGGGGGGGAATATACTATTATATATATAAAATCCTCTCCGGTTTTTTCGAGAGAGCATCTGTCGTTGACTATCCTGCCCCTGGGGTCAGGGAGTAGAGGCTCCGGCAAGGCGGCCAAAGACTGATGCCGGACACTGAGTTCCAGTGACAGAGATGAAACGTCCGTCACAACTGGCACCTCGGGGCGTTCCCGTCTTACACCCCCCCCCCTGCCGCGGCTACCTCTCTCTCGAGGAGAGAGAGAGAGAGAGAGGGAGAAAGATACCAATTCTCCCAAAAAGTGTGGCACAGTTCAACGATTTCGGTCGATGAACGGTCGGCTCTCTGTGCTGCCCAACATCTTCTCTCCTGTCACGATGAGAACTCCTCATCATTCGTATTGCAACTCTACATATTTTCTACTTTTTCGGGCAGGAAGGACAAGCTCTTCGGTGCAACCCGGATCAGAAATTCTATCCATCCAAAAGGGTGGGGGGTGGGGTCGAAGACATATTCGGCTATGAGTGATTCAATAAATTCTAAAGAGAAATAGTTTTAAGAACTTTATTACTAGTATTATTATCATGTCGGAACATGACGTTGTTTTGGGAGTGATGTTTGTGGCGTCAACAAAAATCCGTTGGTGAAAAATAAAAAATAAATTATTATTTGCACGAGCATCTTAAAAAATCAGCTTTTAATAACATGGTGCCATCCCATTTACAAAAGCTCTAATTAAAAAAAGAAATAAGTTAATGACTACAGAAAATAGAACCCAGAAAATTGTCATTTTGTACACGTGATTATAGGAAACGAAATGAATAGGAAATGCAATATTTTTTGTAAACAATCAATGCGAGTCAAAGTTTTTTATGATCGTTGGCAATACTAAAGTGACTCATTCGATGAAACCATTAAAACGAATAAAAAATACAATTTAACTTGCACGAACACGTGGTGTTTGGCCGTTCAAGAAACTATGTTCTGACATGATACATTGAAATATGCATATCAGTTTTCATTTTAATCTTTTTTTTGTTAGTTAAAGAAAACAAAATAATTGATGCAAAAAAATCTAGTTTGGAAGGATTTCTAGCATAAATTTGATCATATTTGACTAAAGCTAATATCTCATGCTTATAGCAGAAATGAAAACGCTGATGCATGTGAAAAATATAATGTCAGGATTTAGATTTTATGCATTATGGTTTTGTTCAGAGAAGTTATTAAAGAAAACAGCCAGAAAATTTATTAATTTTAAAGTCAAGCTTTCAATCTAAAATAATAGACGGATCTGGTGTTTTCGTAGTCAGATATGAAGACATCTAAGCCGGTACCCTTATTCTTCCTCAAAAGACCAGATTGAAATTCTAAGGATAATATTTAAAATACAGAAATAGCTAAAAGATAGCAAATTAGATCATACAAAAGAGAGATTTGAATTTTTAGTTTGAAAAACATCAATGAAAGATAATATTTTAAACTTGATTCGTCTATACATTTTTTAAAAAAATTTATTTTTAATTGTACAGCAGCCCTAACTCGCGCACGTAATGCAAGAAGTCATGCAAGTTAAAATTCCAGTAACATAATTAAAAAAAATATTTTATAGATTATTAAAACAAAGAAAAATATTATTTAAAATAAGAAAAAAAAGCAATGAGATAAAATTAGTGTCATTGAAAAACTGTTTGCTTTTAATTTCAAGATGTTATGAAAATATATTTTCACAATGCCTTGGAGTTATTGAAACAATTTAAATTAAAAATCTAAATTAAGTTTGAACATTCCTTTTCAAGTCAGAACTTATTAAATAAATTTATACACCAAATTTTATACTTCTAAGTTCAGAAACCTGCCCTGTAGCGTCAAGAGCACGAATTTAATGATTTATAGTTTTCAAAGCAGCAAGGCTTATTCCAAAATTTGAGACGGCATCTATTTCATTCTATGGTATTTAAATTTAAACGGGATTAATTGGCTAAAAATGAGATAATATATTACGTTTGAATATTATTTATTTGATAAACAAATTAGCTAAATAATTGTCACAAAAAAGAATTACAATGATATATAGAGAAAGCATGTTATATTTTATGAATTTCTCCGAACTTCACTCGCATTAATAAATAAAATTTTAAAAAATGATTCAAATAGCAGCAGTTTTATAAATAATTTAATTATAAGAATCACAATATTTTACGTTAAAAACTAAAAGAACAAATGCCGAAAATAAAAGTTTGTTCCTTACTATGTAGATTTTCTCTTCTTTCTCGGATAAAAATAAATGAACACTTCAAATAACCAACCGCGAGTAACTGATAAGGTTCATTTCCAGAGAATATTCAATTTGATATGAATTGGCTTAGAAAAAAAATGAGATAAAAGTGATAAAACAAACAGAGAAACTGAAAACAACAAAATGATTTTAATGTCAGGAGGTCAAGCATTATTAAGTCATAATAAGATATATATTTTCGAGGTAGATTCTCATGAAGGAATAAAAATGTTTCTAGTTTTTACAATAAATTAAATGACATTTGTGTTACGATTAGATAACTTTTAATTCATACAAAAGCATAAAAATTGAAAAAGAAAAAAAAAATAATAAAAAAATTGCGATGAACTTCAAATGTTGTTCGATGGCTTTTAAAATGGAAGGAATCAATAAAATTTCATTGAAAGTGGGGAAAATTTCATTTAATTCGTTAATGTCAAAGCTTTAAAAGTTTATATCATGAAAACATAGGAAACAGAGACATTAATAAATAAAACTTAAAAGAGAAACGCCATACATATAAAAATAACGATTTTAGCTGGAAATAATAAATAAATTTAAAAGTCGATTTTCAAAAAGGTTAAAAAGTAAGAATTCATATCTTACTTCTATATTATATAATTTTTATTTATATTATTAACTTTTATTTAATATAAATATATATATTTCAGAAGTGAATATTCTGAACTACATATAATATTTCATCTGATGAAATCATGAGACAAAATTGTCAAATTTTCAACAAAAAAAAATGTTTTGAATAAAAATATGTTTTGATTTTAAAATGACAGGCGAAGTTGATATACAACAAACCCAGCTCAAATTGTATTTTTTAAAAGGGTGGGGGTGTTTTATTTTTTAAAAAATATTGAATAAATGTTTGCTAATTCTCATGTAAAAAAATATCTTAATAATTATTTAACACAATGAGTTTTTTCTGGTTTCTTAAATAGAGCAGATTTAAATGATTTTAAAGAATGAGTTACAAATTTTGAATAATGAAGAATTTCCAATTATTTTGATTAACTTAAACTACTTTTACAGTACTTTTATTGTTGACTAGCCGCCTTTGGCGACCAGTCGGTTCGCCAGTATTAATGCTCGCTAAAATGTTCATATTATATTTTATGTAGCTGTGTCTCATAACAGGTTCTTCACCAAAATATTTTAAAACCAAACAAATTTTGATAATCATATAATTCATTTATATTATTATTTTCTTCAGATGTTCTGTTCATTGTACTACTCATCTTTCTCTTTCTATTTTTTTCTTCCTGCCCAGATTTTATTTTGAGTATGCATAAATTAAATATCCATGCAGACTAATAATAAAAGCAACTATTTTCTTTCTTTTTTACACATCCCGTTATCTATGAATGAAAACCAACTGACTTCGCACATTTCTTTCTAAACAAATCACAATTTATTACTTTATGCTATCTTACTCAGTTGGTGTGGGGGAAGGAAATGAAGAATTTCGGCGGGAAAGTAAGAAAAGTATCGTTTTAACTATTTTCCACGCAATTTTTTCATTTTTTCTCTCCATAGGAACCATCCTCGTGTCTTAACGAAAACATTAAAAAAAAATTGCCGAATCGGTCGAGCCGTACTCTAGTTTTGCGCTTAGCAACGCATTTCGAGATCCTTTTTTATTAATATAGGCGTGATATTCTTACTGGTCTTAATGGTAAATGAAACAAATAAATATATTATATAACGCAATAAATACTAAAACCTTTTTCTTTTCCTGTAGAGCATTGGTGGGAAAAAAAGGAATCCAGTTAAGTAAAAAAAAAATATTGGATCTACAAAGAGTTTTGGCAAAATCAATGGTAAGTCTTATGGTAACACATTATATATGTGGGTGGGGGTGAGGGTTGCATTATAGTTCTTTTAATTCATATAAAGACCATTAAAAATCCTTTAATTAACATATAACTACATTGGAACCATAGTATAGAGTCTGTGCTGCACAAATCCGCAATAAAAAAAAAGTCACTCGCACAGCATGGCGTCAGGGAAGGGGGCCGATTGAAGGAAACGAGCGTTTCATCTGCAAGTAACAAGCAGAAATGTGAATACACAATGGGGCGCATCCCTGTTTCTCCGATAGTCGATAACCCTGGAACAGATTCGATCGATCCGTCCAAAGGGGTCACTCATCGAGGGGACACAAGGAATAAACTCGGACTCCGGTCGAGTGGAACGCAGAACGGTCGGTCACGGAAAAATGGACACAAGCAGAATGGTCGTTCGTCAAAAGAATTAAATTGGATGGAAAAAAATACGGGCAGTGGAGGGACGGAGAATTTTTATGCTCGCTCAAGCCCCCCCCCTCTCCAAACACAAAAATAAAGCGCCGTAAAGAAGCATGAAAAAAAGAGCGGTTAAAATTCCTAATCGCTTCTGGCTTATTACTCGCGCCGTAATGATCCGGACGGATTAAAATGGAAATTCTCATTTCTCTTCCTCTAACAACGTGTCGCGGGTGGAAGTCCAGGGGGGGGGGAGGACGACGACAATTACCTTAATAAGTTAACCGAAGAAATATTTTAGGATTATTTCTTATTTAGAGCCGTCCCAGACTCGAATCGGATGATTGATGACTTTTCAGTCAGAGTGATGGAACTTTTTTTCCCTTCTTCATCGGAATAGAACAGATGGCGCGCGAAGACGGGTTCTCGGGTTTGGACTAACAGGCTATTTCTGGAGAGCTCTTTAAAAAAAAAACGACTAATCTCTTTTTAAAAGTCTTTAAAAAAACGCCGGGAGAGATAATTATTAGTCTGAATCTGATAGTTGAGAGCTACCAAATTTCACAAAGAAGACGATAGGAATCTTATTAAGGATTTGAAAAAAAAAAAATCCTTTTTTAATCTAACGTTTTTTTTAACAATCTTTTCGCCAATTCATTAGTTCAATTCTTTTTATATACAGAGGAATAGGGTTAAAAAATAGAAGAAAAAACCCATGATAAATGCGGTCTGGTCATTAATCATTTATTGATAAAAATTAATGATATACTCAGACTTGGGAAAATGGTTTCACACAGGCATTTTATTTATTTAAAAAGCACATAAACTGCACGTCCGTAAATTGAATAATGTGTAACAGATTTACGAATAAAAAATAATAGAGTTATAAAGGGATTTTATTACATCGACATCAATCTCACCTAATGAAATAGAATACAACAGTTATTCACAAGCATCTGAATATATTTTAAGTATTTGCAAAACCCAAAATAAAGGAGAAAACTCACCATGTAAAAAAACACGCCCGTTTAAGTCCAAAATCATCGCCTTTTCTCTCCTTCTCGCTCAATGCAACAATTTTTACGAGTTTTTAAAGCTTGTTTTGTGGGATTAAAATCAAAGCGTCGCATCCACTTCCCATTCCAAAACGGTTACAAAGTAAAGAATAATACTTAGGCGACCCATCTCGATAAATAATGTTTTTAAGTTTATCAATAACATGCGTGCGAGTTTACACACATGGTGTCGAGAATCTTAATAAGTCATAAATGTAGGTAAATATTTTTAATCCATGCTGTTTTTAAGTTCCACTATTCCAGCAGTTCTGGCTCGAAATCCATTTAGAATTCCGCAACATATTTATTCAGTTATACAAAGAAAAAATAAAAAGAACTATTTGTATAAACTTTTAACAGCTCTAGGTAAAGTGGAATTTTTAATGGTCCCGAAGAATAATTGGATTGGAATCGTAATAGCCAAGAGTGACTGCATTGGAAACGGAAGTTAGATGCTGTTGACGCGTGGTTACCGTAAACTGGTTGTATAGTACGATGTTATTTGGAACAACATGTGATCGTAAAAGTTGAGCAACCAATTCTTTTATTTCTCACATCTACAGTAATTTTAGAAACATTTCAATAGGAATCTTCCTAAAATCACTGTATATGTGAGACTACCTGTTGTAGTTGATCTCATGAAGAGATTTTGGAAAATTTTCTTCAGTTCTTCAATGATCATGGTCCCTAGAACCCCAAACCACTCTTCATTCGAAAGTTATACATATGCGTATAACCCTTTGTCCCTGTTATTTCATGAACAATATAACTAGAGTAATTTTGTTTTGATTTTTTTAACTGGCTTGGAATATGATGTTGGAAACATTAACATCCAGCCGAGTTTGCAAATGGCCTCTTTAGCTTACAAATGGGTGGTGGTGGAAATTTTCACTTCAAGATAATTTTCTTAATATTGAAGATAGAAAATTAAAACAATTAGACAAATTAGCTCCTCATTAAGACGGAAAACTTTTATATTTAAAGTTTTTCGATAACTGCAATACCTTAGAAGTTAGGGACTACAAGGTGACTTGCAAGTCCTAATTTTGATTGTTGATATAGCATCAATAATTTATGTTACCTGATAGTAAATTAAATGTAAGGGAATCTACTTTTGCTTTTCAGCTTGCAGAGAGGATTTTTTTTTCACATGCAAGATTTGAACATAAAAATTTGCATTTCTATTGCACAAGAGAAGTACTGCGGAATTGTATCATTGTATCATTTATTGTACTATTTAACACAAGAGGTACTCTTCGATGGCAACAGTTCAACGGGAGGAGGCTTCTTCTTCTGAGGCGCAATTTAAATGAGTAAATAAATAAATAAGCAAGCGCGGAGCGATCCTCACCGAAAATAACGCCGGAGCTTCCGAGTAAAAACAAGTACCTCTGAGTGATTCTAAAAATAACTCCCGAGTTTTGCATCCGAGGAATGAATGGGAGGAGGCAATAACCCGAACGATTCCATCCATACAAGGCCAATAATAAGAGAGGAGGCTCCCCGGGGAGTCCCGGCTATCCGAAGGAGCGATGTCCAGATTCAGCACCGCAGATAAATTCATTAAGTGACCGGGCACACCCGCCCGCTAACACACACACAATCTCGGTAATTAACGCGGATCCCGAGAGGAACGACGTCAGCGATTATCGCGTGTACTCCCTCTCTGCCTGCCCGCGCACTGTTCTGGACGCCGCGCAACAATAACACGAATTACAAATTAATTCTTCATAAGGGGTTGAGTCATCTCCGATAACATCCGTCTTCGGTCGTAAGGCTCGCGATTCGGAGTTAGAAATTTGTAATGATCGGCGCTAAAGATTTGCTGAACGTATAAAACGAAAGCAGTTGTATCACTTCATGAACGTTCACCGTTTATAACTGCAAAAAAGATGGTGTGTAATTTGAATTAAATTAAAAAATATTAACTGCCAATAGAAATGAGTGAAGAACGATGGATGATTTTTACTACACAACATATTTGTTTCTGTTTAAAAAATGTACTCAATCCCTGTACCAATTATATGTGTCCACCAAATTTCATATGCACACAGTGAACGACACTGCCCACTTTCAAAAAATACCTAGAAATTCGTAACTATCAGTATTTTCAAACCAAATTTCATATACATATTGTGAAAGATATTACGAATTAAACAATCTCCCCTCCTTAAAAAAAGTATCTAAAATAATGGGAGCAATATTTTGCATGCACGGAAAATCATCATATTAAAAACGTTCTATGTATTTCAATACAGCAATTTCAATAATAATTTGCGTAATCCATTTTTCGTTGAGTTTATCAAAATTATTTATTTAAGCTGTGATTTGTGGTAAATTTTCCGTAGTATTTTAATATGAAATTTTCCACCTTGGGGCCACGCAATCGGATAGAATGATAACATGGCAATAAAATGATGTAGCAAGTGGTCATGCATTAACATAATTTTGCAATTTTAACTGCGCAACTATTATTTATATAATAGATAAAAGAGAAAATAATAATTATTATCAGTCCGTTTTTGATAAATAGTGTCAACATTTTTTATTGGTAATTCTAGCTACTTTTTATTTACTAATAGGGAATTTATTTCCCTACAACTTCCACACTGGGCTTGCAAAATTTAATTTTATTCTTTCGAATAGTTTTAATTGCAGGTGCTACAAAACAAGGAAAGGCTATTTTATTATTTTAAAGTCGTATTAATAATCTTGAGAAGAGATTTAAAAACTTACTTCATACCCTGATATTCGAGGAATTTTCTTTACAACTTACAAGACATAGTATAAGTGGAGAATAATCAGCTTCATTTAAGTTTCTTCAATTCTTCAAACTACTTTCTTTTTTTAATAGTAAAACGAAACCAATCATTCAATAATCAAGCGATCCGTGACCTTACGTTTCAGCATTTATTGTATCAACATTTACAAAATGTAAAAAATTTGAATAAATAATATTCTATATAAGCATTACAAACAGAACATCTTTGTAATATTATATATTAAAGCATCATATTCTAAAATATTTTCTTATTAATGATTAAAGTGATTCTCTGATGAATGTAAAGTGCAATGAAAGAAATTTATTTTGATAATCATTTTGGTTTTAGTCTTTTTTTTTAAACTTTAACAATCCATCTTATTTTAAATAATACATTTACTTAAATAATTAATTTACTTTTAAACAGTGAATTTAAATTAAGTCTATTTCCCAGATAATACTTATTGTGTATTAAATAATGCATATTATTTTAAGTAACGCATTTACTTAAATAATGAATTTACATTTAAATATTGCCTTTAAATTAGATCTATTTTACAAATAATATTATATAATAAATAACGCATTTACGAACAGATATTTTGCAAGTTTAACATGGCGAAATTAATACATTTTGCAGATAGGCTGACTGAAAAGCTTAAAGTAAAAATCTTACTGAAAGAAGTCCCCGCAATAAGTCTAATTCAAAAAGTTTACATTTCAGAAGTAAAAGAGAAGAAAAAAATAACAGAACTATTTTTCCAATCTTTAAATAAATATTTAAAAAAGATAATCTTGCAGGAAAAAAGATTCATTTTGATAGAAGAGCCAAGTTATTAAGAAACAGGTGGGTTTGACTTAAACAGAAATTTGAAGGGGATTAGGTAAATTTTCGATATTATACCATCATCCGACATTTTAAGACCTTTCTGCAATCTGAAAAGATATCATAATTTTTTATTCTAGTAAAAGATTTACGACTCAGAAACAGAGCACTTCAACAATTATAAATAAATATACAGCGATTATTTTAACTTAATTTCTGCCAATAGCAAACTTGCAAACCGGTTTTTTTTAAGTAATACATAAAAATAATATACAAAACCAAAAATATTATTATTGACAAATAAATAAACGTGTTCGAATTTTAATAAATACAGAAGGCAAAGCAAGTTCTGTGCTCTTTTCCATGATCATTTTTATAAAAAAAATTTTTTTCCCTTACTTACTTGTTTTGCGTTCGAAAGTTTTTTTTCTAAACTTTGTAAATTTAAAGTCTTTATCAATATCAAAAGAAGCGTTTATGCATAAAATGTATCAGCAGATGTCCAAAGTTGTGAATTTTAAAATTATTTAATTGCAAATATTTATAGCGAAAAAGTTTGATACTTTATAAAGCTAGACAAAATTCGATACGAATATTTGCAATCAGAGTTCAAACGAATAATATTTTTGAAGATCACGGATATTATGCATAGATATTTTATAAGCATTTATTATTGCTCAAAATTAATTGAAAAATAAATAGAAAATTAATTTTGATTAGAATAGTTAAAGGAAATAATTTCGATTAACTTATTAAGAATCATATATCAGCAAAATAACAGTTTGTAGCAGTTACTTAACTCTACTACCTTCTCTTTTGATACAATAAATGGCGTTACTTTATTAAAATCAAGGCATATTTCCCATGATCCTTTTTGTTGGGTAAGTATTAGATTGTATTGTAAATAAATGTCGTGTATTTTCAACGTTGGTGCTTGTTTTAGCTAGTGAAATGTGGAACTTAGAAAATTAAAAAACTGTTCCTCCAAGTCATCTTCTTATTTTTAAATCATTGAAAATGAAATTATGAAGAGTCTCATCCCTCTAAAAGTTCTATTTAAATAAACTTTTACGAATAAACATATTTATAATACTTTTCATGAGAGGTTAAAGTAATTATTAAAAGCTTTATTATATCAGTAATAATTCCTACCATTTCAAATGACAGTAATTTATTTTTAATTGATTATATTACACACATTAAACATTGAATCCTACCCGATTGCATCATCATCTTTATTTATAAGATGAACAACTTTTTTTAAAAGTAAGCCTACGATTAATAGAAATTATTTTTTAGTTTACAAACGGAATTTAAAAATACATTTAGCAGAATCATTATAAAAAAATGTTACAGCAGTTGTGAGCATTTTAAATATAGTAACAAATGCCGATTTAATAATGCCAAAATGAGATGAACGGAAAGAAGATATTGTTACTTTCAAGAGAATGATTGCAATGATGATTGCTGATTACTGAATGATTACAATGATGTTAAAATTATTACTTTTTAGCTGGAGCTCCAAAAATGAAATTTTCTATAATCTCTGAACAAAAGCTAAATTATTTTATTTGCAAAGCCTATATAAGAGCTAATATAAAAAGCAGAATTGTGATAACTTAAACAATTGCGTTAAAAAATTCGGTTTGATCAATACAATTACGCTAAAACTGCGAAGAATAAAACGTAATTTTGCCATTATAATGATTTGACGCGTAGCCAGTATTACCGTGGCAAAAAAAAGAAAGGTCAAATCTCGACTTCTGCACCTGGATCAGCTTAAATTGTGTACTATTATCAGGTGATTCAACAGTCCTTTTGATGAATAAAAAAAAAAAAAAAAAAACGTAATGCGTCTTTATTGATAACAGCTAACTCTATGATTCTTGAGAGACTTGATAATAAGGGAGGCAATTTCTCCAGAAGAATGGAAGAAGCTAACATATAATAATAAAAATTATAAAAATAGACTAGAATAAAACAAAAATTGAATAATTTTTTTGAAAAAAAAATCATAGTAATGAATAAAGTTATTGCCCTTACTACTATTAAACAGTATATAATAAAATTTCAAGTATATAATAATTCAAGGCACAAACTAATCTATTAAATATTTCAGCTGTATTTCTAATTATTCAGGAAGTTTAAATGGGAAATATGAATGTTAATATTTCACAAACAATATATATATATATATATATATATATATATATATATATATATAAGCAAGTGAATATAAGCAAAAAATATAAGCACTTGAATCTGTTCTTAATGAATTTTAAGAACAGAATAAACTATAACCAGCAATAATTTTTCAAGCTATTAAAAGGAGGAAACGTTTTGCATACCTAAAATGTTAAGGAAAACAGTTATGAAGTTTGATTATTACAAAGCCAATATGACAAAGCCAATAAATAAATAATCACAATACAGAAATCGAAATCAATCAAAAGATTATTTGGAAAGAGTTTTTAAGACTTTTCAAACAATCTTGTATTTATAAATTAATTTTTTATAAACGCCTATGCATATGAAAATAATTTGTACTTTTATGAAATGAAATAGAAACGAAGCTCAAACCAGAGTTATTTTGAATATTCAATTGTGATATTTTTATATTGCATGATTTTTCGCAAACGATTTTTAGATTTATAAAAAGCAAATGATTTAAATTTAGTAAACTTTTATAAAACAAGTAATATTAAAAAATTAAGTTATTTCCTACTTAGAAAAATTTATTTTAGTTCCTTTTTATTAAATAATTACAATCAATATGTATTATTTATTAAAAAATGATTGATTTTAGCAAAAATTGAACTCGCAGTCTTCACCTTCACGTGAAATCCTTGCATTTTACCGATCGAACTATCGCCAATTGGTCTCAGTTTTCATTACAAACTGCTAAAACTCTATTTAAAGTAGTAAAATTAATTAAATTTGATTAACGAAGGAATATTTGAAAAACTGTATTCACATCGAATGTCATCCACTACGAGTTTAAAAAAATGTATTTGAACTTAGTGGAAGAATAAAAAGTATTTTACTAACGATTGAAAATTTGAGCAGAATACATATATGTATAGGGAGAGTGTGAACTAATAGTAGGGAAGAAAAAGTTGGTTAAATAATAAGGATTTCTCATGTAAAACTTTTTTTTTCTAAACCTATGTTTCTCCTATAATTTTAATAATTAATAATTCTTAACGCATTTAAACAATTACAGAGTTCTAAATGCAACAATTAGGAAAGTTTAATAAAAAATTCTTAACATATAATTTTTAAAAAAATCATGAAAGGTACTATAAGCCACAGTACTAGGCACATATTCGATCAAAATAGTCGAGACCTGAAAGTGTGAAAACAATATCAAAATATACAGAGAAGCTTTCAATGATATCGAAACTGAAGATTTATTTACTTTCAGAATCAACTATGGAGAAAGTCACGGACTGCACGGAAAATTGATTTTGATTTATAATTTATATGAGGAGAGGAAATTTAAAGAAGTATTTAAGTCTAAGATGTCCTTCAACGTGCTTTTCACTTCGTTCCCAACAAGTACAACCGCGGCAAGGTATGTTTATCTGCTACCGAGTAATAAAATTTCCCGCGAAGGAAAGTAAAATCCTTGAATGGATTCATCATTCGGCGTTCGGCTCGTGCCTGGATTACAAGATCAGGGCAACAAGCAAAATAAATGAAGTGAGATAACCTTGTATAATGAGTGTTAGATTCATTCGCATTGATAGATACGGCAGTTCGCGAGTAGGAGGAAGTGAATCTCGTAAAACGGCCCATTCCGACTTAAGAAGAATAAACAATTTTCATTTTTGTGCCGTTTTTTTTTCTCCCGAGATGCATCGACACGTGTATCATCCAAGTGTACACTAACCCTGACCCATATTCACGAACGATAAGCATATCTGTTTTTTTTTTTTTAGGCTCCAAAAACAAGTGGGAAAAACGGTATTTTTCGCAAAAAGTCGAAATTAGATGTTTGTATTTATCAACAAATACTTTTGATATCGCTAGCGTTCTTTGCCACCAAACTCCAAGGACGCCATCCCGTATCGACACGCGAAGATTACTGCAAAAATTGAAGTCCATACATTGTTGCCAAGAGGTCAATCCACCGAAAAAAAGCAAACAGCAACGATGACAAAGTGCTTATACATAAACAGCAACTACTATGATGGTATTATATGAAACATAAATATAAAAGGTTTTAATATGTTTTGTTAACTGTATTTCTTTAAAAAAATGGAGAATAGACAAAAATTTTAAATTTCAAAGAGAAAAAATATTACGCGAGAATGATTACTAGTTGAACAAATGATACATATATTGTTAAAGAAACTACAAATGAAAACAATTAAATTCGTAATAACAAATTTTAAAATAATGAATTCAAAAATTAACATATGTACGCGCATGAATTATATAAATATTTATTAGAGGGGTAAAAAACTTCCGAAAGTAAATAAAAATGGGAAAGAATCTCATATTTTCTTTTCAAATATTATAGAGTTAAAATTTAAATTTGGTGAAATCATATAATTTATTTTAAACATAAAAGAAAAGTTATAATGAAACGGAGATTCCCGTCAAACGCTTAAATGAAAGAATCAGAATACTTCTTTTACAATTATAAAATCAAATAAGTTTTAAAATTGGACAGATCAACTAAGTATGGATTAAGTTTTAATCAATCAGTTATAAACTGATGTTCTTTCAAACAGTTTTAATTCTGGTGTGCTTATATGTTTTCATGAAGAAAAAACAAACAAACATACTCTAAATTAGATTTGCACAGAATGAGAAAGAAAAATGAAAATATGGGAATTTTTAGTTTTTTAAAACTTTCAAATGTCAGTAATGTTTTATCATAATATATTTTTTAAAAAAATCCTTATTTATTTTTAAATGCAGACAGTTTTAGAATAAGTGCAGAAAAAATGATATGATTAGTAATCGGATATACAACATAGCTTTAATGAAACAGATCATTTTAAGAAAAAAAGATGACAGAAATTTTCCCAACACAAACGAGTTAAGATAGCGAAGCAACTGAACTTAAATGATATGTTCAAGCATACAGATCTTAATATAGTATTGAGGTGCACAAAATGAAAACAGATATTATTTCCGAAATAATTAAAACTATATATTATAAGGATATTTTTTTTTCTAAGTTATAACCTTTTTGCCACTTATTTACTTATTCGGGTATAGGTTTATTCGGATAGGATGTACAGTTGATTAATTCGGGTAGTTGAAATTCTACTGTATCATAAATATATTTAAAAATAAGATATAAAGAATTGTATCTATTTTAAGATAAATTCACAAAAAAATATTTGTAAGCTTCTTTAGGTAGGCGTCCACCTACCGAGAGAAATTTTCGAAAAATTCCTCTAAAGAGCTATTTCAGTTCGTTCTTTGGATCAGTGATTGTAAATAATGAAAAATTGATTACGCAATTTTGTGCTAGTCCAGAGCATGCAAAATGTGTCACTTTGAGTAAAAAAAAATAGTGAAAATGGCGAAAAAAAGCAAAAGCAAAACATTAAAAAAACTATAGTATTGCACATAACCCAATTATTTTTATACACTTCATACAACTATGGTTAAGGCATAACGAACTAGAATCTAAGAAAAATGTGCATTTTCAAAAATCTTATAGCTAATAAAGCATTTATATACTGAACATTTCACAAAATTTGTTGTTGAAAATTACATTAGGCAGCTCTAAAACAAACATACTTAATTCAAAGTTACATCCCTAGTTCATTGCCTTTGGAACCCTGACGTTAACACCTATGTAAAATTTCAAGGTAATATATTAATTTTTTTAAAGATGTTATGTTCTGGGTATGAAAATAGTTAAAAAATCCAAAGTTTTCAAATCCAAGTTTGTTTTTTTTTTAAAAAAAATCATTTAAAGTTTTCACGTTTTTTGCACTTGCAGATATAACTGCCAATCCTTTCGCTATATAATGTTAAACAAAGTATTCAGCGGTCTAAGCACCATCTTGCTATAGCACTCCCCCATTTTTTTTTTCGAAAAAATTTTCTTAGAAAGGAAACACACACACACAAAATTAATACAAAGATTCCTACATTTACCTATAAATTACTTAAATACACTTCTCTGTTTAAAAGAAATTCAAAAAGTGTGAGTGACCTGAATAAAAACTGAAATAGAAAAAAAACGTGTCTTCAGCACTCAAAATCGTGACTTAAAGTATGCATTTATCTTGTATCGCAGTAGTTAGTGATTATGAAGAATTATTTTACAATAGATAAATGCCGCCTTTCAGCAATAGATAAAAAAAATCGCTTCCATAAAGGTTTTTCTTCTATCTTGAAGAACTTGAATCATCAAAAACTGCTGCTAAACTTACATTTTTAACAGGCTGCAAGTACATCACAAGTACTAGGGCTGTTTATCTCATAAAAAACAATCGTATGAAAAGATAAAATTTGGTAAAAAGTGCTGATACATTAAAAAAGTAATAATCAAATTTCAGTTATTATGTAAGCATTTTACGAAATCAGCAATCAAATCATGATCCGATGATTTTTTTTCTAATGAATATTTTTTTTACTCTTATTTTTGTCACTTTTTTTGTTACAAAAAAATCAAAATATTAATAAAAAAAATAATTTCGGCCTTTTCTTGATCAAAACTTGAACCTTTTTTTTTTTCGTTCTTGACTACATAAAGAAATTTTTTTTCTAACTTTTGAAAGATAACATAATACTATAGGTGTTCTTTTTTTTTGTTTTAATAAACATAAGGGGGAAAAGATCTTCACTGATGGCAAACAAGTTCAAAAATTGCTACATTATCATACTGGAAGTTAAAAAAGATTTTTTAAAAAAATAACAATTTTAATCTATTAAAATAAGTAATCGAACAAAAATTCAGCATGCATAGAACCGTTAATAACTTAATTTTCATTAAATAAAAAAATTCATACATTTTAAATAAAAATAAATACGAAATTAAATTTTTTAAAAAAATTGCAGTCTTATGTATTATTTTTTTTAATTCCCGCTATCCTATAAAGCATAAAAAAAAAGAGTTTTAAGAATGATTAAAACCTAGTTTTTTTTTTCTTTTTATTTCGAATGAGAATTTTTATTTAGAATTGAGTCCAACAAAAAAATACTCGACATGATAAACTAAAATAAAGAACGTAATAGAAAGTTAGCATAGATAATAAGATAAAGTCAAATTTTTAAAAAGTGAAAAATAAAAATTGTTCCATTTTGAATCTATAAAATGCACTGATTTATAATTCAAAATAAATAATTTACTACAATAGAATTAAAATAAAGGAATTACAGTTTTAGTTAAAAAAAGAATATTTTGACAATGCGTCATAAGATATTCATTTCAGAAGTTAAAAAGATTAAATAATTTATATTTTGTTATAGCTATTTAATATTTCGCATAGTTTGTATTAATCAATATTCTAATTTTCAAAATAAAACATATTCAACAAAATATATCGAATATGTTTCAATAACCGCATCCTTTTAAGATAGTTCCAAGAATTTTACTTTCACAAAAGAGGGAGCCCTATATTATTTGCTTTTTAAAGGATCCACGATGTGCCAACTATAGAAACATCACCTGAAAGGATGCTTTTCTCGTATTCCTCACAAGAAAATTTTAACTGTTTTGTAATTAAAATTCATAGAGGAAATATTAAAAGGACGAGTTTAAGAGTTGCACATTTATTTCAGCATCAGAAAGGTGAAAATTTCATTAGAATATAATTTGTTATTTTCTCTTGGTGCTTGACGATTAATGTTATAATTGTCAATATTTGACAAATACAGAAACCTTCGCGCTATATTTCATAATTAAGGAGATCATGGTAGAAAGAAGAGGCAATTTTAAATCAATTTTTTTTTTTGGAAATTGCAAGACACGGAATTTTCTTTGCTTCTCGGGACAAATTTTGATTCCTAATCCAGTTTATTTCAGTCTTAAAAATAAGTAAGCGTCTTTGCAACGCCAATAAGATTTAAATTTTAATGTAGTCAAATATCATGTAGTTTTTTGTTGAGTTAATATAACTGAAGGAGATTGAATGGATCAAGAAAGCTAAAAGAACGTTAGAAGATGATTTCTAAATCGGGCATTCCTTCAGTTAAATTTATGAATTTTCAATTCAGTTAAACTTATGGTAGAATAAAACACTTCTATATACAAAAAAAAAAACATTTTACTATGCAATAGAATAGAATGATTGCATAGTTGTTACTTCATGTCATAAATATTTAAATTTAAGCAATCAGTCTAACGAGTAAAAAAAAAACATACATTTCAAACAGATCAGCATCTTAACCTATTAAAATCTTAATGCATTACATGTTAGGCACTTGCATGTATTTTAAATCAGTGACATCTATGGTAAATATGAGAAGTATCTATATAAACGACAATGGTTTTAGATTTTATCAATTTAGTATAACTTAATTGTCATCATTTAAAAAGTTTTGCATTTAATATTATTGAGTTATTCAGTGTGTAAAGACCTTGGAAATGGAACGCTCCCAATTGCATTTTCGACATTAATTGCTTTTTTAAAAAATTTCACTGATTTGAATAAATCTGCTGCCGATATCCTTAAGACATTTTTAGAAACTTATGACGCTGCTGCTCCATCAATCGCAATCGTCGGTTTTGGTTTAAACGATTTAAAATTGGTGATTTTGATGCTAATAAGAAGGAGCGGCCCGGAGGACCAGAAAAATTCGCACGGAGAACCAAATCAGTAGCAAGACTTATTGGACAAAAGAGGGAAAAAGTTGTAGAAAATGATGGAAAATATTTTGACTGATATCGTATTACATAAATCTTTTTCACTAAATGCATTTTTAAAGTGAAAAAAAATGAATAAAATACATGCAAGTATCAAATATTCACATTTAGATAGCCAATCAAAGACCACATAAACATTGGCTATTAATCAAATGTAATAAGTAACATTTTGGCATAACATAAGGTTGCCAGGAACGATAGCAATAGGCCGTAGGCTTCAATCTGCTCAGTGTGAACGCGCCACGAAATCAAGCCGGAAAACGAAAAAAACGGGCATTACTTAGATGGAAATTGAAGCGGAGGATTATTTGAATTATCTCTCACCCGCGCAGGAAGGAAGCTCAAAAGTCTCAAGTAGCTTAAAACGTGTAAACGAAACTGAACTCTGTTTGCAGCTAAAAGGGTGAGAAGCGATTTCTTCCGCTGTGTCGCTGAATCTCATGCATTGGTAATGCAATTACTCGCCCCTGAAGACGAGAAACGTGATAACTTCAGTGTATACAATTCCGGAGTTGATCCTACACCGTGTACAAAGCGAAGCTTGAAATGTTAATTAATTCAGCTCTCCAAACAACACTTCTTTGGGGATCCCTGGAGTGTTAGTTAAAGTAAAGATTGCAGAGAACATGACTTTTTTGGGGGGGTGAGAGGACAGATACATTGTGTAAGGTGCACAGCAGCAGGGCAGATGAACGAGTGTTTTTAAAACTTCATTTGCATATAAGTAAATAAAATGTATCAGTATTATTCAAAATCGCAGTTTACTTTCTTTTCAATTCACCCCCTCAAATTATTTTCACTTTTCCTCAAAAACTTTTCACATTAGGTACAATCATTATAAGTACATAAATTAAGTTTTTATTCAGTACAAATCTTATAACCCGTTTGAATGAATAGTAAAAATATAAATATAAATCTGGCATTTGACTTATTATACAAAATTCGACATTGAAGACAAAGAATATTCGTGATCAAATAATTCTCAATTTGTGAACACTGGATATGTACAATGCTTTGAAATTAAGGTTGACAAACTATAAACTATTTAGAGTTCTGGCTCGTCAAAGAAGTTAAAATAATAGTATAACAGCTTTAAATTATTATAATCAGAGTGTTATGGTTCGAAATAGATCTTAAGGGACGTCTAGAAATAAAGTCCAGTTTTATTCATTTCATTAGTATTAAAATAATATTTTTGACTTCTTATTGAGTTATATAAAGTGGGCCTTTAAACTTTTTCTGACATTCTTTTCCTTTTCATTTGGATTAAGAAAAAAATCTATATAATTTTTTGTAATATAATATCGGCAAAGTATATAGTTATCATATTGTGCATAAAATCCGCTCATTCGTAGATGGGGAATTGAAAAGTAAATAACTAAAACCTGGCGTCCTGGCATAGGGGTAGCTCCTCTTCCCCGTGATTTTGGCGTTCCAGGTTCAAGTCCCGGTTAGGGCACGGTTATTCTTCTGTGTTCTATCTGTAAGGTGAATAAATGTGCTGCCCCCTCCGTAAACGATCTGTACAAGCGAATGTAATGAGTGAGTAGCTAAGCTGTACTCTTGGCCTTATTGGGCGCCTCTTGAAAACTAGAGACTCTCAGTTTTGGCTTAAAATCGCTGTGCAGCATCGAGCTTGTCCATGGCACGTGCCACCAGAAACAACTACAATAACTACAACTTTTAGAATTAGCTACTAAAGTTGTTTTGACTAAAAATCAAACATATAAAGTACATAGAAAGAAGAATGATACTATTATTCTGTTTTCAAAAGTCACAAACCAACAACATTTTTTGCCATATCAGATGCATTTCTAATGAAATTTTGATCTTTACAAATGAATCAGAAAGTATAACTTCTTTCGAAACAGATATGAACAGTAAAACATACAACGAGTAGAAAAATTCACGTTAATATGCGAATAAAAGCTAATACATTGAATGAAGATTATCAGACACATTTTACTGCTACAGATTTTAACATGGGAATAAATACATTTTTTAATATAAAATTGCATATTCCATTACTGAAAGCATCTAAAAAAAGGGAGAATATATTAGAGCGAAAAAAGTACAAGGTATTTTATTTTGTAAAATAATCAAATATAATCTTTAGTTTATAATTTCAATTATAAAGGAACCTTATTTATAACTAAGCCACAGACAATTATATATATATAAAAGCATAGAAAAGTAGCGTAGCAACTTCAGAAATAAATCTTTTAGATTTATTATCAGTAGACAGCCTTAACGCTGGATGCAAGTTATTTGGTCAGGAATATTATTAAATAGAAAGAGTGCAATCTGACACACACAAAAAAAATTACTCTTTTATCCATCCAAATACATACTTTAAAATTTCCTGGAATAACAATTAAAATAATGTATGAGATAAACTTTTGTATTCAATGTATTGCAATATAAGATTTAACATTTAATTTCATACTTTCTCATTAAAAGTTTGCAAAACTAAATAATATTTATCGCGAGAGATATTTCATCAAAATGTAACACGCATCGGTGGTTGAGACCTCTATCGATTGAAAGGTGTGTAACAGATCAAGAATAGTGGGAACGAACTAGAATTTTACTTCAACTGCAATTTCAATGAATTTTGCTTCAACTGCAAATTCAATGAATTTTACTTCAACTGCAAATCCAATGATTTCCCTTTCAAAAGAGTCGAAGGTACACATAAAACCGAATATAAAAGTTGAAACGCACATTATCCCTGGAGGGGTGAAAATTCCTGTTTAAAAATTTCCGCCAAAATTACACGGGAGAGCTTCTCCCTCCCACGGAATATAATCTGCCTCCCTCATTTGAATTTCCATCATAAATACGGGTGGGGTCGATGCTCTGGAGAGAAGGGGAGAGGGCGATTTTTTTAATACAAAAGAGGGGGGAGTAAGAATATGAAAACAGGTACAAGAGGGGGAAGCAACAGTAGTGGGTGGAGCCTCGGGAGTAAAATATTCTACAGTCAGAATTCCACCCCCACATTGAACACATCCCTGCGCCACACGACGGGATTGGAGAGAGTCCCTCGCATCACTTCACAAAACCATTATCCCCCCCCCCCCACTTCAAAGAAAAAGAAGAGAATATTCAACAAAAGATCGTTAAACAGAAAGGTGCATACTATGGGTGCACGCAGGTTTATTAATTTCTTTTTTCAATATTTTTCACACTTTTTTTATTAAAAAAAGTTAATAAGCTGTGACCTTTCGTCAATGGGTATTATGAGCTAAAAATAAAATAATTTTTTTGGTAATATGAAAAAGATGCTGCAGTCTTTATGCAATACTGAAATGTTGTGAAAGAGGTTTATAAAAGAAAAAAAAATAGAAATGGAAAGTTGTAAATTTAAACGTTCATGAAAGTTCATTTATTTTCAAAAAGACTAAAATTCGAAAATAAGTGGTACTCTCAGAAATTTATAGCTTTCAAAATCATTGAAAACCATCTTCAGTAGAATAATATCGCAAGAATTAAAAACGATTTTAAAAATAAAAAGACCACGAAAGGAAAAGAAAACTTTTGTTAAAAGAAAAAGTCGCATTTTTAACTAAAAATTTAATAAATGACATTTGAACATATTTGCAGGAATAAAATACTGAAAATAAAATAGATTGATCAAATATGAAATAGACTGTCTCCGAAATACTCCGACACGTCCTTTCTTATATTGTTTAGTTTCAGAATATAAAGTCACTACATAATATGAACAAATTCTGGTGCATAGTATGGGGAATGTATTTGTATATTTAGTATAAAACTTGAGCAAATACTGAACGAACTTTTTAATTGTATTTTTACAAATGAGTTCTAATGTAGCAATAGTTTCAATACAAATATTGCAAAAGAAATACTTTTCCCGTCTTAACACTTTGAGAAAAAATAATTAATACTTGAAAACTGTAATTTAAAAAATCATTTAAACCTGCTGAACAAAGCGTATAAACGTTTATAACGTGAGTGTTTCAACAAAACGTACATAACCGACAAAACGAATTTAAAAATAAACATATTTAGAGAATTAAAATAAATAAGAAAAAGAAATGAGATTATATTCTGAATGTTTTCGAAGATTTTATTATCATATTATAAGATACAGTTGCGGCTGAAGTTAAACAGATGAGTAATAAAAGAAACACATTAATATCGTTGCTTCTTGCAAGAAGTGGTTCCGGTGCGCGATTTTAGTGCTTTGATATTGCACACAGCTGAACGTTATTCTGGAAAACAATTTCTCTTTACGTTTTATTTTAAAAAATTACAGTCGTAATCGTTTTATGCAATTCCAGAAGATTTTCAATTTAGCTGCGCTATGGGCGAGGAAATGACAAAGGAGCGTATTTATTATTGACAATTATATAAGTAGAAATGGTTATTCATGTATTTTGCCAACTGCTGCCGAAGCTGGGCAGGTGGGCAAACCGATTTACGACTAAGCTAACAGCACCCGAGCAGTGTTTACCAGGTCGTAAATCGATTTTAATTTGACTTCGGAGGAATAGAATTGCAATAAGGAACCAGTCGTCTCTTTCTGTTGATCCACCAATCAAAAATATTCGTTCAGATGGGCTACCAGAAAATAATCTGAAAACGGATGTTTTGAAATTAAATTTAACTGAAACCAAGCCCAGTGTTTAAAACCAATGCACTCTTAAAGTATGCGACTATATTCGGGTTGAATTTTTTGAAAGGGCTCGAAAATATTTATATTTTTGAATATTTTAATAAAAAAGATTTATAAAAAACATATACAAAATCAAATTATATAAGTTAATTGGCAAAATTATTTAAAAATTAAAAAAAACTGTCTGATTCTAGTTTAGAGATTCACGAAATGATTTGTTTAAATTTTTGCTTAAGAAACTTCCAGATTTTAAAAAATCGATTGCAATTCTATCCATTCTTTAAATATTGAGCTTCGAGTGATAAATAATACGAAAATTTTAATTATTTTCACTTATGAAACGAAAGCAATTATAAATTACTTCTACATAAAAATTATACGAATCTAAATAAATTTATATTCCGATTCTCAATTTTGGAGCTGGAGAATACATTGAGAAATTATTACACCAAATTTAAACAAAATACATGCATTAAAATTTGATTTAGAAGGTTTTTCACAAGGAAATTTTATCAAAAACTATCTTTTACCCGTGATTTCATACGCATGGAAAAGTACACAAGTAACCTAAAAACGATTTATTTACAGCTGTACCTGAAATAAGGCAAAATCAAGTCGGTATTTCTTTAAAATCAAATCAAGTCTATTTCATTTATCGATCGAGATAGCTACAACCATATTATAATATACTTTTGAAATTTTTAATTAAAATGAAAATATAGTTATCAACAATTACAACACATTGCACAGGCAAGAATTTTCCACGCCAGTTGGAGGTAACGCAATACAGATTAGAATCTTTAAATTCTAATATTCTATTTTATTTCTATTTAGAAGTACTTCAAAATGAATCCGGAAAATCTATTAACTAACAATATTTAATTTTAAATACATAAAACACTTAAGGAAACAGAATCGTTTGAAATAATCGGTCGAAAGAAAGCCAGGCCTTATCTCATTTGCTTGGGGGAAAAACAAACTGCATTCTTACTCAATTTTTTTTTGGCGGGAAAGTACTAAAAGTGTCGATATCATTATTTTCTTCGCAATTCTTCCATTTTTTCTCTCTATAAGAATCTTCCTCGAGTCTTTATGGAAATATTAAAAAAAATATTAGCCTTATTGTTCAAACCGTTCTCGAGTTTTGCGCTTAGCAACACATTTGGTGATTCATTTTTATTCGTAAAGATTAGAATTTTGGAAAATAACTTACAAAAGTATTATGTTGTATATAAATTCAAATATAAAAATCAGTTTAAATTCCCTCCAAAATAGACTTAGAAATGAAATTTTAAAGATTTCATTCAGTAATCTGTTAAAACATTAAAGAATTACAATTTTTTTTAAATGACTTTTTAACGTAGTTAACTATCTTAATAACCTAATTTAGGAAAAAGAATATTTCAGAAAACAAAACGCAATAAAAAAGATCCCTAAAGAAATGAGGACATTCCATTCATATATAATTGGAATTAACTCTTTAATCTCCCCAAAAAAGCAAGAGTAAAAAAGGCAAAAGAATGTATGTAAAAGAAATGAAAAGTTTCCTTTAATTTTTTTTCTTTCCCACTACAACGACCAAAATGCGGTCAAATTGTCCCAACTAATTATATTCAATAGATCGAGTATTGGATAAATCTCTTTTTACGCCAGTTACTTTCAAAATGTTTAGATTGGAAAAAAGATAGCTTAAGCCTAACCAAACATTTGTAAAGAATGTCTTTGACAAATAAAAAGGACATTGAAGAGAGTAAAAACCGTAATCTTAACTATTACAAGGGAAATAGGTTTATTCTTCTGCGAATTCTTTGTCTTGCTCTAATTTAACCAACGTTTAGTAATTTTTTTTCCATTTTAAATTTTGGAATAAATTATAATTTTACAGATGACTGAACTAAAATGAAATACCTTTCATTTTAGTTCATTTTGTTAAGTAATTAAAAGCTATCCAGTTTGATGTATCCATATTATAATATGTAACGACATTACATTTAAAATTCCTTTCATATCATTCGACGGGAAATGTAGATGCTATTTCCAAAAACTAAGCTTTATTTCATACAATTCGCAGAAGGAAATCGGAAGATAACGCCATAAAAATCCCAGATTAAAAGGTCATTTCTTCAAATTATCTACTATTTTTTATAGTATAAATTTCAAAGAAGGTAAAAACAGCGAAATACTAAATACATATTTACAGTTTAAATTCTTATCTGAGGCACAAATGTTTGATTTTCGTTGTTGACAAAGAAGTGAGGCTCGTGTAGCTATTATACTTTAGTATATTTTTGTAATCTGATGGCTGCAGCTGCAACTTCAAAATATAAATACAATCACCAACATTTAATAACAAAGTACACAAACAACATTTATTAGTTGAAAGGAAAATTTCTCACACATTTGTTTACTTTTATGTATTGAAAATTCAGATTTAATTTAGTTCACTAATAGCAGAATAATAAAATACGAATGAAAATTATTATTCTTATATTCAATTTTTAAATTCAGAAGCTGTGAAGGGCTTTTAATTCTACGAAGATAAATATGCATGCCCTAGTCTTATAATTAAAAGCAAATTTTTTAAACTCACTTATTAAAAAAAAACAGAATTAAAAAAAGTAACTGATACTGAATTTCAAAGCAGAAAAAATTGTTTTTTTTTAACTTTCAAGTACATGAATTATACAACGTTTTAAAACTATAAAAAAAATATTCAAATATGAAATTTTAACGAATTTCTTAGTTTCGGGTCTTCCTCAACCGAAAAACGTATTTTTAGAATAACATTTCATCACGATAACACAAAAACTGGGATCACGATAACAGAAAAACGATTTTTTTGCTTCATAAAACTTGCTTTTAAGTAAACCAATAAATAATTTCAAAATGAAGAGAAGTATATGGATAAAACATAGGATACAAAGTTTTAGCACCTAAAGTGTATATCTTTATAAAATTTTATGTCCCATCCAACAAAAGGTTGGCCATCTGTCAATCTATACAAATAAACTAAGCTTTTTCGTAAGCAGTGACATGGGGTCAACAAAGCATGAGTACTTTTATCAAATAGTATGAGAGAAAATTTCGGGAACTGGGATCCGTTATCAATAGTTTTACAAATGAACGAACCATTGTAATACGCGAACCGTAAGATAACAAGTTATTAATATATTTTTAAAAAAATAATTATTTCTGTTTGTGGGAAACTCTTACATATGTCTATACCTGAAAAAGAAATGCTCAAGTATCTAATAAATGCATATATCCGCAATTTCTGAAATTTCAAAAAAACTAGAGACTAACGGATAATTTAAAAAAGATTCCCTAATTTCATTATTTCAACTCGTTTCTTTGACTTTGGGTGATTAGTATAGCTAGACAATATATTATTTTTATTGATTGCCATTGTCAACGATATTGATTCTTATTAAATTGATTATACTACTATTGACTATATTATTGAAAATACTACTGTTGATTGATGTTTCTAAGCAATAGATTGCTCTTAAATGTCTATATCTGAAAAAGAAATCCTAAAGTATCTAAAAAATATTAACATTCGCAATTTCTGTATTTTATTTCAGATTTGTTTTTGATTAAAGAGACTAACGGATAATTGAGAAAGGATTCACTAATTGCAATGCAATATTATGAATTGTCCAGTTTTTTTTTCAAATCTATACTTAAATGGATAATATTAAAATTAAAGAGATTCTTAATACTGCGAATTTAGTTTCTGAAGTATCCTCTTTTTTAAATTTCACTATTCAGAGAATAAGATATCTTTAAATGACCAACATACACGTTTTCTTTGACTACTACTGATTGCATTTTACTTCTTAGCATTAATCATTCTACTACTTGAAAATCAGTTGTGATATTTATTTCACGAATCAAGTCTTCCTCCACAAGCAAGAACCTTTTCACGGGCTCTGAATCGAAGAAGCATTTAGATAGTTTGAGGTCCTAAGAATGAGTAGAATCATACGAAAAATTCTCTTTTAGTAAATTAGTTTATTATTTTCATATTTCAATACATTTTAAATTTAATCAAAGTATTAATGATTTGCATTAGCTTAATTTTTCTATTTCATATATTGTTAATATGCTTATTTATTATGACTTGTCATGTTAATACAGAATAATATTTAAGCGGAGTTCAGTGTTTTCAAGTATTGTTGAAACAAAAATAAACTTATTGATATAAATACGAACTGGCAATTATATTTGACGAAATCTTAGTATTATCCTAAAATTTTATAAATATGCACGCATCTTTTTATAAATTTATTTTTAAGGAAACTATTCTTATATATATATATATATATATATATATATATATATATATATATATATTTTGTAATTTTTATGTGAGCGGTTTCATTCAGCGCCCCTACACAACTGCTTATTTGCAAATCTGCCAATGTTCTGGATAGAAGGCCGAAAATTATGACTATTTCAAATAATTGGATATTTATATCCTCTAATAAAAATATATAAAATTTTTCAAATATTACATATATATGCATATACAAGAGCAAATTATAACATGAAGTATGTCGATGATAAATTTGAGGAACCCAGGGATGACTAGAATTCATTATTGAGTCCCTAATGAGTGTAAATTACAAAAATTAACGATAGTCTCTTTTTGTTTAAATAAAAAAATCAATTAAGCTCAACAAAATTCCTCGTTGAAGGCATAAGCAAAATTCTATGTTTTCTTCGATACCAACATATCTAAAACAATTAATATATGTATGTAGGATATCCCACAGAACTATTTTAATAACCAACATCTGCCTTCATCTTGTTTTGTCAACACCCGATGATATATGAAATCCAAAGCAACAGTTGTAAAGGTTAGATCATTTCCCAGAGGACGATAACTTTTAATTAGTGTAGCATTCCAGAACAACGTCATCTATCGGTCTTTTGAAAGTCAGTCCCATTTAATTTTGAGGCAGAGGCCCCACTAACTTTCGTACAGGAACGACGTCTGTTTTCACGCGTCAGCGATTCCCGCAAAGCTATGCGGCTACGCAGTAATATATTTTCATTCATAATGTTTCCCTACTTCTGACGTCCTCCTAGAGAAAATAATCTAACTTTCTGATCATTAAATATCTCCGTGTTTTAATTCTTTTAAATACTCCCCCTGTAAATATTCCCCTTTAACTCTAAATAAATTCTTTTATTTTTTCTAAAGAAGTCTCTTCATCCGTTTGTATTATTTTAATTTTCGTTTAGAAACTGACCCGTAAATATTAAAAAAAACCCTAGACATCACGCCACTAAAACCCTGCTATCTGAAGGGTCTAATTTTTCGAAGATTTATTTAGACTCCCGCAAGTATAATCTTAAAATTACAAAAAAAAAAAAAAAAAAAAAAAAAAAAAAAAGAACCACGGTAGATTTTAAATAGAACAGAATTTTTAACGTCTTATTATGAATGAATGCATCCATTTTGATAAAACAAATGCCCCTTCTCCTCTTCCACCTGCCCTTGATCCCGCAATTTTCGGAATCGTTTCGCTGATTTCTTTCGCGGGCATCAAAAATAGAACAGATTTACACACGGTAGCGTCTTCAGCCCCGGCTCTTTAGAGAAACGCCCCGAGCCTTCGCAGAGCAAGAGAGCGGCGGCAAAGTGTAGCGGATCATAGATTTCGACGTTGAGACATAAATCTTTTAGCCTTTGCCCTCACGTGACCGGAATCCGGAGTCCCCCCGAAACATTGTATTTCGTTCGCGCCGTTTCTCCATCTATATTTCTCTCTCTCGGCCGAGGAGGGAGGGGGGGGGGAGGAGGAAAAAAATTATAGTGTCTTGTGCGAGAGAGAAATAAAGCGACACAACAGAAAATGTCCCACGCCGCTGGCTCCTGAGGGGCATGAAAGAGGAGGCGGATTTTTGCTCTCTCGCCCAGAACAGATGCCTGCGATCATTTCGAGACGGCCACTTCGAGGGCCAGGGTCCTTGAACGCCCGTAAGCTATTCATAAAATAAGTGCCCATGCAAAGAATTAACATAATACAATGTGTCTAATAAAATCTTACAAGAAAGCTCGCTCTTATTGTTTTTATCTTAATAAGGTCTAGCATGATAAGTCAGTTCCTGAAACAAAACTACACCAATAAAAAAAGCACCATTAAATATGGAGTAGATATATTTTACAAAAAAAAGTATTTTAGCTTGAAAATGTATGGTGTTCAGCAAGGCATTTGATTTACACACAAAGAAATATAAATTTAAACAAGGAAATAAAACTTCAAATTAAATAATTTATATAGCCTAAAGTGCTTACTTATTAGAAGCTTAATATCAATTAAATTCCTGTTTAAAAACTTCTTTTATAAATAGCAAACACATGAATGAAAAATAAAACCACGGCAACGCAATTTTTTTGGTTTTCGATAAATTATAGTCAAGAAATGCATTTAAAAACAAAGGAAATTCTCCATTCCATTTTACGATACAAATGAATAAGCAAAGAAAAACGATGCGATTTCAGTATGATTGATTTCAATTCATTTTATCAATTACGTATTACTATAGTTTTAAGATGTCACGAAATTTCTATTATCTATAAAAAATTAAGAATACTGATCAATATTTATAACAATAAATAAAAAGTCGAAAATTTATATCACAAAAAATAAAATAAAACTTTTATTCGAAAAACGCATTTAGTATTGAAAATTGAATCGAAAATCTAAATTTAGAATTTAATATATTTTAAATAAATTAAAAAAAGAAAACAACTAATCTTATAAGAACGTATTTATTTTTAGTTTCTTTTAAAAAGACCTAAAAAGGTTTTTTTTTCTAGGCGATGACGAGCCAGAAAAAAATGTTAGCCAACATTTAGCTAAAAATTAATGATTTCGAAAAGTAAATTTTAAATAGCCAATGAGATTCTCCCCATAACAATTAGAAGCAATTTTTGACAACTTAACTGGTTTATTTTATTTACTGGCCAATAAGATGACACCTTCTATTTTGGGAATATTTTCTTATTTTGTGTCAAATGGAAATTCATTGAATACATGACTTATGTATATATTCGAAATCATTTTCATATTGAATTATAATCATTATGAGTGGTTTATTTTTAGCTTACAGCTATCAAAATTCAATAAATCGATGCACGTACGGCATACGGGAAAACCTGTTAAGGGGTTAAATGAAAGTAGTTGAACGGTCAAATTATCCAAATTCTCAAAACAGTTTTACTTTAGTTTTCCATAACAATAAAACAGATGATTGGATATTATTAAGCTTCCAATATGATTTACAATTAATTAAAAAAACATTAGATCATGAAACTTAATAACGAAATTAAAAGTATGACTGAAAAGAATAACAAGTAATTACTCCCACGGATTACGGCAGTCAACAATGCTTCAAAGTTCTTTATACAAGAAAATGAAATTACAGAACTCATGTGTTTGAGATAGTTCCTTTGCCGGATGTAACGGAACCATCCCAAGTTTTCACTCGGGAAATTCAGAAGATAAAAAAACCATGATTTCTTCTACCAAGATGAAACTTGTGAAAACGCAATTAGAAGAAACTGAAAGACACAGAATAAAAGGGTACTTGTAATTACCGAAAGAAGTAACAAAACGCCCCCTGCAACCGAAAAAAGTGAAAGTAAGCAGTCAAAGGAAAATAAATTCTCCACCGTTTTTCAGAGTTTATTGTTTGTGGATATCCGCTTTCGATAATATTTTCAGAACTGGAGTCAAATCAGTACAAGAGGTGAAAATGAACCATCAAAGAAAATCTATCTATCTCTATAGAACGGCTTGTAATTAGTTTTGAAGTGAGGAAAAGTGGAATTAAATTTCCTCTAAAAGTTGCAGAAAACATTTTAACAAGTTTCAACATTAAACTGATTAAAAATATGATCCCTGGAAATTGGATAGTTCGGAAAGTATTTAATCAAAACCAGCATTAATATAAGTTAGCTATCAAAATATTGTTAATTCTTTGCATGCCTAATCAAGTATTATCAGTTTTACATAACAAAGGCAAAATTAGAACAATAGAAAAGAACACAAAAAAATGAGAAACTTATGCAAAGAAAAATCGAATAATTTTGAATTATTCAAAATCTATTAAGAATAGTCTTTACTTTTATTCTTTTAATTCTTAGTTTTATTTATTTTTCTCCATATGCATACACGTATCTACGAAGCTGAAATGCATTAGAATAGTTGGCAAGCGAAATAATAGTTGTAATATAAATTATCTGACACACAACAATAAAATTCTCTAACGCAATCAAAAGTAAATAAAATAACGCCTACGGATCTACTAACTAATAGATCAAAAGCTGAAAATTTCATACAAAAGGTATTTTGCAATACGACTGAAAAGAAATTAAATCCCCATATCCATATTAATATTTTCAATCTAATAATTAAAGATAAAACAATTTTTCTTCAATTTTAATGTTATTTTGTAAAATCTCGTTAAATCCGAAACTATTTTTTTTTCTTCTGAGATTTTCAGTAATAAACAAAATCCTTAACTTCGAAGGGTTATATTACAAAACAAATTCTGCTTAATCTTATTTCACGTTATTTTGTGATCAAAATATATAAATAAATAAAATATTAATATGCAATTTAGGTATATGGTTTTTATTAAACCTAATTTTATTTAACAATGATGATATGTTAAAGGTTATAAAATTAATAAAATATATCTACTTATATTTTATTTATGATATAAATAAAATACTAAGCAAATGTGCATTAGAATTTGATTATTCATTTTAATTTTAAAATGTAAGAACTCAAAATATTAATAGAATCGGCATTTCCTCCTCAAATTCAAGAAAATATGCAAATAAAAATTGGACAGGGTTATCAAAGGAAATTATTTATTTATGTTATTTTTATAGGAACTGAATTTTTAATAAAGATAACACAATTCTATTAAAATAGATTTAATATGGGTCATTATTAAATTATATTTGAAAAATAGCAAGGATTTTATTTTTTTAATTTGTTAGTTCTCAATTAATGGTTAATCGCTAGCAGTGGGTCATTGGTTCAATTCATTATGACTTTTAGAGATGTTTCTCTAATCAATATCGCAACTGCTTTATTGAAATATTCGAGAATAAATAATCGAAAAATGTAAAAATAATGTAAACGAAAAATGTTTTTTTCCGTAGAATTTATGAAACTAAGGTAGTAAGTCAGTGAACTGCGATAAACCTCCAAAACGACGGAGACTATCTGAAGCAGTGAGGTTCACAGAAAAATGCATAATTTTTAAAAATGTACATAATTTAAAAAAATAATAAAAACATCATTCTTTAATAAACCGCTATCCTTTTAAATTCCAAAAGAGTTGTTATGTATGACAGAGGGCTTGTAAGAAAATTAATTCGATGACAAATGCCACCGATCATTATGAAAAAATACTGCGCCGAAGCAGGCCATTTTATAAAATGAATAAAAAATTACTCCTCTGATATTTTAAAGAGAAAATAATTATATTTTTTATTTGCTGCAGCAAAAGAAATCATCAATATACTGAATGACAACGGATGAAAAAATAGAAATATCTTTCCATATTCGAATATAATTAAAACAGTTGACCGATTTTTAAAGAGATGATTAAATTGCATACTAAAATGTGAGACACTTTTTCAATTTCTTATCTCTACTAATAAAAAAAGAGAATGCTTGAAAAGGTTGGATTCTACGATTGTTAATGTGCCTTTAATATTTGTGTGTGTGTGTGTCGGGAGTGGGAAAGAAATATGCAACTAAAGATGAATTTTAAAATTTTTAATAAATAAAAAATCAAGAGAGATTTTGGCGCTTTTTAAAAGGATTTGTGTAAAAAGTATTTTTTTTTTACAAAAAAAGAAAACGCATTCTTTTAAAGTTCAACAATTGCTTTTTTAATGATACCAATTTAATTCGCACGCACGCACCCATTTTAAAATTTTTAAATTAAATATTGTTAATTAATCGATTTTTTATTCATTTTGAAGTATTTTCGAATGAAAATACAGAATATAGTAGATTAGAAATTTCTAATCAGTATTGCGAACCCCAGCTTATACAGAAAAATCATGCCTTTTGCATTGCCACAGTTGGCTTTGAAAATTCACGCATGTGAAGTGTGAAAATTGCAACTTAATATTGTGATTCTGTCATATGTATATACACATATGACATATTTATATTAAGTATAACTATTTAGTATTTAATAAAAATTAATTAAAATAAAATTAACCTAAGCAGTTAGTTAAAAAACCTAAGTAAGAATTGACTTAAAATTTTTATTTTACTTTTCTGTGAGTAGAAGCCTACTACCAAGAAATAGTTGCATGCTTGACTCAAAGTTCAATAATTAGCAATGCAGAGCGCTTTCATGATTTTTCATCCTGCATGTTGTAATTTATAGTGTGCCGGGGTCTTGGCATAAGGGTAGCGCGTCTTCCCCGTTATCTGGATGTCCCGGATTCGGGCATGGTTGTTCTGTGTCCTATCTGTAAGGTGTGTGAATGTGCCCTATTAAAAAGGGGGTTTGTCCAAGCGAATGAGATGAGTGGGCAGCTAAGTCGTACTCTTGGTCCCAGATGGCCCAACTTCAAAACAAGAGACGCTCATTCTGCTTAAAATCGCTGATGCTTGTCGATGGCAAGTATCGTTAGAAACAACAACAAAATTATTTTATTAATAGTTAGTTATTACAAAAAAATTCAACAAGAGGGCCAGTATAAATTTTAACAGCAAAATCACACACAGAATCTGTTTTATACAGCATTTAAATAAACAAAGCGTTTCATTTTCTTTTGTGAATTCGCAGCATGACGGAAGTTTTATCAAAAACTAAAAATGAATGAACGCGGAAAAAAAAGAGGCACTTAAGATTGCCAACGCGTAATCCACACAATTTATCCTGCTCAAGACTCTAAGATATTCATCCATGCACAAGGAAAAATTTATACCTCTAATGAGAAAATAACGATTATCACATTAAGATTATTAATCAAGGCTAAATTATGAATCTGCGTGATGTTTACCCAGTCAATTATGCAAGTGATGCACAGGAGGCTGAATAGTTGGAAGCATCAATGCATTTAAAAAGCTCGTAAAACTTTGATTTAGCTTGGCAGGTGAGAATAAAATTATCATAATATTTATATCAGTAATTGGAAAAAGAGAGAAAAAAAACTTTACAATATTACATTTGAGTTGAAAACAAATTTTGGACAATTCGATGCAGAAAACTCTATTGCAAAAACTGCATTTAAAGAAATTATACCAAGAAAAACATTGGGAAATTTTAGATCTTAAGAGTCATTAAGATACATAAAAAGAGTATACAAATGAATTGTGAAATCGTCGTTTTAGTAATTTTAGCAGAAAAAGAAGAAAATTCATTATTTTCAATCGACACAATATAAACAATGTAATAACTAGAGAAATTTGTTAAATTTTTTGGGACGAAAAAATTGCAAAAATTAATGTTATTTATCGAAAACAACAAGAATTTAATACCTTCCCTTGAGATGCGAGGAAGAACGGAACATCTTTTAAAACATTAAAGAGCAAAACAAATAGCAAAACTCCTTGATCAAAAATGATAGAAAGTAGCTTGATTTAATAAAAGTACAAGTTTGTTTTTATCAGACCAGATTGCGTCCACATGTCTCAGGGGAGTTGGATAAAAATAAATTTCAAGGAGGCATTTTATTTCCTGAGTATATGTGCTAGCTAAATTAAAAAATATAGTTTCAAATCAGGCCAATATTATTGATTTGAATTGTTCGCTGAATCATTCTATTTAACAACTTGATGTAAATTTCGAAATAAAATTTAATGCTTCATAAAAAGAAGTTAATTTTAAATACTTCATACGAAATGACTTAAAGGATATGCAGATATATTCGGAATACAAAAGGAAACTCTTCCAACTCATTAAATAGTTTTAATAAAAATATATTCAAAACATTAAACTGATTAAAATATCTCTTGTATCATCATGTAAGGATATCTTTATTAACTATATTTTACTAACTATAACTTTTATTAACTATTATATTAACTTTATTTAACTATATATATGTAAGGATATCTTTATTTATTTAACTATATAATACGTAAGGATATCTTTATTAACTATTTTACTCATGTACGGTTATCTTTATTTAACTATATTAACTATAACTACTTTATTTAACTTTTATTAACTACTTTTGTTTTTTTATAAAACTTTTATATAAAAATGTATTATTGAAAAAACTAAGTGTATCTACTGGACTATAATGACAAATATTGGTATCAATATTAAAGCAGAAATCTTAATCGATAAATATTTTAGACTTTAATTCGCAATAATGTATATCTGATTTTTAGAGTTTGTAAAAGGATACATTTCTTCATAAAGCGGTTTATTAATAAAATTGTTGTAAATGAAACGGAAATTCAACGGTTCGAGTCAGGAACGACATAAGGATAAACCATTTATTTTTGGTACTAACTGCCTCTTGTAACTTATAATATTGCTGCCCACAAACTGTTTTAAGGATAAGATATTAATTTAGTATAACCATATGCAACGTAACAAATTTTCGATTGAAAGAGTTAATTTAACAACAAGCATATGCTCTGGTCATAGGCAGTCGATGGATGCCCGTCAAAATAACAAAATGGGCTTACCATTTCCATGCGACAGCATTAGAAAGCAACGAGCATAAAATGGATTGCAGTTGCAATAAATAAATAAAACAACCAAAACAAAAGAATGATCTAAAGAAAGGAGGAAAAAAAAAGATATCTAGAGGGAAACTCTCCCTTCTACGAATGGAGAATTTTTTTTCTCTCTTTTTCCTTCCTCCACCCTGTTTCTCCGGTGAAGTTGGAATCTCTAATCCGGCGGCGACTTTTGCCTTGGAAAAGCAACGTTGCTTCGGCCGTTGTTTCAAATAAAAATAATAATAAAAAATAAACAAAAGAAAAAAATAATACCACCCGTACACGAGGCTGGAGAAGAGCAAACCCCTGCACGGCCGTATTAGTGGCGACTGTCCATTAGAGGGCGGCCCGCGGGTCTAATGCCTCCTGCACAGCACCACCTAATCGAATTCATGATCTGCTTACAAAAAGAGACAGGAATGGAAGAAACAGACAGTCTCTCTCCTTCTCCTTCTTCTTCTCTGCTTTCTTCCCGCCCTTTTTTTTCTAAAGGAAAAGGTATATAAGCTCGAGCACGAGGGGGGTGGAGCAGTTGCATGGGGTAGGTGTGGGAGGGAAAGCATGTGTCCAAAATGATTCTGTCCAGAACGCCAGTAGGTGACTCTATAAAGATGTCCGGAATAAAAATGAAAGCAAGAAAGAAAAAAAAAATACCGGGAAGACGGTAAGAGAAGTGCAAAAGGAAGAATAGATATCAAGAAAACACACAGCTGGTCGGCATGAATATATTTCCTGCTGGTCAGCCAAATCATATGTAGGTTCCGATATAGATCAGATGCACATTCGCCATCCCCATGTTCCCGGAATGATATTCCACTCTTCCAATACGGAGGCAAAAATTGGATTTTATTTACCAGCCTGGACACGACATTAGCGAAAACAAAACAGAAGGCGAGTGAAGGGAGAAAAAAAAATCGACACCACGACCTTTTTTCGAGATTTGTTATGCATCTTGAAAACACTGTCCAGGGATGAAAAAAAATCGAAGGACAAGAAGACGGGGAGAGAGATAAAGAAAAAAGGAGGGAATAATAACAACCGCACACGAATACATCGGTAAAAAGGAAAAAAGAGAATCCTATTTTGTATTGAAAACACGTGGACATGGATATACATATGCTCCTATACATATGCGATGGTCATCACGGCCGAAGAGTCTTCTGAATTGCAAATACGACCAACGGAGGATGGAAGACTACAAGGAGAGCGAGGCAGGGGAAGAGAAGGAGAAAAATCTAAGTCCCCCCCCCCATTTTGTATTTTCTCATATTTGCTTTCCCCTCTTTCCTTCCTCCGTATCATGTTAGTCAGAGTGCGGAAACGATATTATGCAAACCGACATACGCCGAGTGCTGATGGACAGTGTCAACAGGACAGAACGTCCGAGAAATTCAAACGGCAAGCACGCCTGCTTGACCTGATGGGATAGAATGGGTGTATGGATGTATGCATAGGAAGATATATATATGCACTGAATTGGACATTGAGAATATTTTCAGCGTGGATATAAAAAAGTCGAAGGAAAAAGGCAAAGGAAAATATTTTCGGATCGCAGCTGGGAGCGTTTATTTTTGAATCACACACATTTGAAGACACGAGGCTTTTATTTTCAGAAAAGATCATATGAGCAATCTTTGAATAAAATGTATTTAATTGCTATCATAATTTAGCCATCTTTTCACTTACCATTACAAATATTCAGGGAGAATTTTAACTTTTGAAGAAATAATTCTAGTAAAAAGTAAATTATTTTCATTAATATGTCTGGAATAAATAAAAAATAAATAAAACGCTATTTAGGCCATTTTGAAATATATTGAGTAATTAAAAGTCAATTAAAATTAAATAACTAAAACTATTTACACTAAAAATGTTTTCATATCTCACAACTATGAAAACTGAATGTACTTAATTATACTCTATTCTCGTAAACAAACAACCAACTTTGAGAAAAGCGATAGCTATTCACATGCAATGGAATAACAGTGCGATAAATTTGAAAATATATTAATACGATGACACTCTTCAACCTAGATGAACTATATGAAAACAAAAAAACCCTTAAATGTTAAAAAAAAATAGCAGTACTTCACATTTAAAACTGCTAATTTTATTCATATTTACTTTTTTTATTCATTATTTATTTATTTATATCTAGATCAAGTTGCCATCTATAAACATTAAGAGCAATATCTGTATAAATGATGCGACATAAATGACATCTGTTCATCATTAATAAAAAGGAATAACTCCGATGATGTAAAAGGGCAACATTGAGACGGAAAGGATTAAATTAATTTAGAAAGCGTCGCAAGTGAAGTAACGTAAAGAATACGCAAGAAAATGAATTTGTATACTTAAAAAATATAATGAAGAAAAAATATATATTTATAAAATTTAGTATTTGATAGCTATTATGAAAGTGAACCTTTTATATTTATGCATTGGTTTTCTTTAAACTGATACAATGATTTTTAAAAAAGGCATCATAGTAAGTCATAAAAAATAACAACGGCGATCCAAACAAAACTGAGCAACCAAACGCCCAAATCAATCGGCGGTAAACAAAGCAACCAATTACTTAAAGCAGTATTTGCAATAGAATGACTTAATAATTATCCTTAATTAATTTTGATTAAAGATCTATTTAAAGCTATTACCCCCTAAATAAAGAATTTTACATAAACTAAATCACTAAAGTCATATTTGTAGCACATATACATACTTGATTTAAATAAATGTGTGCGATAAAACAAAATAAGAATAAAATTAAAATGAAATCTTAGAAAGGAAATTACAAGTGATTATTATTTTTAAGTCCCTATTTGTCTTAATTAAATTTAGTCATTAGCCTATTTAAACCGGTTTGAAACAATCACGAGACTTCTCAATCCCCGCCCCCTCTTTCATAATCAGTTTTTTAAACTTTCATTTCATTTTTCTAGCTGGTTAGTTTTGGAGCTCGAACGATTTTGAGATGAAATAACATCTATGATGTCATAATTCTTCTTCAACATTTTAAAAATGTATCTGCTTTGAAAGAAGCATACGTTATAATAATGCTGGTAAAAGCGGGCCAACCTTTTAAAAACATATCTGCATTCAAAGAAGCATATATAATAATAATAATGAAATACTGGCAAAAGCAGGTAAAATATTTTTTACCCATAAATTTCGGAGACATCAAAGCCTCCTAACCAAAACAACATCATGTTCTCAGATAACCATATGAGGGATAAAACGAAACTAATGAAACAATTTTTTAAAACTTTTTTGATGTCCTAAAAGGAATAACTTTTTAATTGTTCGTTCCTCATTTTAATTTTTAACTCATTATTATAATTAAGCATCAACAATTAATTAATCAATTATAATAATTTTTCCATTTTGATTTTTAATCCATTATTATAAATACATGAAATATCACAAATTCATTGTTGGGTGGCGCTATTCATACGTAATCAAAATTTAATCAAATTTTATTTAACTAAATGGATTATTAACTTCTGAGAAATGTAAAAAAGTGAGCTGTTATCGAGTATACAAAAGTGTACAGAAACTATTATAAAACCCAGATTATAAAATTCTGTCTTTACAAATTCGCCACATTCATTAAATATTTATAAACCGAAGAATCGGTTCATTTTTTAAAATTCAAAGATGTAGTTAAATCTCCGTATCATTTCAAGGCAAACAGAAAACAGAGCAAGAAATTAAAGTTTAGCAATGGTACAGTACCAATATATTGGAAAATCTAATTTCTCACAATTACTTTAAATTTAAGCCATTAGAAGAATTTTTCACTGAGTCAGCAGCCTAGTACTTACAACAGATAAAAAAATCAGAAATAATCGCAAGTAATGGATGCTTTTTATTTTCTAATTATTCCATGACTATGCATTAAAATATCAGTCCTACTGAATGTTTATCGGAAGCATTTATTTATTTTTATTTTTCCCGTATCACTTGGATAAAGAATGGGGGGAAATCATTAACAATAGTGAGCAGTGTATAGTTCTTGAAGCGCAACTTTGTTCCCATTTTGCTTCATATCTCATATAATGTATCAGGAAAATCGTATAAAAATACAGTGAAGCGAAAACAGGAAGTTATATTTAATATATATGTTGTACTGATAGCAACACCAAAACTGAATTCGCAACTGATTTCTTCGAAAAACAAATAAAGTGACGAAAAAGATCTCTAAAACTGATATTCATTTATGTTCGAAGGTTATCGGGTAATCAGCCTTCGAGAGTTGTTTAAAAATGACTGTAGTTATGCAAAGAAACCAAAATAAAATAATAGAAAAAGCATTTGTGATCGGGAAAAAATTAAATCAAAAACAGCCATGGAGGAACATTATAAAGTTCAATAAAAGAAAAAGAATAACGTATATTCCGTAAATTTTTAGATACCTCAAGTAAGCAAAGGTTATCGTCATGAATTCAGAAAATTTATAAATTCAATTTATTAAAATACGAAAGAAAACCCTCCATATTCGAAATGCCGGCTACACCATGACATGGTGTGCACACAGGTGGAAAATACAGCTTCAGAGTCAATGCCCGGAACAAAAAGTATGAAAGCAAAGCAATATTAAAAAAAATGAGGCAACTGAAGAGAGTAATAGTTTTTATATACATAAATGGGTGGGGATAATAATCGGGCGTCAATAAAAAGTGGGGATGAGGGGAGAAAAAAATCAGATATGCACACAAAAGAAAGGAATCCAGGAAGAGTTCGTGAGAACGCGTATGGCACGCGTTGAACGTCAGGTAAGAAGCCCTTCCCGTGGGGTGCCTGCAACTTTTTTTTTAATCCACACACCGGGCTATAAATAAGCCTAACTGTAGATTCACAATAGGGATGGTATAGGAAGAAGGGGTCTGCAGTCAGCACGAGCCCGCACGTGGCAACAGTACGACAACCCCGTGCCCAGGTGCTGGCTTTCAGGAGTACCTTTTTTTTATATATATGTATGAATAAATCGAACTTTTTTAGTTTTGAACGCAGGGGGTGAGGGGACCAGATGGCCCGGGGCCAACGCCCGCCGTCCCTGTCCTTCCGTATACACAGGGAGCACGCTTCCGGGTTAGAGTGCACAAGGGGCAAAAAGTCATGATTTTCATCTTTAAATCCGACCTTGAACTTAAACTTATAAGACTTCCCCCATGGGTGGTGATAAAGAAAGGAAAAATAATCTTGATACATAATGCTCGGAGTTTATAGACCAGAAGAGAGAGCGGATATTTTAAAAAGCTGCTGTAGACAGATGTCGCCTGTGATTTTACAGTTTTTAAAAAGGATAATTATGTCGTTTTGTTTTTTCCCTTATTGTATATAAACTGCTATAACAAATAAAATTTTCATAAAAGATTTTTATTTGAAGACAAAATCACGAGCTTTAAAAAAAGATATTAATAGTGAAATTAAAAGGCAAGATACAACAATATTTATCAGAATGATAAGACTGGCTTGGATTTCACATCTTTCTTAATCTCAGATACAGTTACTATTTTCTTAAAACAATGCAACAGTTTTATACCCATTAAAGAGAAAATAAAAAAATTATTATTTTCTTTTTTGCCCAGCATATGAACTACTGTAGATAAGAACGGACATCACTGTATTTTAAATAAATAAATATCAAAGTTTTGAAAAATTAACATTCACAAATTTATTAAATAAAACAACACAATTTTGTGATATCTGACGCATCTCTATTCAAAAGTATTTATAAAATTAAGATATTTTACGATTATTTATTTTGAGCGACGTTCATTACCTTTCCACGTGAAATAAATCCCATTTGTATGCTTAATTGAACTAATACAGAAATATTTTTTTAAAAAAAAGAAAACCGGAACGCAATAAAGACGAATAAAGATCTGCTATCAAATCCATATTGTAAATGAATATGAATATTAATTTACATTTTAAAGAAATGCTCAAAGAATATTTGTAATATTTGTTTCAATGTTCGAGTCGAAGTAACTCCCGCTACGCGCACAAACACTTTTTGCAACGGAATGGCGCTTCGCACTCAATTGAAAGTAATTGCAACCTATTACTGGCTTCCGTTAACGCCGATTTTATTTTATTTCGATGTTTTTTCCCCCACTCATCTCTTGTAGTCGAGGGGAAAAAACCGGTTCACCCCCTCCTTTTCACAGCAAAGATGATGATCAAAGTGATTTTTTTTTTTCATTTTTTTCCCCGAGACCGATGCGAGTCCCCGACTTGCTACTTTCTCCTTCTTCCGGAAGATTCTTCTACTACTTCATTCCCCTTCCCCCTTTTCTCTCAACCCTAGTGAAAAAAAAATCTGAAAGAAAAATTTTCTTTTCAGTTTATTAGGACAAAACGAGGTGGACTAAAGGGTAAAAGGCAAGCGAAAAAACGAAAGAACAAAAAAACCACCGCAGAGGATTAAGAAAGGATTTCGGGAAGATTGACACAGCCGAAGTCCATGGAAAAACAAAGAGAATGAAACCTACAACGAGAAGTGATTGTTGAGAGCGTTGTCAGCCTCAGAGAAAAAATAAAAAGGGGAGTGTGAGTTAGGTGTTTTAACAGCCCCACGTCCGTCCGTATGGGGGTCAGTACGTGCGGTACGCCCTCGTTTACCGTCCATCAGGACGGTATTTAATGCCGGACGCAGCCGTAAACACAGCCACCTTTTATCAGGCTGAGTTCCGAAAAAACACGAGGGGGTCGTATAAATGTGGATCCGCCTGGATTTTCCACACGGAAAGGGGGCGCGAGAGAAAAGGCCAGGATCGAAAACCATAAAGTTTAATGATCCGGAGAAAGGAAGACTAAAAAGAAGAGCCAGAGGAGTGTAAACGGGGGAGGGAAAGATGAAGTATCCGTGTCGAAAAGATCAGAGCATGCAAAAAGTGCCGCCGCGCCGCTTTGTTTTCTCTTTTTCACACCGTCAGGCGAGAAACGGATCGAGGGCAACAGTTGCTCGGACATACAGAATGCTCCCTAATCGATGCTGTTGGGGAAGACGCGTATGCCAATAGTTCGCGGACTCTCAAAATGTTTTCAAGGTAGGTAAATGCTGACACGGGAGTGTGAAGGATGACAGTTAGAAAAGCCCAGATATACTTCACAGTTGGACAAATGGCAACATATTTCGGTGAAAAATGTCACAACTTGAAGCAAAATAAAGCTTGAACAAAGTTCAGTCCAATATAACATCGTTATCTAAAAAAAATATTGTAATCTATAGAAGAAATTTAAGCATCGAATTTTCTAGATTTTTTTAAATACAGGAATAATAATAATTAAAAAATAGCTTCTGGATTTCTTTTTTCAAACTTTATAGAAGGCCGACTTTTGAATTATAATAAGAATTAAAAAAATATTTTAAATAGAAGTTGCAAAAAAAAATTAACAAGCGAATTATCAAAGCATGTGAAGACATTGGAAAAAATAAAACAATTAGAGCACTACAAAAAATGACTCGTAATGTTAAAACAATAAATAAAAGAATAAATTTTTAAAAAGTTTAAAAAAAATTGCTAGGGATATTTAGCTTAGAACTAAAAGGATGTTTTTTTTAGAAACTAATGCAAGTTACCAAAATTACAACAATAATAACTAAATAGTCATGGACTTTTAACTGGGAAAAACATATATCACATATCAATTCCATACAACGTTAAAAAAGAGTATCATATCAATTCCTATTATAACTAAAAAAGAATTTAAAAAAACCTTTTCCACATACTGGCATGTCGCTTACTCCAAAGGGACCAGGCATATTTTTTTTTACATTGACAAGCCCAAGTTTGAGAAACTTTACGCATATCATGTTAATCCAAAAATTCAAGAAAATCTTAGGATTCCGCATCTAGAATAGTTCCCAATCTTCTCCTCACCCTTCAACAAAATTTTCATTCGAGGGACACATTTATATGGGAAGGATGAGGGAGGGGGGCTCTCAAGACTCAGATAAAAAAAAATGCCGTGCTGCTCAGAAAACGTAAACAGGGCCTGCGAGAGAGAGAGGTAAGGAAAATTAGAAACCCCGAAGAGAGGCGCCTCTTCGTTATTTCCTTCACGAATTCCCTGAAATGGATTGGCGAAGGAAAATGTTATTCTGATTCGAGTCAATCGATCCATCATCACGGGTCCGTCAGAACAGATTTAACGTAATCGCGAAATTGGCCCAGGAAATGAGTTTGGAACCTTCATTCGCAATTCCCTCTCTAACTCCTTCGCCCGCCGTCTTTCCTCGGCGGGAGAAAAGGAGCGATTTAATCATAAGCTAATCCTCATATAAATTATTGGGGCTTTCCCATTTCCCATACTTTGCCTTGTTACGGCAGCGACGTTGCATTATTTATTAAAGGGGAGAGAGAGAAATAAAAGCGGGCCACAGAAGGCCGAATTCGGTCAGGAGCCTTTAACTAGATGGTTTCGGGATGATTTTTCACCCATTCATCAGCACCGGTTAAATATTGAAGGGCCGGCCGTCACAACGAGACGCATGTTCGCACAAATGTGACACCGTGGCAATACGTCACTGGAAGTGAATGTAAATCAAAATGGGGGGATCTGAATAGTTAAAAAGCAATGAATATCCTGATCTTAATCGCGCTTTTAGGGTCTCATTTAGTTAGCGGCTCTGATTAGCCTCTCAAATTTATATAAAGCCGATATACATTTATAAGATAGAATTGAAAATTCTAAATTTATAAACAATAGAAAATATTATATGAAAAGAACCTTTATATGCCAATATTCTTATTATAAATATAATATTTTATAACATTTGGGGGTGTTCTTTACCAAATATGAATCCATTACACAAAAAGCAAATTTTAAAAATATAAACGTATAGCTTTAAAAAAAAAATTAAGAGCTTTAAGAAACCTTAAGAACTTTAAGAAAATTAAGAGCTTAAGAATGCATTTCATAAAACAATAGATCTACTAATTTTTTTGATTAAAATTTAATATTTTTAAATCGTGTATATATTGATAAATAAGAAAATAAACATTAAAACTTTTAACACTCACAAACATCGAAACACAAGAAATGATAAAAAATTCGTTATTCGTTTTCCCTCATAATTCGATTATGAGGGAAAATGAGTAATTTATTCTCATAAACGAATAGTCATTGAGTCTTATTTTCATATTCATAAATAACCGGAATTTGGCAAACTTAGATCTCTTTAAAGATTTTTATGTTACAGGAATGCATAAAATAGCAAACACACAAAATCACATAAATTTAAATTGTGTCTGATTTTCAAATAAATAAACATAAAATAAAACTTAAAATAAAATAAAACATAAAATAAACGATAATTGTGAGTAATCACTCACATACTGAGGTTCAGTTATAAGATTAATATTGTAATGTTTAAATACTTATTTATTTTTGAAAAGGAGCAATGCATATTTCCAAAGATATATTTAAAAAATCCCAAGATATCTACCGTACCTAAATGTGATTGAAAAATATGCATTTGAAATTGAAACAAAAACTTTATTTCAATAGGAATAAAATAAAAACCTCACATCAAATAAACTGCCAATATTTCTCGAATGTTGAAGTTTATTAAACAGCCGGAAATTATTTCGCTTTATTAATAAAGCATTATAAATTATTTATTAATTTTGCCGCAATTTTAAATAATCTAAAGTGTAATTTATATTTTGGATACGATAACTAATAAATAACTAAATTGTTTTAATGCTTGACCATTCTACAAAATTTTTCTTTTTCTAAATAATTTTAAAATTTTCTACGATGCTTATTGGACTCATTGCAATAAATAGAGAAACTGAACCAGGAGCGGCAGATTTAGATCAATTAGCGATCCTGGGCAGTGCATGTTATGAACTCCTTTATAAAATTTTTTTTTAAAAAAAAAGACTATTTAGTTTCACAATTCAAGACATTTTTGAATGTTACGGATTTATTTTAATCTTGTTACTTCATTTTCAGTATATTATTTAAATATATATATATATATGAAATTATTAACCCAGACTATCGGGCATCCATGTGGGCATTTAGTATATTTGAATCAGATATACAGTATTTATAAATATTTTAATAACCAAGAGAGCATAAGAAAATTCATAGGAAAAAATCTAATCAACTATATACTTGATAAAATTTTAACTTTATTCCAATATTTTATAATTTATTAGTTTTGCACCCTTTATAAACATATTTTTTTAATAACTAGAAAAATAAAGTTTATTAAATGGTCATTTGCACTCCCTCTTAGTGTAACAATCTTAAATAATTACCTATTTTGAAGTTTAACTTTGAGAATCATGAAGGTAATTCAATGCTCCGGAAGTTGTTAGAAAATGCCAATTTATTCTTTATACTAAGACCACATATTACACTAACAATCAAATACTCAATCACCATTACTTACGTGAAGTGGGGGGGGGAGAGATTTATTTAATATTGTATTTTTACCAAGTTATTTTTCAAATACCAGAAAAGAGATATAAGATAGTTTCCGGATGTAAAAGAATTTCCAAGCATTTCTCAGAATCCAATCAATTATCCAATCAAAAAGTATATCAGATGTTTCACTGGTCATGGCATCCAAATACGACGACACGTGCCATTCTTTTTTTAAGGTACTCTCATTGGTTTTGAAACAAAAAGAAAAAAAGACCAGAAGCAAAGGCATTCATTTCATCGTGCTGATAAGGCTTCAACCTTTACTAAACTTTTTCAATACAAATGAAGAGGTGGGGAAAAAACCCTATAAGAGCCGTTTTATGCCATACGAATGCTGTGTCATGCATACATGAATGCCAACAGAACTCATCAGCAGATTTAAGCATTCTTAAATGCAAGATGATTGCTCATGAATAAAAATCGAATGCGTTATTTTTGGATGACGCTGCATCGAAGTATAATGATATTCCATTACAGGCTTAATAAATAGAAAATTTGTCAAGCATCCGGCGGAAAATGTCATTTACTTTTTTTTCTTCATTCCTTTTTCTTCTGTTTTATAAAATAAACCATACTGAAATGCATAATTTGATCGCTATCGATAAAAAACTCGGTGCAAAATCGAATTGGCTGGAATAATATATAAAATAATCAAGCAATAACTATTGAAAAGCCTCAGTTGTAACTATTCCTTTGAATCAACTTTTCATTTTGAAATTGCATGGATATTTTGGAATTCGTAATTTTGGGGTGTGACCAGTATGATGATGAGGTACTTATGACGTTAATTAATTCTCATAAGTACGTACCGATATTAAGTGAAGAATTAATGATTTTTTTCACTATAATTAAATGTATGCAGGGGATCTGGATGTTTAAAATGGATCTCCGGTTGAATTTTAAGATTTCTCATTCATATTCGGAGATCCAGACGCGGATACCAGAGTATCTTTAGCCGCTCAGAATAAGATAAAAGTCATGTATAATAGGGTTCGATAAATTGTATTTTTTCAAATCACTTCAAATTAAGTGTGCAATATATCGATTAAAAATATTTAATTAAAACTTAGTGATGACCTGCTTAAAGTGAATCATTGATAACAGTGAAGACTTGCTAGCAAAAGACGTATTTGTTGGAGATCCTATTCATAAAATTTGCATTAAGATAACATAACCGATGAGTTCTCTGAAGACGAAAGGAAAAGGAGGATGAAGAGGAGAGGCCAGGTCGGATTAGAAGGTAGAGGGATGAATACTAGTAGGGAATAAGAGGTGGTACGAGCTACACGTGTAAGGGGGAGGGTACTTTCCCTGACGGAGGGAGAGAAAAGTCGCATTAAATGAGTCATGCGGCCTTTCACCGCTCGATTCCCCACTACCACCGCCTAGGGCTACGAGAATAGAAGGCTGGGATAAATTTCCTACGGATCGAATGCCAATTATATGAGAGAAACTGAATATTAACAAAACTGTGACCCCCCCCAATTCTAATTATTTCTGAAACTGCGAAATAGGCGATAGACACTAAGTAAAAAAGATTTGAACTTTATTCCAACTAAATACATGCGATATCGCCATGTGATATGTAATATTTGAGAAACCTGCAGGAATCAATTATCAAAGAACTGTAAGAAAAGCCAATAAGAATAAAATTATTCTCTAGAACAAAAGACATCAAAGAGGAGGTTATTATCGACAAAAATGAATACAATAATATAAAAGTATTGAAAGGGTAGTTTCATACTAAATGATATACTGAGACACTATATTTCACTCGCAAGATTAAATAATTTGAATTTTACGTTAGAATCAACTGTTATTGACTTTTTCATCCCTAAATGATAACGATTTTCATTGAAACCATGCCATTTAAACTTTTATTCAGCATAAAACACAAAATGAACACAACAGAAATTTTTTTTTCACTACTTTCAATCGAATGTAATAAAACTATATCAGTGTGAATTCATTTTCAAGTAGAAATAACAAAAATTAATACAGCATAACTATTAGTAATGAGCCTCATTTCTGTGCATAAAATCAAATGTTAAATCTTACACATTTTAGACATCAGATTTTCAATCTGAAAAGTAATCGAAATTGGGAGTCAACTCCCACTTTTTAAAATCTTATTTTTCGGTGAATAGTTTGCGCAAATTTTTCGCGAATCTCAAGAAATTTGAAAGTAAAAAAAGTGACATCAGTCGGTAGGCGTTCCTCCTGGACCGAAAGAAAGCGGTAGGATAAAAGAGCTCTTTTGTGGCGTGACATGCCTCCGCCTCCCTCCATCTATGCAAATGACACGGATGCAGGGGAGGGGAGGCGGCAGAGCAGATCCTTCCAAAAGGGTGAACAACAGGAAGAGGCCCCCACCCGATTAGAGCTCAAAGAGTTGGTTCGGCGATGGCTATTGGTCGGAGAGGGCGAGATCCCCTTTTGCATTATTCCGGGAGCAGAAGGGGTGGATGCTTAGAGGAGAGCGGATGCATCAAATGGTGATGAAGCATTTTTAATGTGAGGAAAGTAGGGGGTGTCTTGTGCATGTGAAAGTGGAAACTCTTGCTGTTTCCTTCCTCGTGATTAGCGATTCCCGCCGGAATGCCAGGGGCAGAAAAGAAAAATGGGAGGCAGGAAAAGAGGGGTTGCTTCTCCTATCGACCGCCTCTCCTTTCTTTGACTTGTGGTTCCTTCTGGTCTTTGGCTCGCTCTTCAAAGCTCGCATCAAGAATATTAAAAGCTTCAAAGAGTACATTTCACGTTTGGTTTATAGTATAGAATATGCAGGACAAAGAATTAACTAGTGTTTATACTTTTTAATCAGATTCTTTTTATCAAAAAAGACAAAGAACTTTTGAATTCTAAAAAAAATGCCATTATATCAATACTACAATGTACAATAAAATATTTTGTCGTACTATGGTTTATCTAATTATAGAAAATATTTAAATTTTGTAATAACCACTCAACACAGTTGGGAAGTTAAAAATTTCGTAAAGAGAAATATAATGGTCTGTTTTTCAATGGAAGAATTTTTTCTTTACAAAAATACATTTCATTTCTGCATTGTTTAGAATTTAAAAATTCATTTGAAACAGACATCCATATGAAATAATCATTTAAATACTTAATTGTTGATACTTAATACATCTTTACATCAAACGTCATGACTATGTCCATAAATAAAATATTTCAATGGTTTCAATATTTATTATGAGATGTAGTAAAATTTTAAATGGAGAACATTAAAAAAATATTATTAAAAATAATAAACTTTAAAAATAAAAAGAATTAGCATGTAAAGTTGATTGACATTTTTTCAGCAAGAAACCGATTAACGATATAAAATTTAATAACTATTTCAAATCAGCAATTCTATTACTCATTAAGATTTAGTTTAAAGAATGACAGATTTGAAAGCAGAACATCATAAAGCATTCAAAAACCACCAGCAGAATTCTTCCTTTATTTGAGCAGTAGTTTCTACAAGGAAGTTCTCATTGAGGTTCAATACTTATCGAACAGATTTTGGAAAATGAAATTCGGAAATGGGGGTAAAGAAATATCGACCAAAATGATGAAGCAGGAAGTCAGCATAAAGTGAAACAGAAGGACAGACAAAAAAAAAGTCATCTGATAAAAAAAAATGTGAGAATGCAATACAGAGAGAATCTTAAAAGAGAAAGAGATGCTGCAAAAAAAAAGTAAAGAAGCAAAAAGGGGGAAAAACAGCCGAATCCTCAGGAAACGTCTTAATTGGGCCAACCACTTTGCGGCCAACGCGGGCTCTAACTGGAGACGAGTCCTCCGATGGCAAAATGTGCGGAAATTGATGGCAGAGCTTTTAATCCTCTTAAAGAGACGTTGAGAGAAGAGAAACATAAGACAAAATAGAAGGGGGGCTTTCTTTTTCTTGCACAGCCCCTTTTTCTTCGGAGACGCGTGCGCCATGACTTACCCTGACATTCCCCGCCCTTCTGTCGAATGAAGACAATGCGTTTATTTTATTTTTTATTTTTATCTTTTCTTCTAAGTTTTCAAAAATTTCGGCCATTGTTGATGTCATGTTAAAATCGACATCCACCACCAGCAGTTGGAAATGCCGTCGTCTATTATTACGTCCCATGCATTCTGTTTCCAGATTTCAAGGGGAAGGGGGAAGGAGGGTGGACAAATAGAAATTGGAAGTGGAGGTGAAATTGGATGCATAAAAGCATTTTATACTTTTCCCCTCGCTGTGACAAGCTCGAGGAGAGGCAATGCAATACTTTTTTTTTTTAGTGAAAAGAGCTTCGATTGTTTTCGACTACGGAATTGAAAAAATGGCGTGGGGAGGAGGCGGTTCCAGCGATAACGGAAAACATAAGTCATTGATTCATTCAAAGACTTATGGCGATGGAAACATACTTATCATTACTTTGTAACAAGACATAAACGAATTAACCCTTCTCAGATTTTCTGCATTTATTTTTAAAAAAAAATTAAAATAATAAACGAAGCAGAATATCAGAAAACAAGGAAATATTTCAACGTAAAGAAGACATTTTTTAACAATCATCAAATGTTCACACTTTTAAGGCCATTTAAAATTATAACCATAAAATAAATACGTTATTTGTTTTTATACTAATATTTAATAACACTCGATGTCAATCAATAAGAAAAATTTTTGGTTATAATTTGAATTCCTTTTCTATTTTTAAAACAATTACGTGAACAAAAAACATAAAAATGCAAATTCATTTCGGATCAGATCAAGTTCGTCTAAGACAGATTCAGCAATTTTTAAACGGATTTCTTTGCGAACATATATAACAGTGAAAGAAGTTTTAAGTAAGTTCACCACCATATTGGTGGTAGGTTGTTTTTCCCGCAGAGAGTGTGAGCATGCAGAGAAAACAGTTTTAAGAGAGTAATTTAGATAAAAGAAAATCGCATATTGTAATACTAATTTCGGACAGATTAAATAATTCGGAAATTAAAGATGGGAAGAAAGTTTTGAATTAGATAATTATTTTTTTTGTATAAAAAGGGAAATTGAAAGACTCTGAAAGTGAAACATCTGATTCTAGATCCATCTCAGAAATAATTGTTAACAAACTAGATATCCTAAAATTCAATGCTATATTTTTTTTGCCTTACATTTACATAAAATGATAATATAAAACAAAATAAATAAATGAGAAAATTTTAAATATATTAGAAATTTGTGACATCATATTCATTACATTAAGTAGTTACTAAACTAAAATTTTATATTAAATAAACAGAAACATAAAATAACCTTTTTGATGAATAAATGGAAACAAACGATTTAATGAACTAAAGCTAATTAATCGAATAAAATCTTTAAAAATAATAAATTTTCGACAACGTTTCGACAAACTGTTCATTCATTGGCTGATACGTCATTATTCTTCATATCGGAAATGAAATCAAAATTCGGAATGAAGCGGGCTGAGTAGCGGCGACTCATTAACTCAGTGGCCAACGGGAGGAGGCAAAACTCAAGTGACCACCTCGAGTGCTTTCGGGACAGTGAGTCGTCTCGCCCAACACTTAAATAGCTCCCCGTGCCATCAGCGATTCGGCTGCAAAAATAATAGGAGCCGGGGCCACCGAGAGGCTCGTAACGTTTCGTCATTATGAATATGAAAAATGATTTAAAGTAAGTAAATCGGCAGTCAGTAGTTTGCAAATGACCGGTTAGGGCGCTAGTAATATTCAGCGAGGGGAGGTACAGAGGTACTTGTAGAAATGCATTTATAAAGAGAGCGAAGAAGAAGAAAGGGAGCGGCGGGTGCTCCCTCCATTGCATTTGTTTCAAGTTGATTAATGGGCCACTGGCATCAGTCCCAGCACAGCTATGTATCGATCGTTACGAAATACGCGGGATCAATTACACTAAGTGGTCCCGACTCGAATCTGTAATAACAATGTAACGCAATTGCAACGCTGAAGGCTATTTGTTTCCGGCGTCAAAAAGCTACTTATAGGGCTCGCGCCACCTTGAGAGGAAAAGCGCGCCCTTCTGCTTCGCCCGCAGGGCAGGCCTTTTTTTAAAAGAAGGGAAGGAAACATTTCATTTGCCAATGGATGCGGGAAAGGGAATAAACAAGCAAATAAAATTAAAAAAATAAACTGGAGAAAAAGAAGGATGTACAAAGATAATGGATGTTTTTGGAGAGAAATGCACCAAATAAAATGAAATGAAGATTTTGTTTCAAAATATTTTTATTTCTCAAAATATAACAAATGTATTCTGTTGACACAACCGGATCATTTATTTTGTTAACATAACTGAAATATTACTTTATTTTAAGTTCCGAAATTTTGCGTTGAAGCTAATTCGGTATTATTAAACCTTTGCACTCGAATGTTGTCTGAAAGACCCCATTCAAGACAATGCATCATTTAGAAGCTTTACGTATTCATTTTTACTTTCAATTCCTACTATTCCCTATGCTCTACACTCTACCTATACATATCCATATCCCGTTACAATTCTCAATCGTTAAAATAATTTTTATTCCTCTATTTGAGTTCAAATACACTTTTTTAAATTCGTAATTGATGAGACTCAATGTTAATTATTAATTAATCAAAAACTAACTTTCTCGCATAAAATCTTCATTTCCCAATCGCCAAATAAATAACGAATTCAGCCTGATTCTCCCCCTACGCTAATGAGGTTAGGCTTAAGATGTTTTCGGCCCATTATTTCAAACGATTATGTTTATTTTCTTAATGTTTCATGCCTTTAAGAATGAACATTGTTATTTAATCAATTTTTCGGATTAATTTTGAAGTACTTTCGAATTAAAATAATACAAAACAAAGAACCTTAAAATTTTCTAATCTGCATTGCATTATCCCAACTGGTGTAGAAAAATCACGTATTTGCGTTGTCTCAATTAGAGCTGAAAAGCCAATGCCAACTGAGTGGGGTTTGACTGTGTTCTGTGTCTGTTCTGATTTATTTTCAACGGATAAAAACTTGATTTTGTTTTGACCAGGTATAATATTTTGATCAATTATTTATATCAATTGCAATCATTTAATAAAAAGTAATTAAAATAAAATTTTCATTTGTTGACCTAAGTAGGAATTGTATTAATTTTTTTTATTTATATATTACTTGTTTCAACACCTACAGAATAATAAAAAGGTGCAGATTTTTGCGAGTTAAATTCACCTTAAAATAATTCTTTATCTTAATTTTTTTATCTATAAAAAACTCCTAGCATTAAGTGAATAGCAACGCATCGAACTACTTTTCCGGGTGCAAAGGGTTTATTTTTCGCTATGTCTTTTGCCTTCTTATATCTCTACCTGAATATAATGTAGTATTTTGAAATTCCTTATTTTATATAAAAGTAAGGCTACTGTACCTTCTTTCCGCTCGTTTAAAGGCAAGTTGCTCTGAAGCCGAATTTGTTGCAACCTTTTCAGCTTTATTGGGAGTTAAACTGAAGTGAGAGGTGGGCGTCGGCGGAATAAAAAGAAAAGATGAGGCGAGGAAGGAAAGGAGATTTTGGTTTTGTTATGTGTGTGATGGCAGGATCCTAAACTATTGATATTTAGCATTTTTAAATTAGTTTAATTTTGAAAACCTGGAGGATTTAAAACTGGTAAACCTGTTGAGTAATGTTAATTGCTGTCTATGAATAAATGTCTTGTGTGCTTTTAAAACTAAATTTTCCTTTTCAAATCACTACATTACGGACATTTTATTTCTCAAAACATGGTCAATATCAAGGAAAATTATATCACATATATTATATAAAACTTCTCTATTTATAGGAAAACATCTCTACACATAAGAAAGTCCTACTTAGACCTGTATCAGCATTTTTAAAAAAATAGAGAATACAAAATTGCTAAATTTATCAATATGATTTATACTAATTTTTTTTAGCAACTTTATTAATATGAATTTTTTTCAAGGCTGTATTACCACAATACTATTTCAGAGAACTCTTGCGACCTTGCAATTAAACAATAGAATAACATAAAAACATTTTTATTTCCTTTATTTCATATGCTAGATGGATATTATACCTTTGGATACCTTTATTTTATGCCAAACGGAGAAGATAAATTAAAGATATCCAACCAAAGGTTTATGTCAAATGGTGAAAATAGATTCGAAAATATTTCTTCTGGGTGCCAATATTGAATGAATTGTAGAAGTGGTAGAACTGCCCAAGGTAAAAACTCGAACAGTCCATATTTAAACAAATGAAAAGCTACGGACGCTTTGATTCAACAAGCAGGACGGTACGAGATAAAGGATGTAAGGAAATGTAGAAGGAGGAAGGGGAAAAAATAACTTATTGCCATTCACAAAAGAGGAGTGATATTTAAATTTAAAAAAGATCTCTCGCAAAGGAACGGCGGAGAGGAGTGCTTCTGCAAGTGACAAGGAACCAACCTCTGCGAACAGCTGTTCCGAGACACTAGAAAGTGACCAATAGTGAAACCGAGCCACGTGAGAGTGGGGAGGACCGTCCTTAACGTGAGCGGAGCGTTTAAGACATTTCCATTCTAAAATATATCCCGAGTCAGGCTGTTCCTCACTCTTCTTCAGCAAGGAGGAGAGAAGCACTCTCGTTTCCACCTTCGGAAGAGAGAGGGAGAAGAAACAAGTAACAGATGGAAAGAGAAACGCAGCTGGAGGCAACAACAACGGGCCGAAATATAAACGCGGTAAGGCGTTTTTCTAATCCCGAATTACTCATACTTTACTTACCACTCGACTCCCTGGCAGGGGAGGGAGAAGAGAGGGGGGAGCTTAAAAAATGAAAGAGAGCGCTATTCTCTTTCCTTATATATATTTCTTTATTTTTAATATATTAAGCAGCCATCCTTGCTGCTTCGTTGATCAGGAGACAGCGTAAAATGAGTGAAACACTTTTGCGAAGGGGAGGAAAAAAAAAGAAGTCCCTCACCATTATTCCTATTCTCTTTACCAGGAGAGAAACATTTATACTTTTATTTTTTGACAAAACGTTAAAGAGAACTGCTGACGGCGAAATCGAATAAACGATGAAGAGGGTGAATCAGAATGGATGATGCATCTCTCACGAAACGACGTTCCGAGTGTGCAGAGAGGGAGGATGGAATGTACGAATACAAACGATTTGGATGCAAGAATATTCGGCGGCTAACACCTCACATTCTCTTTTCGGGCGTCAACTGAAAAGGGACAGATAAACCACAAAGAATGAATAAATGTATCGAGATTAGTTTTGCTTGAAAGAGAGTGGACATCGTATTTAAATAAAAGTATATCCATTTTGTTTTAACGTTCTCACGAAAGCTGATAAAGTGATTTTTTCGAACTGAATAAAAGAATAAGTTGTGACAGGGATGCATATATTTTAAATATTCCCCTTATATGCTTAAGGAAACTTTGGAAAAGTTTCAAACTTAGACAAAAATATTTATCTAAAAAAATATTCTAAAAGCACAAAATGCCTTCAACTTTTAAGGTTGCATTAAAACAACAATATAAATTATTTTCTTACGCTTTTTATATGCATCTAATTAGTAGTCGAGGGAAATTTTAAATGCAATTTGTTTAAGAACCGAATTTTAAAAAGAACGAATCGACAAAATATGTTGAAATGTATCATACATGTAAAATTAAACAATTAAAACAATTCCTCTAAGATGATTATATTAATTTTATTTTTGAGGAATTAGAAATTGAACTTAAAAGGAAAACTAAAACTGGAAAATGTAACCTCGAAATTAAAAATCATTTAAAAAAAGAACTATTATGAAAAAAAAAAGTTCATAAGAATTTACAATAGGGTTATTGAAAATATACGAAGGATTATTTTAAAAGAAAAATTACCTTTGTAATATATAAAAGAGTCGAAAGTATGAACAAATTCTTAAAAAATGATTATGAAAGTTTAGAATTTGGTCATTAAGGCAATTTGATAAATTTGTAGTTTTCATTGCAAACTTTAATATTACTTGGTTTTAAAATTAGATAAATTAATTTAAAAATAAACAAAAAAATGTCCTTGAGTTTGAGACAAATACAATAAATAAAAAAAATTAATTGCTTCTACAAGTCTAAAAACAGACGGAACTTCAATCAAGCTAGACTTTAAAATTAAAATTATAAAATGTTTGTAGTACTGATTACTTAATTTACATTATTTCTTGAAACTGAGACCCATAGGTTCATCCAAATTGAAATGCCTTTTTTTCATCTTTTAATTTTAGTCGTCACTCCGCTTTTCACCCACCCAAAAAGACTAGAGCATTTTTTTAGATAGCACGGGCTTTTCTTCTATTTCTTTCCCTTATTTTGCCCGTTAAAAGACCGTCGGAAATAGTACTTCAGATATATTTACTGTCGGACTCAAGAAAAAAAAATAATCCACCCCTCTGTACTGTATAAAAAAGAAAATATACGCACAAGTAATGCATACACACATCAAGCATCAACATCGCCAAATTTGTCAAACAAGCTGCAAAATATAAAACAAAAAAAAGGAAAATCGCAAAGGATTTCCATTTTCTCCAAGAAGTCCAGTTCCGAAAAAAAATTCAAATCTATGACAAAAATAGCGAGGCTTAAAACATGTGCCCATTTCTTTTCGCGGGAAGCAGGACATAGTGTTTCTTTTTTCTTCCTCCCTGTTTTGCTTTATGCCAAATAGTTTGAACATGCACAGAAAAGAATTTTACAAGAAAAAGGCATAAACTGTATTTTGCTTCCGCTCTGAAAGTTGCTACAGTTCCACAAAAACAGAACTTCTACTTAGTGAAAGAAAATCACATTTTCGCAAACCGGAAGCTGATAGAAAGCACGAGGAGTAATAGAGGGGGGAAAAAGGCAACATCATAGTAAAATTTCCTGTTTTCTTCTTTCGACATAGGGAAATTTTTGGAAAAGTAAGAGAATTTCCCCGGGGACTAACCCAACAAGAAACTCCAGAGAGTTCGCAGGGAGGTGGGGGGGATGAATGAATGCGAGATCGGAAATAGAGATAGCTAGAAATATCCATTGTGGTCTCACAGAGCAAATATTCTAAGCAGTGCTCGGGATGCCGTAGTACATTAAGAGGAAGCTCTTTTTCTAGAAATCAATATTTAATGCAACTTGCAGATCGAAGTTGAATAGTTAATGTTAAAAGATACGAAATAATTCAAGCAAAATAAGTTTCTGCGGCAAAAATATTTTAATAGAAAAGTCATCTACGTGCAGTAATGATCCAACTACCACTTTGTTTTAAAATTAAGATTTGGTTTGTTGGAGTTCATTGGCGCAAGGAGATTTTTATGATTAAAATGCGCCAAACATATGGCAAGAGTTAATTTTATTTTTGAAGCTTGATTCTGAATTACGTCATTGTCCAGTACTCACCTACATATTAAGTCTTCAAAAAGTAGTCACATGGTAAAATACAATCTAACAGTTACTTAAAAATCGAATTAAAAAATTCAAGCCAATCATTTTTAAAAAGATAAAAAGGTGGGGTTTGGGAACTTTAAGAAGAATGTCTTTTGATTTAATGTGGGAAGAATGAAAGCAGTGAATGCGTTGATTATTAAATTGAGGGCTTTCTAATAAAATGTGCTGAACCGTCTTCGGACATTGACAGTGCATATCGGGGTGCTAGTGCCCCCCCCCCCTTCAGCAAATGTTTATGGAACATTTGGGAATAATATATGGAACATTTGGGATACCAAATCGTTTTATATTGATTTTTTCGTACTTAAATACCTAATTCTGTGGCTTAGTTGCAGGCTTGAAAATAAAAATTCAGTAATTCGATGCCCGTGTCAGACACGTCATTGTATAGTTAATCTGGCAAGTATTGTACCAAGTTTTGTTCTAGGCAAACAAAGTCAACAATCGATTAGGTGTTTAATCACTTTAAATTTATTTATCTCTAAGATTTCCCTGGGTTAGCCGTTTTAGATACAGAATAGATTAAACATAGGTTTTTCTTTTATATCGTTCCATGGAATAAGCTAATTCAATGTAGTGATAGCAGATTTCACTAGATTGTCCGTTAATCCATTTTCTGATATGCCAATGTAAGAGAGAACTTAGTCTTAGAGCATTAGTTATAGAATGAAACATAATTAGGAAATAAGAAGAAAACACCTCAATATAATCCACTGATGACACAGCGAAAAAATTTAACATACTTTAAAGAAAAAAAAACATAACTAATTTATGACTTTCGGAAAACAAAATTATTGAGTTAATAATTTACTCATAATCTAGAATACAAAATTAAGCTTTCGATGCTTACATCTTCAAAATTATTGCAAAATGAAATAAAGGTTAATCATCAGAACTATTTTCAAAGGATAACGAAAAGAGTGAAAGAAGAAAATTAATAAATAGTTATATAGTAAATAAATATAATTATTTACAGCAAATGTTAAAACTAATTTAATTGTAAATCGTGCTTATTTTTGAATGCAGAATTATTAAAATAGATGAAAAAAATCAATATAAAACAGTGAAATCGGAGAAAGAAAATTATGCTTTTAGTTCAAAAATGTTTCCATTTTTTAATTCTTCTTATTATAAATCATAATGTTAATATAATATCTGTAAAATAATGGTTAAGGTGTTAGTCACAAAATTCAAATTATAATCATATTTAGAATACCATTATAGTGAAAGAAAATTTTGATACGTGTTTATAAAGTTAATAACTATATAAAAACAATTATTAACACTAATTTAATTTTATATCAGATCTATCTGTGCGTACAAAATTGTTAGAATAGAAGAAAAAAAGTAATTTAAATGTAAAATAGTGAAATCGAAAAAAAAAAAAAAAGAACTTTTATTGCTCAAGATATTATATCAGCCTAAAAATATTCCCACTTTCTTTCTACTCCTTATTATATATCCCGATGACAATATAATATCCATAAAATAATACTTAACGAGTTATTGATGGAATACACATTCAAATATCAGAACGTCAAAAAATTAATGGCGAATTAATTGTTAACCCCGGCGATTCATTTGGCGGCCGTAATTAAACAGAGGGAGTGTTTCTGACTTTTTCAGCCGAGCCAATGCGGCCGGGAATAAAAGTCCAGAAATAGGGTGATAAGTATAGCAGCAAAGCAAACACACAAAGCCGCGTAAAAGAAAAAGACGGACGATAAAAGGAAGCAGGGAGAAGCGAAAGAGAAGAAGAAGAGGAAGAAAAAAGAGCACCTTGTAAGGGCAAACGATCCGTTAATGGGCGAGCATGATGTCGGCATATAGCTCATCGCCCCAAACCATCGGCCACATTTTCCACGCGAGACATTCGCTCACAGCGACAATTTCCTGGTCGTTTGGTTTGATTTCCGGTACGCGATTTCGGCCGCCGACCGCGGATTCAAATGATGGGAAATTTGAATGCTAAACCGGTCACAAGGACGATGCTAATCGCGAAAGACGTCATCCATTGTGCCGAGTCAAAAAATATCAAAACTCGGCTTGTTACGGAATCGGGAACAAGCAGAAATAAAGACATTTATTCTTTCTTCGGAGAATTAGGGTAATCTCTTTGATCATGACAGATTGTTATCTATACAAATGCACTATTTTTTTTTATTCTTTCCCTTTTTTTTAAGCACATGGATGAACATGCGAGTTTTTTTAAAGGCGCTGAAATGATTGCTTTTTCTTTTTTATATGATTAGTTCTTTTTTTAAAACAAAATTTCTATATCATAATCTCAATAATACCAAAAAAATATTCATACACAACTAATATTTATTTATTTATCTTCATTAAATATGGAAAATGAACTCATATCAATATTTAGCATAAAAAACCTCTAGAAAATATGAATTCAGATAAGAGAATTCCATTATAATTGTAAATATGAAATAGCATCGAATTGAATGAGAATTCATGATTCACACCGACACTAAATTGGATGCATGGAATAAAATAATTTTTTGCATTTTTCTGTCAACAATATAATTCCCATAGCGTCCAGGATTTTCCTGAGAAAGGATACATATATATGTAATGATATTTTAAACTTCATAATAAATATATTAACAATATAAATCTCATAGCGTCCAGAATTTTCATAAGAAAGGATACATATGTATGTAATGATATTTTAAACTTCATAATAAATATATTAACAATATAAATTTCATAGCGTCCAGAATTTTCATGAGAATGGATACATATATATGTAATGATATTTTAAACTTTTTATTTAAATCCAAAAGAATTTCCTAATTTTCAAATTAATTTAGCCCATCGTGACTTCATACTAAAAATATTCTCTTATTTCCTGATCCATTTCACTTGTTCTAGTTGATTAATTCAACATAAGCTTTATAAAATTATTGAATTAGCCAAAAGCCAACTAGTTCCCACACACCGAGTGAGAGGATGAAAACTGTCCAGCTAAGCACATTCCTTTAAAAGATCCCTGTGTTTCCCTTGCCTGATTAAGCGCGTATAGCGGAAATCCCCATCGAAATCTCATTGTATACTGTGAATAAAATATTTTCCTGTCAAAATCTTAGAGTATTCAAGATCGGGGATAATGATTTCTCTCAATTTCCTATATGCTTCCGATTTGTGTCGTTCTGCGTTATTTTCGTCGCTTTTGCTTGTACATACTGCCTGCTTCTCCTGGTGGAATAAAACGAACTTAAAAATTCAAAGTGTCATCTATGTCTTCGAAACCACCTTCAGCTTTCGACTATCAAATAATAATGCTTAAAGATTTGAAAAATCGAAATATATTCTTGTATGATATCAGATAATAAAATCTGCTGTTATTTAAATATCTAGCATCCAGAATTTTAATGCATTACCGCGTTTAATTAAGAAGCAATTTATATGTGACTTCATATCCGATCCTTTCACATTTATTTCAAAAATTCATAACAAAGAAACAAAAAAAAAAAGGTTAGAAAATGAAATGAACAAAAACTAATGCAAAAGAAGTTCTAAATTTTCGAGTAAAAATAAGCAAATGGAGTATATAAAATAGTTGTTCCATTAAATAAAATGATGTTACTCATTTGAATATTGCTAATATAACACTATAAAAAATAGTTACAGAATCTGCAGATAAATAAGAGCAATTGACAAACTATAATATATATAGCGCCTTTTAGCTAGATGTTAGAATTGTGAAGGATAAAAAAGGACAATACTAATTGATTGAAATTTTCTGACTGGAGAAAAACATATATTACAATTACTTTCTCAGCAAAGCCCTGAAGAACGATTCTGCAAATGTTTTAAAATGCAAATAATGGTCCGGACCCCCTTCCCCAAGCCACGCGTTTCATTGCTGCGATATCTGATAGGACATTAGCAGTGGCTTTGCATGAGTCAGAGGCCCATTCACATCAAGAGCTGATCAGGCGTGCAGAATGGTGCTCTCCTGGAATACGGACACGGCATTGGTCGGGATTTTAGACCCCGAAAGGATGTGGAGGCTAATGGGATTTTCAAGAGCAGGTGCTTTCACACATTTTATGGGACTCGAAGGGAATAGTTCTATTTTTAGAGCTACACGGATGCTGATAAGAGGTGAAAAAATTGTAAATATATCTGAAGATTGAAAATCAATTTTTAACTGTGCATAATTCTGAATTGTAAATAATACTAATAGTAAACTACGAGGGAGTTATTTTGTGATAAACTTCATAAGTTTTAGTAGTGATCAGATAACAATAGCGATATAGTGGTTTATCATGTATCAAATTTCCATGCCACGCCAGGTTGATGCATGATTTTGAAATAGGCAACAGTATAACGCATATAATTTAAGTTGTCTAGTCTTCCGTTGACATTTATTTCTAGAAAAGTTTAAATGTTTTAATAGTTTACATGAAATTAATGAGCATGTATAATTAGGGTAAAAAATAAATTGCTACTTATTATTATTATTAATTTATAATTTAAACTAGAGCATAATGAAAAGTGATTCAATTTGATAAAAACTTCACGTTAATTAGCAATAATTATACTTATAAAATTTAAAGCGAAAGACTTCTTTTATTTAATAAAATCGTTTTATTTTCCTTTAATTGCTGAATGTTTTTTATATCTACTTATAAGCAGAATATCTGGTTTCAGTTCTTTTCTTAAATCCAATAAATATGCAAAGTAAAAAATTATTTTCATACACTTTATTTCTTTCAAAATTAATTATATCATAGGAAAATAACTTCAATTTCGGTTCTTACGTATGAATGCAAAAATAGATCAGCAAATATTTCAAATCTCTTTAAAAAAAAACGATAGAGGAACGATGAACAAATGTAAAAGCTACAGTCTTAATGAAACTGATTGAAATTCATAATTTTATTATCAATTTTCTAAAAAACACAGTAATGATTTAATATTTTACCACATGTGACTGAAAACCAAATTATATGAAATAGGACACATCAAAAGAATTGACTGATTCATAGTTAATATACAATGTTAAATAAAATATTTTTCATGTATAAATTTTTAAATGAGTCACTGAAAATTAATCAGATTGGATCAATTTATTTAAAATACTACGGACGAAATATTTTTTTTAAATACCGTCTTAAGCTGACACCTTAAAATTTGTTATATCATTTAGAATTTACTCAAAAATTATTTTAACCCCTTAATCGGTTTGCCCGTACGCCGTACGTGCATCGATTTATCGAATTTTGATGGTTGTAAACAAAAAATAAACCATTCATAACAATTATAATACAATAGTAAAATGACTTCGAATACGTATATAAACCAAGTATTCCATGGATTTCCATTTGAATCAAAATAAGAAAATATTTCCAAAATAGAAAGTGCCATTTTATTAGATAGTAAGGAAAATAAACCGGTTTAGGGGTTAAAATTACTCACTTATATAACATCCTCTTTTTATCCAGAATTTTATTCTTTACACAATACTTGATAAAAAAACAAATCCATTTTCTCTTTATAATATATCAATCAAAAACCTTCAATAATCATGCAAATAACTACAGCGCGCGTCCCCTCTTTCTGGTACAAAAATCAATTTAATCGCACAACAATGCAGCTGGAAGATAAAAAGAGAACTAATTCATTTTTAAACGCAGAAGAAAAGATTATTTTTCATATTACGCAAGAATAAAAAAACAACCATCGGCATTAACTCGTTTCCTCGGAATCTTATCAAAGAGCCCTGCTCATTATCGTCATTATATTCATAAAGACGGAAAAATATTCGATATATAAATAAGACTTCGGAAAGCAGCATTTCTCAATCACGAATCGGTCTCTGTAAGTATTCCAATGCCAGAGCAGCGCAGGTGTGGGAAAAAAAAGAAAAAAGAAAGGCGTTAGCGGTCCACGCATGCGCAGGAGGGGATTGGGCGAATTTCATTCAAATCCGATCATTAAAGGTCGAAGCGTGAAGAAGCGAGACACCCAATCAAAATGCGTCAGCCTTTCGACTAATGACGGTTCGGTATGCATAGATGCTGGGAATAATGACTCGAATGAAACGGACACTGCTTTGGCAGAGGGTACTCATGTGAGCACAGGAAAAAAAATCCGAGGAGTAATCAGCCACACTGTTCTTATTTTGTACAACCTGTAGTTTTGAGTGCTCTAATGACCTCCAGTAGAGGAGAACATCATTTGGGGATCCACATCTCACGACTCGAAGAAAAAAATACATTGGCAGGAGGATATTCCGAGAACAAAGTATTATAAATTGGAATGATCTGGCGACCTGGCTGTCGATGGCTATCGGCTAACAAAGAAGGCATCTTCTTCTGAATGAATACTCGGATAGGATAATAAATTTCAAATTGTTAAGTATGCATCAATATGCTTGACTGCATCTCCGAAATCAAACGTTTCTAAGCGATACGTAATAATGAAAGATCAAAAATCGGCGATATCTTTAATGAAAACAAAACGTTAGGAATATTTTATTGTTAGAAAAAAATTCCTGATAGTTTAATATTTCGAGGGTTATTAGCGCGAAATCGGTAATTTTGAACCATTTGAACAAGGAAGCATACCATACCAGTAGGAAGAAATTTCAGGTCCTATGGATTTTAAGTGAACCAGGCTATTCTACAAGACAAATCGACGGAAGAATTAATTCCGAATCACAAATGTTGCGGTTTGCAGTTAGATCATCGCAGTCCATTGATGCATAGGAGAAGGATTTTGTTGGTAAATGGTATAAACATATTTATGTATAGATGGAATACGCTGTACTACTTTTTAATAAACTATGGTTTATTTAAACCAAAATAAATAAATAAAATAGAAAAAGAATAAACAAAAATAGTTAAACAAATTAACGGCATATTTCTTCCTTTTAATATTGAATATTTATTATACTTTTATTACTAAATAGAATATTTCGGATACTTAAGTCATAAGTTTCAGTAGATATAAATCTGGTTAATTAGCACATAAGTTGTTATATATGCTAATAAATACAATTGCAAATGTTATATGTACATAATTATTAAGATTATAATTTTTTAATCCTCAGAAGTATGTAGATTGCTTTGAGTTTTAAATGTTCAATTATCACAAACTCCAAGGTGATTTTTCAAAGACGTAAGAAAAATTACAATATTACAATAATATACTCATTTTTTATCGGATACCTCAACTGGAACCCTAACCACTTAACTGTATTATTTTCTTTACTATCTAATATGATGACACCTTCTGTTTAAGGAATATTTTCTTCTTTTGTTTTAAATGGAAATAAATCTATTGAATACATGCCTTCTCTATGTATTAGAAGTAATTTTCATATTGAATTATAATCGTTATGAATGCTTTATTTTTAGCTTACAGCTATCAAAATTCAATAAATCGATGCACGTACGGCATACGGGCAAAACTATTAAGGGGTTAATTTAATTATGAAAATGATATCAACACTAACAGTTTGTTTCTGAACAACTGCATCATCCTATATCTGAATTAAACGATAAAATGTATAGGTTTGCAAATTATTCAGTTTGGAACATTAGATGTAAAATTAGAAAAGAAATCAAAGCAAGTATATTAAAAAAATCTACATTCTGCACTCTAACGCTCCATAAAGAAATAGAACAACATCAGCGAACCAAAATAGCTAAATTATTCTCGCGTTCCCTAAAAAGCGGCCAAGATGCACTCTCTAGAATGGACAGAAAGATGAAATAAAAGACCACTGGATAGGACAGAAGATGGAAGAAAAACGGGGGATGGAAATGGGGGGAGTGACGGCCAGAGAAATACGAAGTGTTAGAAAGAGCAGATCGCGATGCCGAAAGTGTGATTACTTGGGTATGCAGAAGCGAGCGAAGGCGGCGGTCGAATGTATTATCTGAGAGCAGCATGAAAGGAAGAGATAGCCATAGAGTCTCCGGTGCTGTGATGTATAGATAGAGAGTGTGTTGGTCAGCTTTACATAAAAGACGTGTAAAGATCGATCCGCGCTTAATCCTCCTTGTCCTCCTCCTCTCTTATTCAGTGAGTCCCCTCCCTCCGATCGATGGAAGCGGCCTCTGCTGGAGACGCCTCTAAACAGCCCTTATAGAATCCCTCTCTATCGATGATAATAATATGCGTGCCCAGAATTTTTAAACGCCCAGGATACACTCGCCAGAATGGAAAATCCCTCACCACTCGAGGGAGGTATGACAGGGTCTCTGGATGCGGTGAAGATTATTTTTTTTTAATTAATGAAACAATGAGATTGTTTTGTTTATTTGTCACACACGTTTCACTCTGACAATACAGTTTTGATATCGATTAGTTTATGTATGCAATTAACGATTTTATAAAGACTAGCTTTTACATTTGGTGTTGTTAAGGGTTATCATTTTTTTCCTAAGACCAAACATTTTATTAGTACAAAATTCTGTAAAAAATATGTTTTCTTAGAATTTATTATTTTTTGGACGGATCTTAAAGGTCATATAATAAATTGATTTCAATAAAAATATGAAGAGCTTGAAAAAAAAACACGTTCTGAGAAAAATTATTGAATGAGAAATAAAAATCATTGATTCAGTAAATTCAAACTGATAGATATGTCAACAGAAAAGACTGAACCAAAACAATGAAATTGGTTTGAATTTCGAGAATTGATGAATGTCATTATTACAGACTATGTTTAAAATGTAATTAAGATTAAATGTAATAAATATACGAACGCTAAATTGGAAAGGTGGGTTCATTGGGGGGGGTGATTTTTGAAATTTTTTGAACAATAATTTTTTTAGAATGTAACGCTGTAAAACGGTGAGATTTTAGTTAATTTCTAATAAACTTTTAACATTTATAGAATTAACAAAAATATTTCTTTTCTTATTATTATTAAGTGTCCAAAATTCATTAAAACCAGTACAATTGTTTAAGAAGAGTAGACATATATACTTTAACTCTTATTTGTATTAAGGAAAAGAAATAGAAGAATATACTTTGAAGAAAAAGAAGAAAGAAAGTATATTTTAATTTATTCACTACTCACGCATTGCCAATAACATTTTATATAATAATTTAAACTCATTTTCTCTCTTAGGAATGAAATTAGACGAATCAAATTAATAAGTAACCGCATTTTATTCGAATATAAAGCTAAAATAATCAATTTAGTTTATCTGAGTTTTAGTATTTCAATTATAGTATCAGGATAGTATTAAAAACACAAACATATGTGCATGGATTAGAATAACTTCGAAAAATTAAAGCTAACGAATTCATTCCATGGAGAAAATATTTATTAAATACTGTTTGAAAATAGTATAATTGGTTAACTGTCATTATATCATGCAAAAGAAAATTTTAATTTGAACAGTATGCAATTGTGGATGAGAGTTTTTTAAATGTACTCAAAACTTTTCATGGCATATTAAATAAAAATTTGGTTTAATAGCATAAAATAATTAATTTTGAATAACACAATAATTATGTACACAATAATTTTCTCCAAATTTTTTTTAAATACATTTCCCAGGCTGGTATGATAACGATACAAGCCAGTATTATTTTTAAGAGTATTATCTAAATTAAAATATAACAAAAAAAATCTGAAAAATAAACTATTCATAAATAATAATATTTTAATTTGATATTTTAAGTAAGAACATTTTTGTTCACTTCAAAAAATTCAATTTGCATGAAATATTTAATAACTTTTTTAGATATTTCAATTTGCTACTGAATAACAGTAATTAAAAGTGGGAAGTAAGATGAACTATTAATTATTTGAATGCTTTTCGAAAGAAAAAATAAACTGAAAACTCAAGCTAATAGTACAAAAAAAGAAATTTATTTTTTTCCACTGAAATATTTCACCCCAAAAAAGAATACATAAATTAATCTTAATAAACAAAACCTCATTATTTATTTTTATTTAAAAGAAACAAGGATGAATAACAAGCCTCGATGAACTCGTAATCTTGAGAATAAAATAACAATTTCATTAGGAGATCTAATTAATTGTGCAATATATTAATAATATTAATGATTTAAAGCAGAATATAACAAAACAGCAGAAGCATGGAATTCAAAAAAATATATATGTTTCAGTGTAATAACTATGCACGACTATGGATTCAAACAGGGTAGACACCAATCAAGGTCACAGAAAAGCAGTTGTTCACACTTCTTATTAACCTAATCAAAGCATGCACGGAGCAACCAGCTATAAATAAACTTTTTCAACACTTCGGATAAATGCAAATAACGGTAAGATACACCAGCATAGCTCTGTTTATATTTAGAATATATCAGGACTTTCTTGTGTTACGTAAGAGCGTATGCTAAAATGGCGGAATCGCGATAATGACATAACAGACCCTAAAAAAAAGCCACTGAATGAAGTTCATTATACTTCGCCTAGGAACTCCGTTCCGGAGGTTGAGTAAGACAGGAAGAGGCGGGAACAGCAACCACAATTCTTATTTCCTATTTAGCAGGCAAAGCAGGAAATTTTCAGCGATTAACCAGATCTTCAGTTGCAAAAGCAGAGAAGTCAACCACCACAAGATCAGTTCGTGTAAACAAAGTTTCATTCAAATTTCAACTTCAACACAACAAGAAGAATGAAAGGTTCCTCAGAGATATCGCAATATTTCTAGAAAAACCTAAACACAGTAACATTTCCATCGTGATAAAGAATGCTACACGGAAAATAAAAACATAAAATACAGAGACTATTCTAAAAAAAATGTTTCACAGATATACATCAACGAAAATAATGATGACAGACAATTATATATATGTGTGTGTGTGTGTGTGTGTGTAAAAGCATATACTTTAGAATACCTTTAAAAAACGACAGGAAATAAAAAGAAATCAACAATGATGCAGTCAATTCATAATTAAATAATATTCTTTAAACTAACAATATTCAGTAAAAAAATTTCAAATAACTATTATGGTTTCATTTAAAAAAATTAATTTTATGAAATTTTATATAATTTAGAGAATTAAAAAATACAGAACTATAACAGTACGGAAATCATCCTTTAAATCGTTACAGAAGATATAATAAAATGATACCTGATTAAAACGAAACAAACTAATTAATTTGTTGTTTTTCTACTGGAATAAGCATTTAATACGTAAATTTTGACGTTATTCGCACCCTGACTAATAAATCAAAATAAGCTCAATTTAATTTAATTTGAATTCTATATGAATACATTTAAATAAAAATATATTCAAATAAGATAAGTAATTTGATTTTGATATTCGGATTATTAAGACCATCTAATTCTTTATTCCACATCAATATCATTCAAAACAAACGATAATTTAGACAAAAACAAAGAAGTTTTAAAAAAAGATAATATTAAATGCCTACTTCTGAAGAATTTTTTTAAAAATGAAATCTTCTGTATTAAAATGTAGAATATTTAGCAATATAACGTAACATGCAATAATTCAACACTTTAATCAACCGATTTGAATTTAATGCATTATCCTTAAGTTACTACTAAGCTTCATGATTTCAAAGATGATTTTAAAGAATAATATTAAAATCTAAGCTAAAAGAAAATTGTAACAAATGTTTTATAAAGGGAAGGAACATAGAGTTTCAGTTTTTAATGTTAGTTTTACCATTAACAATAAGAATGTTTAAAATAAATAAAAAAAAATATTAATATTAAAAAATCTAAGAAATGTCACCATTTTTATATTTATTTTCCAACATTTTAATTATCCTTTTTTTACATCGTATCAAGACCTTCCTACAAATCAAACTCATAAAAAAAGAATTTTACAATTTCACTTAAAAATAAAAATTATTAATAATTATTTACTTAACAAAAGATAATAGTTAACGCTGCATTGAGCATTTCAGACAGTTAAGCGATGGAATAATAAACAAATAGTACAAATTTTTTAAAAATTGAAGTTTTTTTCAGCTAAACTTTTGAAGTTCTATGGGATTATATGTACAAATAAAAAAATAATCAGTTTGGAATAAAAGTCGAAAGCTCTAAACCCTTTCAATTCAATAAACAGTAAGTAAATAAAATATTCATTAAATATCAATTTATTCATAATTAGCTTATTAAAACAAAAAATGAATAAAATTGAATAAATTTTCCACAATTTTTTTAAAATTTTTACTTTTGGTAAAAAAAAAAGACAATAATAACAACAGCAACTATAGCAACCTCGTGTAATATGCCAAAGAATTAATGACAACAAGTTGGAAACACTCATTTTAAATACTAACTTATCTACACATTTATCAAAAAATTACTACTCAACTGATCAACACTATAAAAAAATTTCTTATGTTAAAAATCATTAGATGAACCATTTTTTACTATATATAAACGAATCTGGATTTGCAGCTTTAATAATTCTATATTATATATATATATATATATATATATATATATATATATATACTTTCTCCATTTATTATAACATTTTTGTCCGCAATATCAGAAATCCAAACTTGTCCGTAGCTCTCCTTTTAAGAAAAATGCGGACTGCCCACTTGATAGACAGCCATAAAATAACAGAAGTCGGATATTGTAATTTCGACATGGCACGCGTATTCGCATAAGCGGCCGGAGAATAAACGAGCCCTTCGAATCGGGTTCAAACACCTGATGCAGACTGATGACAAATCGAATCGACATTAACAGAGGAACAGGAGGAGTCCAAACAAATGGAACCCTTCGATACATTTGGCATCGGGGAAGATAAATTCTTCAGTTTCATCGCATTTTCAATCATGAGAATAGAACGGAAAGAGAAAATGGCGAGCTATGTTAAGGTCTTATTACTTTCATATATCTTATTTAAGGAATCCGCGCCTTCCCCCGCCGCTCCGAGAGATAACTTAGGAAATGGAATTTCGAAAGGTTACCGGGTATGAATGATCCGTTCGAACGGAACTTGTCGCGCAGCACGAACACAGAGAAAAGAACCGCGGGGACTTGAGGGAATGGGAACGGATCGAAAGAAGGCTCTTTTTTTTTAATGTTTGGTAAATGGGTATTTATATTCCCTGTATTTTTGTCCCAGAAAATAAATAATTACAAAATAGTTGTGAACTCAAATCAAATTAATTTTTATTTTATTAATAGTTTGTGTTTAATTACCAATGCTACTCATTTTGCATGGAACGAAGGGAATATATCACTAAATTACCGTTCTACGAAAAAAAAGGAATAATTCATCTATAGAATGGACATGGTTAATCCAATTACATTCAGTTCAAGCAAAAATATGCCAATTTCAATGTATTCAAAAATATCGCCCAATTAATGTATACATATATATACATATAAAACTAGAAGAAATTTATCATTTTTTAAGAATGTAGTGAAATTTCAAAAAATTAGAAATTAAGATATCGATTCAAAAAACTTCCAAACAAAAAAATTAGAAAAAACTTCCTTAATCATTATAATTCAGCCATATAAAAAAATCTTATTTCATGAATGGCAAAAGTAAGCTAAAAGAAATTTCTATAGTTTGATACATTAGTAATTTACAGCAAATGAAGAATTCCTTGAGCTATTAATAATCCCGATGGTCAACAAATGTGGACATCTGAAATAATATGACGAATGTATTTTCTTCGGTTTATTTAAAACAAATAGTGAATAGGATCCCTTTAATAGCCCCGACTTTATACGTAGCTAATTACGATACAAAATGAGAAATATTCATTTTGTAATAAAGTATCAAAAGTGAAAGGATTAAAAAAATAGCAATTATTCCACATCATTTTCACTTTAAATTTAAATATAGAAACTTTACGGGAGCTAACAGAAAATAAGAGATTCATAGTGCATTATGGCTTGAGGCCAAGGTCTTTATAATTAAATGAATAATATGACTATCAAAATTTTAAGCTTATAAATATTTTGATGAAGAACCAGTTAATAGACAAGTTACATAAAATATTTAATGGAAAATTTTATTGGAGAATTGGCTGGTCACCAAATGCGGCTAATTTAACATAAAAGGAAATACAAAGTGAAGGCTGATATAACAAAGTTTAATTATTTAAAAAAAACTCGAATTAAAATGAAATAATTAAAAACATTGTGAATATCTGAAGTTTGATTATAAATATTTAAATTTTTCAATGAATATCCAAGGTTTTAAACTTAACTGCCCAATCTTAATGTCGTGCTATTTACGAAAAACACATTTATCACAGATAACAACAAATACCTCCGCGTGAGAGGCTCCTCTAAGCGGATCCCTATTAAAAGCGGCCGAATCGAGCGCAGCCATCACCTTCGTCCATTTAGGCCAACAATAGGCAAATAACAATAACCGTATAAAAACCATAAACTGCCAGATAGTCCGGAACAGCGGCGGCGGGGGGCGAAGGCGGCCGGAGAGAGATAAACAGCCAGCAAATGACGACGAGGGACCAGTGGCCGAAATGCGAGGCGACAAACTCAATCAGGGCCGCAAAAAATAATATATAACAAGTGCGGGCGCGGAAGGAGGAGACGGAGGGAACCGATTATTCACAAAAGAGACGAAGAAGAGTCGCGAATGAAAGAGGTCATCGCGGTGACGTCACAACGGGCCAATTAATGGAACTTGGCCGGTGATTGATAAGAGGGAGCGTTTCCTCAGGCCGACGTCATCAAAGTCCCCGGGCCGTGACGTCGGAAATGGCCGTTCCCCGTATCGATCCGGTTCGGCCAGAGTGGTCAGCTGCTAACCAGTTCGGACCCTCTGGACGGATGGTGGACCACACGACAAATCCATCTAAGAGAAGTCCACCCCCCCCGTCTTTCCCTCACTTCCTCCTCATTCCATCCCGTTCCTCTCGCTCTCTACAGATGAATATATACAGAGAAAAGACCAATCCAATAAATGTCGTTCTCGGTATAGGGAACGGAATATTCGGACAGTGATGGTAAATATTCCCATTATCGGGATATTTCGCGAAAATAGCGAGATAAATGCCTCAGATTAATTTATATCACGGAAGAAGGCAAAACTTGACCAATCAACAGAATCTTAACGTATGTGAAACCGGATTTCATAAAAAAAATTATTATAAATCTGATGAAATGATCATACAAAATAATTTGAATAATATATTATATTCCTAAAATGAATAAAAAAAGAAGTTAATTGAGTTGCATTAAAAACCATGACGAGAGATATTCTAGGATCGACCCGTAATTTTGAAAAGAGATGAGACGACGAGGACGACAACTGAACCGGAATTCCACTCGCCAATTTTCCAACTAACACTGGTAGAAAAAAGCCCAAAAGGAAGATTTAACATGTACCATAGGCTCACTTATGAAATAAATCTCTGACGAAATCGGCTTTTCAACTAGAAATCATCTGGTGTACAAGAACCAAAATCTTGCCACTAATCAAACAACATGACCAAAAACGTGATAATATTTTAGCATACATAAATTTTAAATAGTATTTTAACACACATGTGAAAATAAATTCAGTAACTTTTAGTTTCATAAATGGTATATTTAATGTATAAGTTATAAAAAAAAATTTGAAATCATCAAAAAGTATTCGATAATAAAATATTTTGATCCCAAAATTTATGAACTACTTTTCAACCAACTTAAATACTTATTTTTGTATTGTATGATTTTATGCTAAACATTTTCATCACTTTCTTATAATCTGTTAAGAAGTTCTGATCAATAATTTTTTCTAGAAAACTGTACAAGTCAACAATTCTATGCATAAAATTCATTAGTTTATCAAGTTCTTGTCTTTCTTACGTTTCTGTAGCTTTCAAAAATTTCTTATTTTCAGTGACGGATATTTTAATAAGTGAAGATAAAGAAACTTGAACTTTCTATGGCAGAAAAACGGGTAAAACTAACTTAGTATGCGCGAGTCAGATATTTATTCTCTTTGGAAGAAAATTGAATTTTTGATGAGAAAATAATAAAGGTGTCGTACACAAAATATTACCATTTGCATTGCAAACTAATTGGTTCAACTTTTAAAAGAACAAAATTTTTTTGTTAAATAAGAAATAATAAAACTCTCCAATTCTTCAAACTTTTAGAGTTAAATATACATAAATTAAAACCTCGATTTTGGCAAATACTAGCAAAAACACATTTATACCAGAGGAAAATCAGAAGATAAAATATTTTGTTTCCTGTAATGTCATCGAATCAGTTCTAAGAATTATTATTTCATGTTTACTTCTTGAAAAGCATGATTCCAACAAATCATTTCATGAATCTTTTCAATTTTTATTATTTTAAACCAAAGTAATGGGATTTGTATATCATCTACAATTTCTGTTTTCGCAAATTTAACAAAGCAGAATAAATAAATAAATTTTCGAATTTTCTTCAGAAATAGATAAAAAAATTCTTTCCAATATTTATATTGTAAAAAAAAATATTTTTCACTGTACAAGGTCATTGTTTCCAAATACAAATATATTACAGAAGTTCCGGAACAAGACAATCGGAATAAGGAATACTCCGAATAATAGAAATATATGGCAATACATGTAAAGGTTATCAATGATAAATGTCTACAGATCTAATATTATAGGATAGAACCAAATAAGTAGATATTTTTAGTAATAAAATTTCCGAAAAACAGATATTATGTCCCAAAACATATTTCATTTATATAAGAATAAATAGGTTCCTTTTCGATCAAATTAAATCGCCGAATCTGACTAAATCAGAAGGGGAAATATAAAAGCAATTTATATAGAGAATAAAAAGATGGGCAATCTAATTTACTCACATTAATTTACAATGTTGAAGGTTTAAAAAATATTGTGGAACTTTTGACTTTAAGAAATGAATTCACGTGATGACAACGCAACTCCTTAAACTATTCATATTTTCAAATTAGAAAAAGGGTTTATTTTTTCAACATTCTTAATTCTCAACATAATTAATTAAGCTTAATCAAAATATTAACTTTATCTTTAATTATGTACATTATATGTATATTCTTTATTATCTGTTTATTGTGCATATTATTATATTCTTTAATGTATATTATATTATAGAACAAAAATCCTGCTAACATATTTTTTAAAATTAAAAAAATAAGCGTTTTGGCGATACCACTTTTATTTTTCTAAAAAAATTTAAAAGTATTTTTTTATAAATTTAAAAAAAATAATTATTATTTAGAACAACGCGCTTCAATATGCCTTAGTACTGCGTTTATGTACAAGCGCGTTTCAACGATATTAAATATAATTTTTGTACGCTCATTTTATCATAACTACAAAGTTAAGAAGTAAATTTTAAAAATAAACATATAATAATAATCCCCCAAACACTATCTACTTCTATGATGCCACGATTTTGAAGTTCGAATATTTTTTCAATTATTTATTTTCTTTCCCTTCCCCTTCTTTCTTCAGGAAATGTTCCAAATTTGAAACTTAATTGGACGCAGCGTGTTTGGTGCGTATCAAGCGATCACGAAGAGCTTTATTACGGTATTCTTTCAAAGCACAATTTTTTTTTTCAAAATAAGATATCAATATCATTTTTAAAAACTTTTTTCTAAATTTTGAAATTATACAAAGTTAAATTCGGAACATGTTACTCTAACAACAAAAATCAAAATCAAATGTTGTCAGGAAATCAGGCATACAATATTAAATTTAAAACAGAATTATTTGGTAGTTAAATGAACAAAAAGCTTGAAAAACAAACGAAAATGCATTTTATAAATCTACTTACTTTAGTTACTTACTTAGTTAGATACTACTTACGCTACGTTGCAGATATCAGATTAGTTTGAGATCAGAAGCGCTTTAAGAACCAATAAAACATTCATCCATGAACGGAAATTGTTTTCACTATTTTTAATCATTGAAAAAATACTCTTAAAGATAATTCATTACATTAATAATAACTATACTTTTTTCCTATAATGAAAAGCAGTAAAGTTTATATAATAAAATCATACTTTTGGATAAATTTTTAAAACAGAGTTTTGGTACCAAAGATAAGAAATATAAAGTATAACCGGCCCATTCTGTTTAGAACGTTTACATATATGTATCCACCAATATTCATTAAATAAAAAGGTTTTTAAAAATTCGCAGTTCGAGGTAATTCTGAAAAGTCTTACGTTAACATCCTAAAACTGGGGGGGGGGTCATTCAAATTTTAGAATAAATTGGTTATGTTGTTATATATAACTTTTTTTCTATTAATTAGTTCTAATCAAAACATGTTTTTACATTTTATGGCTGACATTTTTAAGGCCGACCTAGATATTAGGACATCATATACAGGTTGACTGCCGATGAACTGTTATCAAATCGAGGAACTTAAAGTACGGGTAAAGTTTGTTCAGATCGCTATTCCTTTAATTTTTTATTAACCAATAAAACTATGCTGTGTTTTTCATAACAAGTTCCGAGAACGACTCCTTCGCGAAACGCAGTTCATTCTTTCGTTTCGACATGCCGCTTCAACGAAGCAACATTCTTTGAATGGAGCGAGCCTCGCATTGTTACTCAGCCACGTTATGGTTCATGGGTCAAATTGTTACCTTAAAGAATACCTCCCAACAATGGAAGAAGGGTAATGATAATTATTGTCTTATTTGGTGGGCAATTTTGGTATCGCGCTCTTCGGTTGAAAAGTTTAATGGCACTTGGCTTTAAAAATATGATTAATCTGACACACATGCTGGAAGGCGTCTGCGAATTGAAAAAGCGTCAATGTTTCATCCGCAACTGGGGAAGAATTCGCATATCCAGTTTGTGAAAAGGCTAAAAGTGAAAACGATTCGAAATTTTAATTTTTGAGATCAAGCTTTTATTTTGTTAGGGAATTATATTTAAAGCAACAATAGTAGAAAACATTTTAAAAAATTAAAACACCCACTGTATTGATATACAGCAAGAATAAAATTTAAGATAAAATACAAAACCAAACTAATCATTACAATAAGAGTTTTTTTTTAACAAAATTTATAAAATCATGCAATTTTTGTGAAAAAGAAGTCATAAAAGATGCTAATAGTAATTGAATGGCAAATAAGTTTCACCTATAATCAAAGAATATGAACTTATTTACTTGAATTAACTAATTTAAACGAATCTAAAATTGGTTCATATTTTTCAGCGTTAAACATTTTAAAGCGAAAACAGGTGAAGCTTATGAATTTTGTTCCGAAACAATCTTTAATTCACCCGTTAATTCATGTAATGGTTTATGAGTAATTATATATTATCAAATAATCTAAATAGTTATAGCTACTATTTATTAAGTCAAACAATAAAAACAAAATGTTATGCACTGATATATTATTAAATAACTCTTTTTTCAATTCATTTAATTTAAAAAAAATAAATTTACATGTTTCGAGAATAAATTTTTTTATAGCTATTTAATGCATTAAAAAATTTATTTTCAGCTTATAACTTAAATAACACTGAAAGAAATTAAGAATTTTGAGTATTGAATCAAATGTTGAAACTAATTGTAATTCTGTAAGTGACGACTGATTTTTCTTTGTGGAACAATTTCACTTTTAATTCTATTCCAATTAATAAGTTAGATGGCCTTTCGTGTATTTCTTTCATGTTACCAATTTTTCTTTGCAGTTTCTAACTCAAAAGTAAGACATAATACAGACGGAAAATTCCATGATTAATTTTAAATAAATTTCAGCTGAAAATATAAAAGCTTCTTATTTAATATTAGTTTAATGATTTCAAATTAATTAACTAATTTTACCAACAAGTTTGTTAAGGGTTTCTTTTATTAATTTTTTTTAAAAAAACAAGTTTACATCGGGAGATAAGCCGACCTAATATAAATATAGCAAATCATAATCATTACTAACAGAAAAACTGCTAAATTTATGAAAAATTTATTCTTATTCTCTTTGAAATTTGCTTCTATAAAACTTGTTGAAATGAAAGCATTTTCTAAGAATAAATAAATAAATAAAATATTCTTTATTATTATTATTATTACATTTAAAATAATGAAAAAGCTCAATTTGATCTAAAAACGCGGGGAAGAACTAAAAATAAAAAAATAAAATTTTACACAGAGTTAAAGTTATAACGAATAAATACGCTTTTTATTAAAAAAATTAAATATATTACCTTCCATCATCATTTTTAAAAACATTCACAGAATTAATTAAAATTTAGTTTATCAGCAATTAACAACTGTTGTAGCCAACCGCAAATAAGAAAACAAAAATATACGTTTCATTAACAATTGAAATTCCTGCTAAATCTGCATTCTTTCACATCAAAAAATTAGATGCAGAGTTTCGTCTTCCTTCACACCAAAAGTCGTTGCATACATTCAGATAAAGAATGATGAAAAATTCGTGCGAAATTACACATTTATAGAAAAATTTCAAGATATTATGATACACCAAGACAGAAAAATAAACAATCGGCAAATTGGATGTATATTCGGAGAAAAATTGTTATTTGATTTTGAAATGGAATTCCATCGCAGAATTCGAAAACAATATTTGCCGTTTCTTCACGTCACAAGGCAATCGTTAAGTCGTTAAATGCAGAGTAGCAATATCAGTGCCCTCAAGGATATTTGCTTGCATTTTATTATACCACATTTAAATGGTTACCTTCTTACTTTTCTGTTTAGACAAAGCAATTAAGAAGGGCAGAAACAACATGACTACACAGATGCCTCCGTTTCTTTCCAGAGGATCGAAATTGGAATTGAAAGTTAACTAAAAAAAGATATGTTATTAGATTCGTTTAACCATTTTGAAAGGAACAATAATATCAGCCACGTGAGCAAATATTATGAGAATTGGCTTTATGGTTATTTCACCATTTCGACGCAACTTCCATGAATGAAGAATTCATCATCATACATTCAGAGATCGGAACACAGCTGCCAATCTTACAGTGCATCAAATATTTGATTAAAATAAATGGTTGCCTAAATTCTGGATGAAACTTTTTCTCACAAATGAAAATCACTCATTTCAATAGTAGTTAAAACTTCACTGAGGATTCTAAATTGCGGATATGAATGAAAATTAAAAGATATTTCGATTGCCGATTTATCTTCAAATTTCGGAAAGTATTAAAAGCGATAAAAGTGGTGGAAGACATTTTAATAAAAAGAGTCAGGATTAAAGTGTTGCAACTTGGAAGAATTCCGATTTCTTAAGAATGAAAACTGCTTTGTCAAGAACATGTTTGGATTGAGTAATAGTAAGCGATGTGTTTGAAGTGGGTAATAACCTCACAGACCATTAAGAAATGAAGGTCGAACAGCTTCTTCATCAAATAAATAAAAAAGCGACGTTCATAAGTCTCTTCGCTACGGTCTTCTGGTAAAGTTTCCTTGTATGAACATTCGAATTCAGGGATTGCGTGTAAAAGTGAATGAAAAAGATTTTTTAAAAAAAGAACTCACTATAAAGTTATTGAGTGTAATCAGAGCCATAAAATAAAAGCAAGAGAAATTTTCGATGGATAAAAGTAAAATTTTAAAACAAATGGCTATTCTGTAAACTGGAAAATTAGATATTTTCGATAAAATTTACAGCTATTAAATTCCTGACAATAAAACTCATAAAAATTTGGAAGCATTTATTATATTAATTTTTTTAACTCAGCAATATTACTGATTTTGATAGTATATTTGGAATTACTAATAGATAGAATATTGCGCTCTTTTTAGAAGAATAATTTTCTTACGATTTCATGAAATTAGTTAAATTTAACAAAGGATTTTCTAATAAATATATTTTTGAAATATTTACTTTATAAATACAAATGGTCTTCTAATGAAGTCATACACTGTAAATAGTTTACAGCAAAATTTTCCAAATTCTAAATCTGTTGTTGTTGTGACTAATGGTACTTGCCGTGGAATTCTAAATCCCCACTGAATTCTAAATCTTATGTGGGGAAAATGAATTTGAAACCTTTTATGTTTTCACATCATTACTATAACATGATTAAACTATAGGAGAAATTTTTAAACAAAAAATGTTGAGGGAAACATTTAGCTGAAAAGAGGATTTTAATGTGATTTTATATTCTTACATACTTTTTTATAGAAGCCATAATAATCCGCCCTCTTTCATTACACGTTATAGTTATATTTGTCCATTAGTTAAGAGTTTCATAGTGTGAAATATTATTTTACTAAACATTTAACAACATACTAATGCTGAAATTAACAAAATCGAGCCTGCGTTCCATAATCTTAAGATCTTAGCAGTATTCTAGTCATTTTTTAATAATATAGTTTTTGATCAATTTTTTCCTCGTGTCCTCAATAAGTGTGAAACAGAATTCATAGTAAGTCAAGAATTAAATTTTGAAGCAAATAAAAATGACCAAATATTCGAAGTTGTTTGCATATAAGTCACATTTCATGGTATTAAATTATCATCAAAAGAACCAAGAGGAAAATTTGTCGCATTAATTAGCTACGCCTCTTTGAATAGCCTTGAGGAATTGGAATTAAATAAACGTGTTATGATAATTTAAAACAGGATTCTACAAATGATATGGGTGACCAATCAGAAATGGATTTATGGCAGATTTGAAAATGCTGATTGATCAGAGATATTTGAATGAAGATAATAAGTTAAAAGAGTACAATAGCAAATTGTTTAAAATGCAGGAAGTGATAAATATCTAGCGTTTTTAAAATTAATAATGGTTAAAGTTTACCACGGTTCTTAAGTTATATATTAGTTGTATTCGTATTGTCTCATTCTAGCTGTTTAAAAAGAGACAGCACAAAAAAACCGCCCACCTTTTTAAGAATAAATAATCCAGAATTAATGCTTTTTCATCTCTTTTTATGATATTTTTTCCTTCTTCGGATATCTTGAATGGTCTAATAGCAGTATATTAATTAAAAACAATAAGAAAGTCACGGTTTCAAATCTTTATTTTACTGAAATGGTAAATATGAAAATTCGAGAATTAAGTTGTCAGATGTTAAGGATTTGTAAGTTAATCTACCATTCTTGTCAGATGAACATAATCTGACTTAGAGGATTAATTTCAATATACTTATTTCAAAACGATATGGTAGCATAAAAAAATGCTAAAATGGAGTAAATGCAATCTAACCTTGTAAGAATTTGAATTTATAAATGCAACAAACACAAAGTCATGCTTTTGAAATTTTAATCTACAATTTAAATTTTATTTTTTGGCATCAAGACTGAATTGAAAATAAGATTTAAGAAAATGCTTATATAATATTTGAAAGTATTATTTTATGTTGTAGTTTTCCTTAGATTTTTAACTTCTAATAACGGAGGATTATTTTATTAGAAAACGTTTGTTATGGAAGTATATTAGTGATTGATATAACAAAAGCGAGACTGATATATCAAAAAATGTTGCTAATCTTCCCTTTTTAAACGTGTATAGCATACTTAGTAGTTCAATTATTTTTATACTGCTGTTTGAAGCATTTATTTCATTTTCAAGTATCGAAATTTAACTCTCTGATATTTCATTTGTACTTCACTATTCGAATAAATAAAATGTTTCAGAGTTGATTCCGTTTAAACAGTTTTATCGAATGGTAAATACGCTATTACTAAAGCTTCTGATGTATAATTTAATAGTTTGATTCCAGCAAATATGTGGGAATTGGAAGTTTAACAATATATCCATTTACTTTTGATCCGCTACTTTTAATTTTAGTATCATGAGGAGCCATGTTATTATTATTTAAGCAAAACATTTCATTCATGCTTTTGTTTGCTCTAATATAAATTACTTATAAAGTTGTAATTTACTTAATTTTAAACTAAAAACTCAATAGAACTGTACTCTTGATATCGAATAAAAAGAAATTTACAATAAATCTGATCGCAATATCAAATTATTATTTTAATAAACAAAATAGTTTTATGCTAATAAATGCCTAGCGATAAAAAATGTAGACACTCATATTTAATTACACATTATGAAATAATAGCAGTAAATTTGATTTAAATGGCACTCAAATTAACGGCTTTATTTAACGGCTCGATTTAGATTTTGAATTTGAAACCTCTTTGTCAGGATTAATTTTAAAGTTAAAGACTCAAAAAAATAGAATTAAATCGAATAATTTATTCACGAATCTAAGAACATACGATTTAAAAATTATTTGTATTAGTTATCATTCAATCATTAATTTATATAACCAATAAAAAATAACTGAAAAAATTAAGAGACATTCACTATTCTTTTTCAGTTTAGTTTCCTGTTTCTCCTGTTTTTCACCTCATTTCCTTTTTTTTCAAAATTAGTTAACGTCTGAGTTGTCAGTTATTTAATGGAATAAGAATTTTGATACCTGAACAATTTTTTTGTCTTAACCGAAATGCTACAAATATAAGATAAATTCAAAAAATTTATTTTCTGTTAATAAATTAAAATAAGTTTAATAAGTTTAATAATTGTTTCAGGAAAAGCTAGCAATTACGTTTAATCATATTGTAAACTAAACGACGTTAACCTCATCCTTATATTGACCAATAATCAAATACAATAGTACTAAGTTTCAGCAGCTGTGCTTTATTTTTTAGTGTCATTTATTTAACGAATAAATATCAACTCATTGGCTTTATTATTTTTATTTTGAAAACCGATTAAATAAAAAACTTAATTTTAGATATAATATGAAAAAGACTAACATAATGGGTAGCAGCATTTTCTCGGATTTTAATTAGACGATTATTTATTACGAGCTTCTGTAGAGCATTGGCAAGGTCAACCGTTTCAATAATTTCTCTATTTAGCGCAGCACACCGTTTATTACAAACGGTGTAAAATAAACAAATAAGTTTAGAATCTTTAAGTGGTGAAAACTCTAAATAGTAAAGAAATGACGATGAATCGGGAATTGGGTATTCACTGATTCGAACATCGCACGAGTCCACTCATTATTTTCATCCGACAAGTCGCAAACACAATCAACAGCTAGAGGCGGGATAAACAAAAGAGGGGAGGGTCACTCACCTGTGTGGTCGTGCTTTTCATCGCTGCTCGCCGTTCCGTTGGCGCCCCTGTTGCCGACAGGCCAGGGCAGTCGTGGTCCGAACTTGCTCGCCCACAGGAGCGGGAAAAAAGGGTGCACATTGACGGCATCCATCTCGGTTTGACCGCCGCCGTTCTTCAGTCAGCCGTGCGGCACTTCAGCGGCCGGCCAGCAATTGCCGAGCGGCATGGCAAGAAAAACAACGCACCGGAGGTGTAGAGAGAGAAAAAAAAATGATAGTCCGTCCAAGAAGAAGAGAGCAGTCCCGGAGGGGGGAGTTGAAAAGTTCCTTTGCAAAACCGATGGAGCGAGGGAAAAACAATAGCGAGGCAGAAAAATTCAGCCAGTCGTCGCGAAGCGCTTACTCTCTCTTTTCTTTTTATTTCTGGCGACGTATGTTTAAGGCAACCGTTACTGAGGTAGGTTCGGAGGAGCGAAGTGGTTTTAAAAATAAAGTCCGCGTCAGTCTCACATCTCACCGCGTCATACACTGTTGTGGTGCCGGCGGTGGCATGACGTCGGTACGCGTGCGAACCGATTGAGCGCCACACGGCTTCTAGCTCGTGCCGCCACCCTCCTCTGGCAGTGGTGCCGACTGCAGCGCCCTCCGACCACTTGGGCAAGAAAACATTCCTTTTTCCCACTCTTTTCTTTCCTTCCTCCTCCTCTCCCGCGGTGCGTCTCCATACATAAATAGATTCTCTCTCGCTCCATCCTGCCTTCAATCAATCAATCAGACGCACAAAGCGAAAGATGCCTTCATTTTCTTGCCACCAGGAATAACGTTGCTCCGTTCAGAAGGGATTGCTATCGGAGGTGAGGATCGACTTTAAATTTCATTAAAAGCGTCATTAAATTTAAAAACATTCTAATAAGGAGCTGCAAGCCAAAATAATTAACGCATTTTACAAATAAAATTATTTTACATCGGTCACTAAGTTTTTTAATCGATGTATATAATTTAGTACGATTGAGAATGCATTTTTTCTTCACCATATATTCTTTTAATTTTAAAAAAGTTAAAATATTTTTATATATCAGTCTTCTTTCAAAAATAAGTCTCTAAAAATTCTCTATAAAATTCTTAATTATTTTTTTAATATTCGAAATATTTGTAGGTGAAATTTATTCTTTTTAATTGGGCTTTCTAGAAGTATGAAAAACATTCTTTAAATTATTTAATAAATGCTTTTTAATGCACAAAATAACGCATCAAAAAATATATCAATGACATAAAATATATAAATTTAAGAACTACTTAATACGTTAATTTAAATGCTTAAGGGAAATAAATCTAAAAAAAACTTTTTAGTATCATGAAAGAACACGTAATACAAGATGAATTTTTTAAAAAAACTATTCCACTATAAACTTTAAATAAAAGCATAAGAAACAAAGAAGAATAAAATATGAATTTCGCAGAGATTACTCATTGTATTTAAAAAAAAAGTAATAATTTAGAAGAAATATGTTTATAATGTGGTACTACAATTTCATTTTTTAACCTTTACCAAAAACAATGGAATATTTCCAACACTGAAAGAAGACATCGCTAAAATAATTTTAAATATATATTTTATATATATAATATCAAATGGCTAAATAATAAAGTTTTACTTTTCAAAAACGATTAAAAAATAAATTTGTCAATTTTTGTCAAAATGAAAAAAAAAAAATGAAAGTTTTCCAACACAATGAAATGACTAAAAATAAAACTAATTTTTATTTATTGCAGTTCATATGTCGGCGTTTATTTATATCACATTCCGCTTACTCTATATGGTTCTACAGTATCAAATTCTGTACGGCGCAATTCGATGGAGAAATATAAAGGCTCGAATGCCGTTACTTTGTTACAAGGCAAAGTTGTAGAGCAAGAACACAAATTAGGGTGCGTTTTGCGATCACCAGGGGACGCTGACTTCGCTACGAGGACAAGAAGGATGAAACTGGAGGGGAGGAAAAAAATACGCTAAAAGAATCGATCGCCGATCTGGTCAGTTCGGGATGGAGGGTGAGGGGGGGGGGTGTAACAGAGGACGCAGGAAAAGCCTGTCGATATTCGTGAAATTTAAAGCTCGCCCATTCCGTGACTACAGTTACGGATGACAGCCACTGGTCTGTCTCTCTTTCTCTCGTCTCTTCTCTCCATCCTCCGGACACAAGAGATATTCTGTTACTCTTCACACCATCCCTTAGATGATGGAGGAGGGGGGAGGAGGAATGGGGGGGTCACAGAAATGCTCCCTGGGACCTTCGACAAGTGAAAGAGAGAGAAAAGAAACAATTTTAAGAAGAAAAAAAAATGTAATAATAATAATAAAAAGAAATGGATCAAAAAGAGAGGAATAAAAGATTTTCACAAGGCGTATTTTACATCCATTGAGAATTCCAGTAAAAAGGAAATACATGCATGTGAATACGCTTTACGAACTGAGACATACGAAGTTTTTGATTTTGAATAACAAATAGTGTTTCTATTTCTGATTTAAAAAAAAAATTAAGGTATTGCTCAAAAGAAAGGCACAGTGAGTTTTCATCGTCCTTTACCTCCACATAGCCATTTATTTTTTCTGATTGATATTTTTAACTAATAAAGCTTTTCCAAAGATTGATATTAATGTTTTAAAAAATGAGCGCACACAACAAAAAGTTTAAAAGTTATTAAAATCAGTAATTTATAAAAAATGTACTTTCATATGTTTCAAAATACGTACGGTATTTTGAATTTTGAGAATACAGAGAACAATTAAATGCAGGATATAAAAAAAAATTAAAAAAATAGTTAATTGATATAAATATAAGATTGATTGGAAATTTTATATTAATAAAAAAATTTACAATTAAATTACACACATAGGGCAGGGGAACTCGGACATTTCGACTAAAAAATGTTTAGAATTGTAATAAGTGGCATTAAATAAAATGCTCAAAAATAATGAAATCAAATATACAAAAGAAAATAACGGTCAAGATTTGAATAATGGAATTTTTTTTTATATATTCTAGAAAAATGGTCGCAAATTATGGACTCCTTTAATTAAATAACCCATCTGATATATCATAACTAAAAGATCATATATTAATTTTAAGATAGTTTTCACAGGACAATTTATATAACAAGTTTATGCGGAAGTACGCAGCTTCTATTTAAAATGTAGTAAATATGTCACGATGCAACTTACAAAAAGTATATTTAGGGTAACATTGTCTATTAATGTATTTGAAGTTTTTTTTCTCCCAGTTAATGCTCTACCAAGCCCATTTTCTAATTATTTTTTTTTAATTTGTCAACAGCAATTAAATAAATTTGTGTAAACAAGAAAAAAGAATATAGGGAAAATAATTTTTGAAATTAATTTTGAAATTAAATAATCAAAATTATAATTATTTTATTGTAATTTCTTATTTATATCTTCCCTACAGAACATTTAATTATAATAAATAATTTTTCTTTTATTAATTATTTAATTGATGAAAATTAATTTTATATAGAGAGAAAAAGCAAAAGATACAAAATAATTATCATTGCATTGGTGTGGTAAAATGTTATTATGGACAAGAAATTACTTTAGTCATATCCATCCCAAATCCTTGCGGTATTTGAAACTATATCCAACCATGTACATGCTCAGCTTAATAATTTGTTAAACTGTATGGGTAACTGTACAGGTCATAGAGTTGTTACATCGAAAAGGCAATATCCAATAGAAATAGAATTAGTTTTAAAGAATTTCCGTAGGAATAGGAGATTTTCCTACATATATTCTGATTTTTAATATGCTTTTTTTATTCCTTTTAAATTATTTTAGCATCATTTAATATTATTTCGCTTTCCAATTTATTTAAAACTAGCCGCCTTCGGCAACCAGACGGTTCGCCAATATTAATGCCGACTAAAGGGTTCAATCATTTTTTTATATAACTTGCTCTCATAATGTTTTTCAGCAAAATATTTTTAAGCTTCAAATTTCGATAGTCATATAATTCTCTTGTACTATGTAGGCCTTAAGCCGTTCTGATCTTTGAACTCCACATCAATCTCTGATTTTCTATCAATGCACGTAAAATTCACTTTTAAATTAAATTGAAAATGATGAAACTTCAATTAATATAAAGACCTCTTTACTCAATCAAAGCATACCTTTAAATAAAATTAAGAAATGAAAGCTGAGTAGTCCGACATTGAAGTTTCATGTTCACTACAGAAATTGAAATATTATATTATATATATTTAAATATATATATATATATATATAAATATATATATATATATATATATATATATATATATATATATATATATATAAGATCTCAAGGAATTATTCAGCAAACATTTCACAGATTAAATGAAACCTTCAGTTTTTAATTTTATTTTTAGATGTATATAAATGCTCGCAATAATAACATTTTTTTAGGTTTATAAATATATTTCAAAACATTATGGTTTGAATTCCTTTGGTCTTATAGATAACAAAACAGAAATATTTCAAACAGAGACGCATTTTGCCACTTTTGTAAGCTAACAATGTCAAAAAAAAAAATCTAAAATTTTTTTTTCTTGAACACAGCCTTATTTTACAGAGCTGAACTATAAAATAGTTATCCCAAAAACTTTGCCTATTGCGACATCTCTGGCGATTCTTCTACCTACGTGTTTAAATTGTGCGAAGCAACGATAAGGATTGGGACTAAAGGCAAGCACAAACTTTTCAGTTCAAGATCAGGGTCCAATGGATGACCAGAGATGGGGGGAGCGAGGATGGCACCAGGGGAGGGATGGAAAGAAGAGAATTGCGAGAGAGAAACGGATGTAGCAATGACCTAGATTGAGGTTACAAAGAGGGTCAACGACACAGAAACACAAGCGGCCATCGTGGTGATGATGATGAGCGCGAGGGGCCCCGCAAACGATCACGGGTAGCTTCACAGCATAAATGGCGCTCGAGTCCACTGTATAGTAACGAACCTCCACCTCCCTGTGTGTGGGTCAGTTCCCTCGCCGGCATTCGCACATTTTTCTCAACGTCTCGTTAATTCCGAGCATTTGTTTCCTTTTGTTCAGATGTGTTGCAATCCAAGCGGCCATGTCCAAGCGAAGCGAAACGTCCCGTTTCTGTGTGCGCGCTCGCGTGCAAACTCGGATAAGGAGAGGGAGAAAAAAGGGGCAGATGACAATTTCACACTCGATTCTCTTTAAGTGCTCACACTGGAAGATGTGATTTGAGAAAGTGTTAGTTTTCCCATACACACACAGAGTCTAGATTCCCAAGTACGTTTACATTTCCTATCCAGATAAGAATCACTTAGAGCGAAGGCATTGTGCGAACTAAGTTTAATTTCGATTCGAAACAACTGTAAGCGAATTCCAAACAATATCATATAAATCAATAGATATTTCGCGTGAAATTAAAATGACAAACTTGCACGAGCATGACCATCCGAAAGTTCAGGAAGGATTGGGTTCCAAGTCACAATTATTTCCATGAGGATGAGCAGGCAATTTGATGTATCACTGTTATATCAAAAACCCAATACCAAAACACAGAAAATTTTGAATACAGAAGTTACAAACAGGATTGACATTTGCTTTTTTTGACAACATTCAGCCATACCACATAAGAATTTGAGAGCAGATGCAATTAACTTACAAAAGCATATTGCATCAACCAAACGTTTTGACAAATTTGATATGCGATTTTTTCAAACAAAAATGAAGATATTTTGGACATAAAACATTTGACAAAAATGAAAAAGTTTTTTATAAACTAAAATTTTGCAATATGAAATTAAATTGTTTGCATAGGCTTATGAATGAACTTCTTATGTACTTTAAAAATAAAGTAATTGACGATAATGTTAAACACCTCTAAAAGGATTTCATTATAAATTGTATGTTTAAATTGCTTATATAAAAATGGTACGATTTGATTCTTTTAAAATAGAAAAATTCTATGTGAAAATATACAATCCTGTATCCCAGTTCAAAAAATGGAGAGAACGATGAAAAAATTGATAAAAATTCCAAATTCGTATTTTTGTCCTATAAGAAAATCCCTAAGAAAGAAAGAAGGAAATATAATCGATGTTTAATAAACATAATAATATAATATTTCTGTTAAATATGTTACTTGTTATAAATTAATTTTATTAGAAAAGTTAAAATAATTTTATTCCTCTTATTTCAGTGTAACATACAGTGAATGATCACATCTGATATCAGAAATTGATTACAGCATCGCAAACTGTGGGAAAAGAGTTATAATAAAGGAAGTTTATTTTATTGTAACAAACCTTAAGGAGAAATACACAATTCAGCAATTAAATTTTGGTTCCAGATTTATTCATGTCTTAATCTTATTGAACCTGGAGATTCAATAAAGCACGTTAGTATTCGTATCATGGATAAATGATCATCAAATCAGGAAATTCGAAAAGCGGCGAGTGTGGCAGTGATTCAAAGTTTTTCCGAAAAACTATCTTAAAAGCAACAATTTTATTTTAACGATGTTCACACACTTCAAAAACCTTTTAAGCACTTTGACAACCAATTATGTTTTCAGAAAAAAAAATTAAGCACTGAGTAACCACACAAAAATCACATCTACTATACTTAAGCTGCTACTCCAAATCCTACATTTAAACTATTGATTCAGTTTTCATACCAGAAGAACAATATGAGTCTGTCCAAGGAACCTCCATGTTAGTTCGACGGACTAGATTTTTTTTTTTTAAAAAAAAAGGGAGAAAAAACTGTGACACATGGATCCCATGGAAGGTTGATTACAGGAGGGGCACGTAGCAGAAGAAAGAAGAAACAAAACTGCGAGATACATATATATATATATATATAAGTAGGTAGAACAGTGACAGTCTCGGGTAAGGGGCAAAAGACAAAGCAGGGCCATTTGAGACATGTATTGGCCGAAGAGGGGTATAAAAGGGGGGCTACGAGGACGCACGGTTGAAGGGGTGGGATACTCAAACCATATATCAAAATCCGGTCGTATTCGTTCCGGGCCAGAATGCTCGAAACCGGTAATTTGCGCCCGGATTACGATTAGTAAATGTCGGGACTCGAAAACCGATTTGCGCCGTCAAATATTTGTCATTCACGGCGAGACGACCCGTCGACGGCAGGGTTAAAAATACAGAGGAATGGACGGAGGGAGAGAGAGAGGAACGGATGGTCAAGCAGACAGGACATGGGATAGGATATTTCGTCTGATTTGTGGCTGCAGAGGGTATAAATATTGCCCTCTTTCATTATTATCGCTCTAGATGGCGATGTACATATGCACTGCGATTGGAAGTGAAAAAAAAATTATCGATTTAGATTTGCCACCTTTTGTCCAAGAACAAGAATGAGATGATTTGACAGAACTAAATGAATCAAGAGAGAAAGAGAAAGAGGAATTGAATTCATTTAATTTTTCAGCTGAAGAATACATTTTTTTTAAACTTAAGGAATGTTTAAAATTCCCAATTACGATAAGCTTCAAAATTTTTGGCAAGCAGATGCAATCCAATAAATAACAACAAAAAAAAACCCCAAAAATATTTAATGTAAATTTTAAAATTATTTTAATACAACTGTCTATAATGGACGGAAAAATAGTCTCAATAATTCTTTTTCATTTCTAGAGATTTGAAAATTTTTCACATAAATTGTAACCAACCTGACAATTTTTTTTTTGAAAAAATTAAAGTCGTTTAAAAACATACAAAATATATCTTTGCATAGAAATTAATGGAAACAATTATTTTTGGCATTTGAAAGATGATCAATTTTAACAGCAAATCCAAATATGATTAAGTAATTCAAAAATAAATTCGCCTTCTGTGTCATAAAATTTCCCTTAAAATGTGAATCACAAATTTAAAAAAAATATTGAAATCTCTATGTAAGACAATGATACTTTTTATATATTGCATTTCGTTCTCATAAGAAACATTGTTTTACCTTGACCTCGGTGGTAAGGTAAGCATGCTAATTTATAGCCATTAACCAAGTTCCCAAAGACGAAGAACAAGAGACAAGACACAGGCAAAATCATGAAAATTTGAACAAATTCCGGAGCCCCCGGGAGAAAATGGCGAGCCCCACAAACACCCAGCTCCGACGGATCGCTGATGAGGTCCTCCCGATTAAGACACGATGTCATTAAGTTGGATCTGACCCGACTGTTCTCCGTTCCAGTGGCCGAAGAAACTTCTCTTTTCCCCCGATAGCATTGCCCCGAGTTGATTGAGTTACGATCCTCCTCTCTCGCCAGAAAACATGATCTGTTAATTAACTGGCATTGTTGAAACACAAATAACCCTTTTCTCTTTTCCTAACCCTGCCATCGCTTACGGTAGCATCCCTCCGAGTGAGTAAAATTGGTATTAAATCCGCCAGAAATGTGCTGAAGGGGAACATTCGGTTTTTTAAAAAGTATTTTTACTCATTTCTCCGGAAGAGGATTTAGTATTTATTTCTAATTTTTTACTATGAAATGAATACAAATATTCTAAGAAATTCCTAATTCTATTTAAACATATTTAATTTTAAAATTTTCCTATTCACTTAAAATGAAAGATTCTTATACTGACAAAAAATAATTAAAAGCTTATTTAATTTTATTCGCTTTCTGACTTTTCGCATGAAGCTTTTATTGTGTGTATGTGTGCGTGCGTGTGTGTAATCAGATCTTTTTTTATTTGAATCAGAATTACAAACAGTAATGGTAAATAAAAGATTGTTAAAAGAATTTTTATTTTCTCTTCCGATATTAATGAAATACCAAAATAAAAGCCTAAAAACTGTCTGACATCCAGAAAAAGTAAAGAAAAGGAATCACTTCGGCGATTCACAGACAACAATCAGAAATGAAACATCTTAATAATCAAATAATCTAAGTATAAATTGATTAAAATAGGCTTTTCAGCGAGCAATTTTTCGTTTACTTTCAATAAATTTCAATTTTTTTACTCAGATTGCAACAGATTATCTATTAAAGAAACAATGGAAAGTATTATGAAATTACAAACATAATATATAATTTTCAAAAAGATGTCAAACAGTCAAATGTATGAAACATTTCTTTTGGATTTTTTGGAGAAAAAAAAATAGAAAATCTAAAAACAAAAGAAACATCTTGAAAAAGAATAAGAAATTTATTTTAGGACAAAACCGCAAAAAGATTAATTGCGGAAATAGAGACGGAAATACAATCAAATTTGCATCCATACTCATTTAGCTGTTGGAAATCATACTTTCTGGCATGTCAATACTAAATCGACAGTACATGATGAAAAATCCAGGAAAGACCGCATTCTGAAGAATTAATGAAAAATAGTCAGAATAATAAATCTCACTTTTAACCATCAATATTATATTATATATATAATGTACTAACGTTAATTCCGTTATGAAATATGTACAGTATCTCTTTACAGTAAAATGTGAATTTCCTGTAAATTAGAAGAATAACAGAAACTAATATGTTTTTGAATAATACTAAATTTCTCTTTACTTTTTAAGCTTTAAAATGGACATTTTATTGAAAAAATTAATATGAATCTCCCAATTTAAAAATTCGCTTCAGTTTTTATTTATTTATTTTGTGAATTGCTAAGGGGTTTTTTTAACCCCAAAAAACAACGGCTCATGGAATTAAAAATCATTAAAAAATTTAATTGAATATACGTGATTTAAAATTTTGTCACAAATTAAAAAAAATATTTATTATATGAAATACAAAGAAAGTGAATCGCATGTCACATAAAAATAATTAATTTCAAAATAAAATAAAATAAACAACGTAATAACAATATAAAAGAATGAATATTTCGCAAGTTAAATTTCGTGAAGAATTTATTTAATACCATAAATACAGTGTGGCATTAGAATATCGAATTCATAACGAAAATGCATACAAATCGATTCACAATTGCTACATTCTCAGATGGGCAATTACTTTCAACGTGAACATAAAAGAGCCCAAAACAATGCAAACCCGGAGGCCATCCATTCCATTCCTTCAGCTTCAACAAAGTCTCCTTTCAAATGCTGAGAAAGTTATAAAAGTAGACAGTAGCGATGCTATTAAACATTCACACCGCATGAACATAAGAAGAAACCAAGTAAAATAATAAAAAAAAGCGGTGCAAAATGTATATTCTATTTGCGACCCAATCCCTGGCTGCCCATTTTGAAAGTAGCCATCCATCTTTGCCAAAACTCAAGCGGCACCACTGTGGAAGCTCATGAACTCTTAAGCGCCATTTCACTGCAGATGTAAACCCGTTTTCAACAGAGTTCGTTATAAACTCCACATATTCCATCACTTTTTCCCACTCCCGACAGGTTCAACGGAGCACGCCTGGCCAACCTGAATTTTATTCCGGGCCTTAAGAGGGTGCCATATTCTGAATGTTTTTACTTTTGACTCTCAGCGAACTGACCCCCCTCTCTTTCGAAAGTCATTGGTCAGTCACTTTTTATGCACTCCACTCCCAATGCTTTTCTGAATTCTCTTCATAGAAAAAAGCACCCACGCATTACCATACTTCGGTTTTTCAGTTGAAATTTAGATTATTTTTGGAACATATTAATAAATAATAAATGCCAAGCAAGATCAGGTTTGAAATTTAAGATATCTTGAAAAAGTCTTCCTAATATATTAATAAGATTAATTAAATTGATTCAGCTGCATTGAAAGTAATTAATAATTTTCACGGTATTAAATAGAGCTAGAAATGTCTTAACGAATTGTGTGCAATACACAAAATAGATTTTGCTACAATACAACGAATGCCAGTTGCCTCGATTGATTAGAGTTAGAAAACAAAATTACAGATATTAAGCAATCTTGGAGCAGAAGTTTGTGCCTTAACCCTGTTCCGTTAAATTTGAAATTTTCCAAATTAGATTAGCAAAATGATGTAGTTGTCAGACACATTTCTTCTCGAGATTAAATTTTTACTAATTATTTGAAATAATTGTTAAATAGCATTTTTAAAATAATATAAATGTACTATTTTTATATGTGACTATCACAAGAGAATAATTTCATTTCAATTGAGCTATGAGCACATTACATATTTTTTCACAAACTCAACCTACCGAATGTATAAAAATATTTTTAAGCAAAAAAGTTGGAATCTTTAAAATATTTTTTGAGTAATTTTCAGTGACAACAAAATTCACAAGAACTTTTTTTAAAAAAAAGATTTAAGTCAATGAAGTGTGGGCGATCATTAGAATTTCTCAAGGTTAGGTTAGGTTGTTTTGGTTTTTTGGCACAAAAGTCAGATATGGTCATGCTGCGCCAATCAAATGGTAACACGCATTTACAAACTATTAAAAATGATAGAACATTAAATAGAATTTGTTAGGGAAATTACCTTCAACAAACCATTACAGCTGTTTAATACAGTTCGTTTTAGTATCGATCACTGTTTAGTATCGAAAACGATTAAGATGAAACATGCTGAGATAATCGTTAATGTGATTAAGAAGTGTTTCTTGTGGTGCAAATTATTTTTATATGTTAAGAGTCTTTTATTTTCAAACACATATGAAAAATTACAAAAATCTTCGAATTTCACTTAGCATCTGAAAAATGTTTTGATCATGCTTCGATAATAAGAGATACGTTGAATGAAGGGACGACCATATCCAACAAACATCAAGTAAAATAATGGAGATGAAATAAACTTATAACCGTGACTAATATTTTAAATAATCTGCATTTTATACCCATAAAGTACCTTTATCTCTCCTTTTTAATAAATTATCTGAAATAGTTTTTAATTTTTTTAAAAAAGATCGAAGCTAATGCCCGTCGAAAAATGCATTACCCAAGCTGAAAAATTTCCGGGCTTGACCAACCCCCATTGGTCAAACGCAAAATGTTATCGGCAGACGTAGAGGTCAATCCCTCATTTTGTCCCAATCCATATATACAGGGAAATAAATAACCCAACAGTTCGGAAATCTATTTTCTTGAAAGTACCGCGCTCGATTGAAAAATGGAAGTCCCGTTACCACGTGAATTCGGGTGATACAAAGTTTCGAATAGTAAACACCATAAATTATGAACTTAGACCACCAGTTTATATTTCAGATACCTTTACCTCGATATATATATCGGGATGTATATAAATATACTGCAGTGCAGCAGCAGCACATGCATTCAATCAATGGAAATGAAAGGCACGCTGACGTTGCAAATTCCTCTCCTCCGCAGAATTAATAGTGGACGAAGAATGACAAGGTTTATAAAACGGGACGAACGGGAAACAAATAGGGAGGGAAAATATGGAGAGAAATAACCGAAATATTTTATTTACAAAAGAAAAAGGGGCTGAAATATTTTCGGTCCATACATATCCCGAGTCTGCAGCCATTCTACCTGTTAGATGGAAATAAAATGATGTGTGAATGTCGCTGCTCCAGCTTACTTGAAGAAATAAATTGAAAGGAATGTGCGAGAGATAGGATCCGATGATATTCCATTTGCAATTTATTGGAGTGACTGAATTAGTTTCAAATTCCATTTTAATCATACGAATACACAGCTTGAAAACTAATTTACATGTGAAATATTATTAACATACATTTATTTCTGTGAATAGTGCGCTCTGCTCAATTTATATCTAAGAATACATTTCATTTCCCTTAATCTTTCCTAACAGTAATCTAAAATACACGTCTATTGGAGCTCTGAAGACAATGATTTTCACATCTGGTGAAACAAAACACAAATGTATTTTGAAGGCAAGGGTTATACACTTAGAAGTGAATCTTTCCGAAATTAAAATTTTAATTCATTTAAAAATTAAGGAAAATGTTGGCTCTTTCCGTTATAATTTCCAAAATATTACATTACATCATTTAAAGTTGTTTTTGATTATATGTTTAATTGAAGTGCAATTTAAAATTTTTTTGGCTAATTTTTAATAACATATTTTATTGTTTCAATGAACTTTGTTATTTCAACAATATTTATTACAACTTTTTTCATTCTTTCAACATAAATTTAATTTCGTGTCTTTCTGCCATTGTTGAAAACTAAAGAGTTTTTACTTATTATCGGAGTAGTTTACATGAAAAATAAGAAAGTGGGAGTTGCTTCGAGAAATTAGAAGGTAAATTTCCGAAACAGTTATGTTTCTAAGAGTACAGTGTTGCCATGAATCTCAGTTTCATTAATTTAGATGAAGTACAAATAATCAAAAACGGTGAAAGGGTATAAAATAAAACGACTTAAATGTTCGTTTTTCACAACTGATGCTTAAAAATATTTTGTTTAAAGAATCATGAGAATTGAGTCACGCATGAAAGGTGCAAGTATAACTAAACACGATCAATATTTTGCAGATATAATTAATATAATCACTAAACTACTAACATATCTAATCAATTTTAAATCAATTTTTTTTCAATTATAAATATAAAAGCATGGAAAGAAATTAAGAAGGAATATTCATCCATACATTAATATCAGTAGAGAAGTTTCTTTCTTTCACTCTACGAAAAGATGCATATTTAAATAAAAGAAACAACTAAGGTCTTTGACACGTAAGTTGCACAGCTGAAAAACACTTCTATTTCCCAAATATCAAAGAATTCTTAACGATAATCCGTGGTGTTTGTAAAAATAAAAAAATGAAATAATATTTTTAAACTTTCGAAATGTTTAAAGAAATATAGAAATCAGATTACCCTTTTCAAAATGTGACATTTATATATTACACAGGTTAAGAAGAAGAAAAAAATACTAAGCTAAAAAAGTTTAATATTATTTTATTTAGAAACTAAAAAAAATCACCTTTTCTTGAGAAGTAGAATTCAGAAGACTTTTAAAATAGGGACCATATGCTGAAATAAATGCAAAATCTTAAGAAGAAAAAAAGACCTCTTCATTCGAACAAGGCATAACTTTGAAACATGACGTTTCTAGTAGACGCTCTTTGAAATAAACAGATGAACGAACTGGAATCAATTCAAATAACAAGTACTAAATTTAAAAAAAAAATTTTTTTTAAGTAAATTCTTATTTAGGTCAACAAAGAAAAATTTTATTTTAGTAACTTCTTATTAAAGCAGTATGAACCTTTTATCAAAAAAAAAAAAAAAAAAAAAAAAAAAAAAGATTAATTTTCGCTAGAATTGAATTCGCATTCTTCACCTCCGCGCAAAAAATACTGAAATACCGATTTACCGATTGAGCTGCTTCCTGCTGATTTCGATTTTTATTATAAATTGCTAAACATCTATTTGAAATATTAAAAATTAAATAAATTTAATGAACGAATTAATAATTGTGAAAAACTATACATTGAGTGTCCTCCACTATAAGTTTAAAAAAACGTATTTGAACATGACTGGGTGAATAAAAAGTATTTTATTAACGATTGAAAATTTGAACAAGA
>JAOUZG010042725.1:4930842-4964149 GCA_026289955.1 Argiope argentata
AGTGTGAACTAATAGTAGGAATTGAAAAATAAAACAAAAAAAATTACAGAAGAAAACAATTCAAATAAGATAAAAAAAATTAGTAATATAAAAAGCTTTTTTTTATATTCAATTAGATATGAGGGGGGAATAATTGCAATTTGATTAAAATATATTTATTCAGTTCTAAGGCTAATTTTATTTTAATATTTACTTTCAGTTACACAAATTACCCGAAACATTGATTCAACTCTTATATTATATATATATATATATATATATATATATATATATATATATATATATTTCATTCATTCAGGTATCTCTTAAAATAATAATCACTATTTTGACTTTCAAAAAGAGTAGGATACGACTTTTAATTAATCTGTGCTGTAAAATTAGTATCGCACAACTATTCAAACATACACACATTTATATGCTTGCTTTTAATTGAGTGGGAAAACGATTTCATATCACAAATTTTTCTAAACCGAATGCTAATAAAAGAAACTACTATTAAAATTGGTGATTTGGTTAAAAATTCGATTTTTGTGAAATTATGATTTTTATTATTTAATATTTTTAATGTTTAAAAAAGTTTTTAAATAAAACCGTTAAAAGTTTGTTTCTATTTTTTTAGGGGGGTGGGTGGGAGTTACATAAAATTCAGTGTACGTTTTGATGCTATTTTCGCAAATATAGAATATGATAGAATTTTCTAACGAAGAACATCATATATTAAAATTTAATGAATATTTTTTGTTCTAATCTGCAATAATAATTTTTAATATGTTATGCAGAATTTGAAAGAGAGAATATGAAACCTAATAATTAAAAAATAATTTATAGTTGTTTTAGTGTTTCACAACAATTTTTAAAAAACACCATTTTTTCTTATTTTGTATTATTTATCAGTAGAACTAAAATACTCAAAGAATGATTAGGAATACAGTTCCTTTTTAGTTCAGGTAGTATATAATATATTTCTTAAGCTAACTGCAAAATTGTAAACAAATAATCAGATAAACCTCTAAATTAGAAGATTTTTGCTTTATATCCCTTTCCAGCCAAATAAATAAATACATAAGAGTAAAGGTCTTCCTCCAATTTTTCAAAAACTGGTATCACTTAACTGGCATATTTTGATTTTTTGGTCGATGTTTTTACATTTTTTTAACACAAATATTATAAAATAAAATTATTTTCGAAATTTTTTCACAAAATTCATTCCGAATGTAGCCACATACATACCTTAACATATCACGTTATTATTTCATAAATTTAAAGAATTTAGGATATTCTGTTCCAATTTTATAAGCAAATAAAATCTGTTTTTAGGCAACTGGTGCGAGTTTCAGCAAAATAAATAAATAAATACATAAAAAAGGACGAGTTCAAAACGATTGACAAACCGTCCCGGCACAGCCTTCAAAAAATACTTAAGATAGCCCGATTGACGATAATAACCCGAATCTCTGCTGTCCCCTAGAACTATTTTATTTCGTAGCGAGGGCCCCCTCTCTCTCCCCTTCCCGTCGCCTCGGAAGACGGCTCTAAGTTTTACAACGGACAAACTTCACACGGAAACAAGATTTTTCGAAAACGTGCCTTTAATTTCAAAGTGTCGAGAGAGAGAGTGAACTCTCGTGGAGTCGAGTGATCGATAAAAGAGTTCATTCCCGAGGTACAAACGCGGTGACTCTCTCTCTCTCTCTTTCCGTCCAATAAATCGTTTTAGAGCAACAAGAACTTACATTTTTAAAACAACGGAAACTTTCGCACCCTGACTAAGCCGTGGCAGATCAAAAGAAACCCTCCGGGCTAAGGTTTTGATCGTCTTTTAAAAAGACCACAACCAGCGAATCCCAAAGTTTCGATTGCGGCCGCAAAAGCGAGAGAGAGGGAGAGAGACAGCAGAGAAAAGAATGAAAACACGCAGACGAGAAAGACGGAGGAGTCCCTCGGGAAATAAAGGAGATGTCATCGAAAAGGATTTGTGGACAGCGATGATGTAATTCGCTGATGGACTCATTTGCATGCAATGGTTGCCTACAAGGACATTCCTCTTCATGCTAATCAGAAGTCCAGACGTTCATTATGCCCGCGTCCAACGTTTTCTTGCTCTTTTTTTTTTCATGAATACACGAAACGTGTCTGGGAATGGAGTGGGTTCAAATTAAGATTCGATATTTCAACCATGAATAAAGTGCTGCGCAAAAGGAAACGTATCGATGCGAAAAAAAAATTACTAAAAGAAAGCCAGAAGAAGTCTAGACATTAATTGTCGTGTAGGCTCTACACTACAGTTATAATCTCTAGACATCTGAAGTTTTTTTATTACTTCGGGAGGAAATTATGCGTGCATTAAATATTTAGATTTTTACATCAGAGATGCAAATTACTTCACTGCAATAACAGGAATTTTTCCAACTCGTGACTTTCTCTTCAGTGGGAATTTAAATTAACTCTTAACATTCTTGATATTTTTGTTCATGGTTATGCATTTTTCATAAGGAACATGCATAGCTTTGGGTTTAATTATATCCTGGAATAAATTCTTTTTAGAACCATTTTTTTTTTCACTAAATTTAATGAATTTCATTTCAGTCACAAGTTTAATGCAAATATCTGTAGAATGTCTGTAAGATTGTACTCCTCACCACAAAAAATAATATCCCACGGAATAAACCAACGTGCATTATAAGCATTTCAACTGATTTAATTTAAATGAAAGCTCCATCAACAGTGCATATTTACAGTAAATAAGCATATAACAATGAAATTAGTTTTACATTTTTTATTGTAGTTCATCTCAATTCTTTTATTTCAAGACTTCCCCCCTTTTTTTATTTTATAAGTACACAGACGATATACAAACATAATAAATTGCTTGTCAACAAACTGTCACAAAATCCATAGAATAATATCCAAAAAATCCATAGAAATCCATAGCTTCAGTAATAATAGTCTGTATGTGTCAAAACACACAAAATAGCTGTGTGGAATCCTTTATAACATCTCTAAATTTGAGTGCAAGACAAAGTTAAATAGAGCAGTAAAATTAATAGGATTATTAAAAAAAATACTTTTTTCATCTGACAGAAGAGAAAGAGAAAAAAACTTTAAATAAATTTCCACACAACAAAGTTAAACCTGGCAATTCACTTTATTTCCCCATTCGCACTTTATTTGATCAATCGACTCGCTGCAAGCAACTCGTGAATCAAAAGACGAACTGGAAGAGAAGAATTTGATTTATTAGCTATCTGCTTAAACATAGCGGGCGAAAACAAATGCATCCCTATCGATTCCGCGTTCAGATTTCTTTAATCAGGAGTTTATCGCCATTCAAGCGCAAACTGCATACGGAGTGTCATTATTGGAAAGCAATCGTGTCGCATCCGGTCGCGATGATGTCCATACGTTCTCGTTTATCACATTCCCCTCCACACCGCAACGGAACTTTAAACAACCAGGTATAAAGTCCGAGGAAGATACAGGGTGTGAGGAAAGAATTTTTTTTCTCTCGCTCTCTCTCTCACTCTTCCTCTTCTCGCTTCCTTCCAGCCACCAGCATTGGCCACTTGTCCCGTGACATATGATAAGAGTGTCGCTGTCATTTCTTCGCGACGTAATGCCACCCAATACTGGCCTCGTCCGTCACCATCCTTGTCAACAGCGTCCAGATTTTCTGATGGATTTAATGTTCGATTGCTACCAGAGAGAGAGAGAAAAGGGAGAAAGAGAGAGGAACTAGTGTCCCCTTATCGACAACGATGGCTATCGAGCAGGGGGGCCCAGTGGGCCCTGCTAGAAATCCTAGCCATCAATCTACGCCTATTAACCCTGACAGGCTCCTGCCTCCTCACCTTTTGGCCCCGACTCCTTGGGCGAGAGGCAAAAGGTGTTATCGTCGGAGCAATGCCATCAATCAGGCCGACGACGGCCGCTCATTGGCCACGAGGGCGCGTGCCCCTAACTTTTTTTACTTCTCTTTCTCTCTCTCTCTCTCTTTCGCAGTCTCTGCTCCTGTCTCTCGCTTTCTCTTTAAGCTACCCCCCAAAGGCCGTGGCTCCGTCTTTTCCGCTCCCAGAGGTCCTCAAATTCCCGGCTCAGGAAAAGAAAACTGTAGAAGAGTCAAACACAACGCATGCGCCTCATTCTCTCTTGTGTTGGTCTGATGGATATTTATTTTATTTTCCAGAGTTCCTTCGATGCATTAAATAACGAAATGGCGATACGACGTGGGACTATCAAAGACTATGAGGCTCTGAATTTTTCATTTTCAATACTTCGTTAAACGATCGAAAGCAGAGATTAAATGCTCAACATTAGAGAAAAACTGAATGGCATCCAATCTTAAATGCTTTATAATCTCAAAAAATAATTTCCATGTGTATATATTTCCCTTTAAATTGTCTAAATCCAAAATATTACGACTAATAAAAAAAATAACACCAAATTACAACTAAATTCCATTTAATTTAATTAATCAATTAAAAGACGAGAAATATTCAATTATTAAATAGAATTACATTAGATGAAATATCATTAAAATTTAAAGGTATGTTATCAAGCACTTGGAAATTAGAAGATACGAAATTAATTATAAATTATTATTTTATTCAAATTTTTCGTTTTCATTCGATGAATTGTTCTTATATTCTAAAGAGAAGGTGAAGGGAGAGGTATAATTCGATAAATCCATTTTTCCTCTTTAATTTTTAATAATGTTTAAAGTCTCAAACTTTAAAATTTCATTTTTTTAATTTAAACCTATTAAACTATTATAAAGCTGTTTTTATATACCTTGAATAAAAAGAAGAAAGAAAACTGGCAATTATTTATATGATTTTAGTAATAGTAAATAATATTTCAGTGAATCTAAGAGTTTCGACATTTTATGGTTATGTGCAAACTTTTCCACCCCAATGTTTTTCCTTTCTCTTTTCATATATAAAAATTAATGACATTTCAATGTCTAATTTTCATTCAAAATCTAAATTATTTATCCTATAATATCAATCTCAGAAGTTATATTTCTAATTCATTTCCAAAGTCAATTTTCCAAGACGTTTCTTTCATATTTACAATTCAACTGTCACCGATAATTACGATGAATTTTTATCTTATTTCTTTTATAAACAAAAGAGATCATCTTAGGTTATGTGCCCATGTTTATTATTAAAAAAAAATTTTAAAAAGTAGATAATCTAAATATCTTTAGAATAGCAATGCAATTTTGATTAAATATTGAAATGAATATTAATGAAATTTCAAAAGAATTGAACAAAAGTTTCACAGGAAGTTTTCCTTACATTTGAAGTGCTGTCTATAAGCTGTCTTCAGAGGCCACCATTACATTTTTAATAGTCTTAATTTTAAAAATAACAACTAATATTCAAAATTTGATTTCGAAGACCGATTGAAAACGCAAAACGAAATTATTAAAAAAAAACATCTGCGCAATAGAAGGATAATTTATTTGGTACAAATATATTCCTGTTTCGAAAGAGTGATAAAATGACTGATGATTTAGATAAATAAAACAATTGAGGGATAAATAAAACAGAGAATAAAAATTCTCGTTGAAGGAAATGCATAATAATAAATAGTTCCCTTAACATTAAAAAAAAGAAAATATCAGAGCATAAATGTTTTTCTTCTTTTTTTGAAGAAATGTACATGACAAGAGGATATTATTGATCTGTCTCGAACCAATTGGAAGTCGAGTGAAAAATCATATCGTTTCAGAAACTTTGCAAAGACATCTTTGGTTGCAAAATCGCTGCAAGGGAAACGACTGAAAAATAAATAAAAATAACAAAAAATTAAATAAATAAAAAAGAAAAAGAAAGTAAAGAAGTGATTCCAGTGTTCTACAACCGCCTTCTTTTCTGACATTTTTGTACTTTTATATAGATTTCTTTCTTCTACCTTCTCCGGGAGCTTAATGGGCGCTGCTCTGGTTACTGCCATTAAGGGAACTTTTTTTTTCTTTCCCTTTTCTTACTTTCTACGGTTTTTCCCTTTTATTATTTTTTATACCTCCATTTTTCCCCCTTTCCTGCACATTATTTTTATTTCGCCTTTCGCTTCTCACTAACTAAAAATCTCCAATCCAAAAAAAAAAGAGAAAAAAAAAGCGGGAATAAAAAGAAGCATTATGGTAAGGTAAAGGTAGAAAGGGAATTCATTCCAAGTTAAACGAATTTCATCAGCTGAACTTCCAACGTGATATACTCCGCATCAGGAGCTACAACCCAAGGCGATTCATTTATTATACAATCAGTGATAGCAATGCACCTCAGCTTTAAGCAAAGCACTGCTGAAAGAAAGTGGAAAAAAACAGGCTGAGGAGGTCTAGCTTCACATGTGAGGAACCTACCTACAAAGAATCGCGGAACCATTGCTCAGGGGCACAGGGAAGAAAATCATGAGACTCTGATTAATTTGAAGCAGTATTACTTTAAAGGAACATTATCTGTGGGGCACTATTACATTTCCTCGGACTGCTGTAATGAGCAGTGAAACTTAGGATTTCAGAGATTCCCGTATAAGTTACAAAGACTACGACCCAAGGTAGTATCAAATGAATAATGTATATTTTAGGTTGAGGGACATAGACTGTCTCTCGGAGTTTTCCGAATTTCTTGGGAGGAAGTTCAAGAAAGTACTAAATAGTCTCTACTATCCCTACGTTCCGTGAATCAAATTCATAAAATTGGGAGGAATTACACAAAGCAATTATGGACGAAAAGAAGTAAAAGTTTCTTTTCGATTCGGCTGAATAACTTCGGAGATTAACTATGTTGGGCGATTTGATATTCCTTTCCTTTATTTTAAATTTGTTTTCATTGAAATTACTGAAGCTTAATACGCATCTCATTAAGGTCTACAACAAAAATTGTTATAGAGAAACAATATATCTTAGTAATTTTTGTTAGAGCTTTACAAAAAAATACCACTTAAATAATCATAAAAAGCAAGAACTTTCGTAAACAATCATATATTAATATTCCTTTAGCTCAAATTATATGTTTGACTAAAATAAGAACATTTAAAAGACTTGAGCAAAAATTTCAAAGCTTAAGTCTACCACATATACTCAAAATACTAATTAAACAAAAACAAAAAAATTAGAACACTTCCTAGGTAGTTTTTTTTTTAAAGTTAAAACTTACTTAAATTTTATGATACATAAAGAATTTTTGCGATTCAAATACAAATTTTTAGAATCTTCTGGTAAAAAGTCACAATTTATTTTTATTGTTATTTCTCTCCCTATAAGAGAATAATAAAGTTCTCATACGTTTAAAAATGTTTAAATAAGTTTTCTTATAAATTAATAACAACTTTAACTGAAGAGCAGATTTAATTATCGAAAATTCTATAATTCAATGTGGAAATCTGGCTGTCATTTCTGAATAAGGGACTAATAAGTCATTCAACAGATTGCCAATTCTTCGTACATACATTAGGCAGAAATACAGCATAGCGAACGCAAATCAAATAAACGAATAAATAAAATAAAATAAAATAAAAATTTAATTAGTTTTAGAACTTAATTATTCTAAGAGGGAGAATAATTGCTTGCATTTCCTTTCAAAGACTATATTTTAGTTTCGATATTAGATGAACTGACGTGAAAAACACATATGAAAATATACTGAAAGTTTATATTCATTTTTAGATTTTCTTATCTTTAGAAGTGGCAGTTTAATTTAGGCACTAAAATAGAAAACTATCTTATAATTGCATAAATTTTTACAATTTTTAAAACACTTTAATTCGTAAATAATTTATGTGAGGAAAAAGTAAAGGGCAGAGAGAATGAATTTAAAAGTTTGCTATGAAATTCAAATAAGCCATTTGAACATTGCGATGTAAATTAAATTAAAGTTGTCGGAAAATGAAACTCAATTTAATATTTCATTACAAACACTGGTGCTCCACATAGAAGTTTAATAATAAAAAATTTGGGGGAAAGAAAGTTTTGAAAATTAACATTCGTGAATACATTGTTGTGGTACTTGCCACTGACATAAGAATAAAATGTAGAGGAAAAAAGAAAAGAAATCAGCTAATCTAAAGGGCAGTTTACTTTCGAATTAAATTTTTCACACCTTTTTCATTCGGTAATTTAATAAACTATCTGATAAAAACTTTGAAAAATAAAAACTTTTCTCCTAAAGGGAGACAGTGTGTGTATGTGGAGGCGGGGGTATATTTAGAATTTCAAATGAATATAAACTTTTAAATGATTTTATTTCAATTTTATTTTAATTAGGATTTAATTATGTCTTCTTCGTTATTTAAGATAAGAAAATTTTATTATTATTTTTTAATGATATAAATATTTACTTAACTATTGAGACTGCAAAAGGAGCACTTCATATCACAAAAATACATTATGCTGAACAACAAAATTGCATTTGTTGAAATTTCACACGTAATTTTTCTAAACTCAAAATTATTGTAAATTTCCAGCTTACGAAGATTTATAGTAATGAAATATAAATACCCGAAATATTTAAAATTCAAAATATAGAAGGAAAAAGTTCTCTTTTCTAAAAGAGATAAGGAGAAAATAATCGAAAACTTAAAGCGAAAAGTTTTTTTAAAAAAATCGCTCTAAGTATCATCTTTCAAAATGCAAGCAAACTACCCGACGGAGGGAGAAAAAAAAAATAAAGAAAATGAAATAGAAAACACCGAATTCTCACATTTGACAATGAAATCGGTAGTGCACAGGGGAGGTGGGAAAAATAATAATAACAATAATAAATAAGCGTGAGAAAGAAAAAGAGAGAGACACCGGGAGAAATTCTTCATCGGGCCCAAACAATTGGGCGCTCGGCGACCTGTCCGCCGGATTTCTATAATAAAGAAGCAGCTTTATCCTTTGGTCTTCATTATATGAGGCTCTTTCGCAAAGCGTATACTTATCGAGTAGCCAATAACGGTCTGCCAAGTGCCGGAGCACCGTAGAAAAAGGTGTTACGGCTCCGGGACTCCCGAGCAGAAATAGAGAACCGAAAGGGGAGAAATAAAAGAAAAACACAGAAGGTGCAGGAGCGAAAAAGCAGTAAACCTTTAAAGACTGACCGGGCGACTCCAATCCCATTATCTGAGGATGGCGGACGGTGGGTCGGCCCTGGAGTCCAGCTGCTGCGACTGCCGAAATGAAATTTCTGGATGGACCAGCTCGGGGAAGTCCATACGCGGGATCATAATACGAAAATATAAAAATAAAAGGAACGGAGTGGCGAGCAGTAGTTATAGGGTGCCCAAATGCACCAAAAGAGGCAACAATGGCTTTTCCAGTGAGTGACTCGCGCGGACAATCACGTCTACGGGCGCGAGGAGACACGTGAAAAATATGGCTTTCATATCCGCCGACATAAGGGCCATAAATCTCGCGGGGATTTTTTCGGGAATGGACATCGAGGGACCGGTCCGATATTGCCCGGGACTCGCCAACTGGACGTTGTAAATTAACGTTCCCCGCGCCCGCCCTGACAGCAAACGGATGGGCTTTGCCGAAGAATATTTATCGGCCTGTTCGCACCGAAGTCCGTGTCTTCGCGCGACCAGGAATGGGGCCGATTTAAGAGTCAGTCCCTGGCCGCCTCCGTCGTAAATTATAATGTACTATTCATTGGCTACCAGGCGCATATTCGATGTGCCGCGCTTCATTAAAGAAGAAAACTACTGAAGCCGTAAAAGCAATCTTATTAAAAGAGTTTTATCGGCAGGGCACTGGACAAGTTTCTCTTGTTTCATTCTCAGACAAAAGGAACGAAAAGCCCACAAATGAGTGCGCGGTACGTCATTACATACGGACAGCGATCCTTACCATTCATTTCCTACAGAAGAAATATTCTCATTTTACTGTAAAAAGTATATTTGGCGTTTCTTGAAAATCCAACGAATGAAATAAGACATGAAGAACATTGCTTTCCTTCAATGGTTTAAAAAAAATTCACCAAATCCTGAAACTACGTATAACGAAATGTGCCTAAATTTTTATCTGAAACAATTTCACATACACACACTAGTCATAAATCGGAATTTAAGTGAGTATTCTTTTCAGCATTTTGCTCACGTCATTTGATGGTATATTATTGATAGTATTTTTCGCAAGTTTTTACAATAATATTTAAAATTGCTGAAAAGTGTACTGCATCGTTTTCGTTTATAAAAATGAAACAATTTTCGAGACGATATATATGACCTATTCTTTCTATACTCAAATGATTTACCTATTTTAACTTATCATATTCAAGGCATGTAAATAAATTTTTAAAAAAATCATACAATGTCAAGATTACTAAAGCTAAAGAGGAAAGATCTAATGAAACAAAATGTTCCAAATTAAAAATGAATCGAGACTTACCCACGATGCAGAGTCGAAGCTCGTCATCAAATTCCCCTTCTGTACTACTTCCTCTACGAACCCTTTTTTCCCTGTGACCTATGATTAAAAAAACACAAGTGTTAAAGTGGTTAAATGACGCATCCTGTTGCCGAGATTTTTCTATTTTGTAAATAAATATAAAACAAATTAAAATATTTTAAAGTTAAGCTTTCAATATGACCAATAAAGGATGATGACAAATAAAGGCCCAATTACTTGATAATTATAATACTTTTCTGTGCGAATAATGGCTATTCCCCAACTTTAAATGAAAAGGCGTGGTTCCGGGGAGTTCGAAAAGACGATTATAAAACCCCATATATCCTTATTCATAGAAATGGAGGGCAGAGCAATAGTTGGAGTGCGACAGGCACGCAAGAGTAAAACAATAAGACCCAGATCCCTGTTTGCTCGTCGGACGAGCACGATATCACGGGAGCAGTCCGCTTCAAAGAGGCGAACTTTGGCAGTCAAATATTTGCCTTGAAGTGGCCTATCATTTCTATATTATTACATGCTCCTATCTAAATAGTCATTTTTCCAGATAACGACAAAGCGAGTCGGACAAATAAGATCCGAGGCGGATTTCTATCGCAGTCGGACACGGAGAACAACCTATGACCAATGATGATCGGCCAATCATTCTGTTCGGCTGTGGACAGCAAGCACATCATGAAGTTAATACGAGATAAGGATGCACGCGATTTGTATTTACGATCACATTTCCCAGTAAATCATTCACTTGCTTCCGTATTTTTTTCTTCTTTTCTTTATATATATTTTTTCTCTTTCTGCAAGGGGGCCCGGAGCTAGAGACAGACAACAGGGTAATGAAAGACTTATTCCCCTCATCCCCGTCTTTCATCTTAAGGACTCTCTCTCGCTTTCGCCTCTCCTTTCATATTCGTGATCGGGTCCATGATGGACTGCGACAAGACTTTCATTGTGTTTTCTTTGTGGGCGTCACAAAGGATAGTCCGATGATCGCCATTCCGAGTTACGAGAGGAGTAACAAATGAATGAAGATGAGGACAAGGAAAAGCAAATTGCAATGATAAATGAAAGCCGCAGAGTGAAAGCAGCGAGACTGCCAAGCAACGCTTCGCAATTGGCTCGTTACTTACGCTCGACAGATATTAAGTCCCTAGTGAATAACAAATTGGGTGACATGCTAAAAATAACATCATTTAAATTATTCTTATTTATTGTTCCGTTTAAGACTGTCAAGTTCCTTTATTATATGATTATTCATACAATTTGTGAAGTGGAACATTCGCAACATATTTCCTTATAGAAAAATTTTTAACGAACAATAATAATTTGTAAAGATTACAACAGTTGACTTCTTAAGCAATATAAATCCTAAATGTTTTGAAATGATCCAATAGATATAATTCGTAATAGATATATAATAACTCGTAATTTTACTGTAATTATATAATCACCAATGGAAGAATCTAACACACGGATATTAGATATGGTGGTTGGTTCTTGCTTCCCAAGTGGGCATAAAAATGGCGTGAGAATGAGTTACCCACGCTGATGACGGGACATGGGTAAAGCTGAACTGATACTAGTGATGGCCAGTGGGATTCAATTATAGCTTCTGCCTCACTGCTGTGACGGGGTTCAGATCATTAAATTAATCAATATTTTCAAGCAGGTAGTTGCTGCTTTAATGAGTTTAAATAAAGAATTTTAATTTCAATGATCTTGTAACGCATTAGGTAGATAATTTCATGAACTTTTTAAAGTCGAATATAACTAATAATCAATCATCTTTGTCGACTAACCAATTTACTGTAAGGATATCGGCTGTTTCTACTTTCAATTAAATTTCTTAATAAACAATAACTAAAATATTCATAATATTTCAATGGTTAAAATATTTTTAACCATTGAATTACTTGAGAACTAATTCTGTTCATTCTTATATGAACCAAGATCCTTATATGACAAGTTAAGTTCGAAATTTTAAATATCAAATCGGGAAATAAAAATATGGAATTTTAAATACATAAATTTTATGACATTAAGAGAGAGAAATAAGCGAGTATATATAACTTGCAGCTAAATGGAAAAGTTAATATGATTTACGACAGATAATTTTAAATATTTTTTTTCAATCTTAATAAAAAGATATTATATATATTATATATATATACTACAGTTTTCTTTTTTATAATGTTATAGGTAATCTCCACTAAAAATTATTTTACCAAATGAAATAATTTTTCTTCAGAAAGAAGATTTGTAAAGCATAAATGTTTTCAAATAATTCAAATAATTAATTAAAAATATTTTTTGACCATCACGCCAGAACATCATTATGCAGAAATGTTTCAAAACAAGCCCGCATTTATTTCATTGAACGCTAATGAAAAGTAAAATATTATTGAAATTAACTGCGAAGTGCTGAGAAAATTTTATTGGTCCAGCATTTCATTAAAGCAATGGAAATAAGAGAAATTAAATAATTCCTGCAATAAATAAATAAAAGAGCGACATTTGCTCTCAATATACTATCAATTCTTAAAGACTATCGGTATAAAATTTGACGTTGGAAGCATCTAAAATGTGCAATAAGATTGGTTCGAAATGAATGTTTCCATGCAAATTACATTTTTGTTCTGACTGTCATTATCTGAAAAAATAATCTTAGATTTTACTACTTGCATGACAGTCATAAATTTTGTATAGGGCTCATATTATTTATAAGTAATTCAGAAATGTTTGACTCGGCCTTTAAAAACTCTGCATTAAAATAAAGTTCTTTTTACAGAGATGTCCAGAATTATTAGCATTCAGAGTAATTATATGCTTAACAAGTAACATAATTTCCATATAATAGCATTTTTCAATAAAATGCTTGAAAGAAAAGCTTACACAACGAGTAGGAGGCTACAAGACGAATCGTAATCACATCAAGTTGCAAGGTTGGAAGCACTTTTATTCGCAAGCTAATGTGAATTAACAAATAAAAAAATAGGAAAAAACACTCATATATGAAATGGTATTTTTATCATGAGAATACCAATCCAAAAATCACAAAAGCTACAGAGGGTGTTTTAAATTTCTACAAAATGTTCAATCCCAAGCTTGATATCCGAACTGTAAAATACGCCTAACATATATTATGGAAGATTCTCACTCTTTTTTCCATATTCGAACCACCCTGCTTTTAAAATAATTATTTGAAAATTGTATTATTATTATTATTATTATTATTACTATTATTATTTGAAAATTGTATTACTATTTTTATTTGAAAATTGTAAGAAATAAAGGAAATTTTCTAATAAGTAATTGTCGTTTAGGACGTTTTATTATTTTGTAAACTGACAATTTTGAATGTTTCGACCACCAGCAAGCATATATTTGAAGAAATTCACACTATTTCCCCGTACTTCGAAATATTAAATGGCTATTCAAACACTTCTACCCGTCCCAAAGAGAACGAAATGGAGGTTAATGCATTTTCGAATTTTTAAGCAATAATTTCGGATTATATCAACATATAAAATTTGCTTTTATATTATCTTAAAATTCAAAGCCTATATAATACTTTAGAGATACCATTCCCATTCCTATTAAATTATTTCACTATTTTTAATTAATTTTTCAGAAATAAATTTATGTATAATTTGCAACAATGCCATATTTTTCTGGAGAGAAAAGATACAAACTTTACACTGATTTCAAAGTTTAATAATTACTGTCACTTGAATGTTTTTGTAAATGCATAAATTACGTTGCTCTGTCGAATAATTTCGACTAAGTTTTCATTTCACAAAACAGACAACTTTCAATGTGCTAACACAGTAAATTACATGTAAACCTTGTATCTTCTTTTCACGTAGTTGTGATTTCTTTTATTGTTGGACTTAATTTTGTCTCTTTTTCAGTTCTTCCAAATTCTTAAAGCGCGGAATTAGTACCTTTTTATTGTTTGCTTTCAGCTTTCGTTCTTAATAGAATGCGTAATATTCAGCTTATTGTAAATAAAGTTTAATATTTCATTCAATTATTTATTTAGTCATTTAGTAATTCAATTTTGTAACATGTCAGAAAACAATTCGTGGAATTTTATTATTTACATGTTTTTCTTGAAAAATAGAATAATAAATCGATATTTAAAAAATATATAAACTATAACTAGAGTATTAAACAACTTTTGTTGCTCATAAAGATGTAAATAATATAAGATAAAATAAATGAAGTTTATATTTATGATGAAATTTTATTTCATTTGGCAGGGTTTTTTTTTCTTCAATTTTTGTTGCACCTTTACGTATATTATCACACCGGTTAAAGTTATTTTTAAACGCATCATCAAAGAATTATCAAGCATTAATGTAATGGATTTTTTAAAATTGTTTGAATCACCTTGAAATGACACCACATAAATTGAATCCAAGTTTCTTGGCAAAGTTTCTTCTCAGAAATTTAGATACCCTTCTCCCTCAAGAAAAAAATCATGAAATGAAACAAGACTACGCTTAACAAGCTTACGTCCAACCTAATTGGGCCGCGGTAGCCTGGTGGCAAGGTTTGGACTGGTGAACCATAGGGTTTCCGATTCGAGACTTCATTACAACGAAGAGCCGTCTTGTAAGCTATCTCTTGCACGTTAAATCCGTCAGGGAGAAGCGTCCTCGTCATCTGACCAAGGGTCAAAATTACGAAGTCTGTCCCAAAATAGCTCTAGTATAACTAAACTAAAACCAACTTATTTATTCAAACAAGTAATATTTCAACAAAGAATATCCACATTTTTTTAGGGAAACCTCTCATCACAAGTGGTTTTTCGTTCGACATCCAGTACGTTTTGCTTCCATAATGACAATAATGAAAGCTTTTTTTTTAAAAAAAATTACAGCCAGTCACCCCATTATCCCAGAACTAGGCCGTATAAACATACATTACGGTGATTGAATTGGCAATTAAAGCTGCAGGATATATACTTTGCATATATTTTAGAGGAAACTCCAAACATTTTTTAAATATATATTTATGCGTCCAACCGCTAAAATTAAAAAATGTCTATCTGGAGTATAATAGAATAATTAACAGTTAGATGCCATTCTATTAGAAATTATAGCTCCAAAATCTCAAACAGGAAAAAGGAATTCGGAAACTATAATATCTGTGTGTATTCTCTGTTCTTTCCCATACAGAGAACCAATAAACGCAGGCAAAGCGCCAGTTAAAATGGCTAATAGTAGATCTAAGAATTCAGAATATTTTGAAAGCTTTTAAATTTAACACACGTGCGCAATCATCATTTCTAAAATATAATTTTTAAACCTTTAATTATGTAACTCTTACAACCAACTTGTGTGAATAAATTCATAAAATGAATATGCGATTGGAAATATTCAGTAACACGCAGCAAAGTAATAATACGATTAGTTTACCACCCACATTTTCAAAGGTATGTTTTAGCACGACCGATTCATGCATGAGCAGTTTTTCTGATATTGATAAAGTCATGTTATCTTTTTAACCCATTGACTACCAGCTACGAGATATCTCGTATTAAGGGTGTGTATCAAAACTGCCAGCTACGAGACATCTCGTAGTGCGTGCTGCAATTTTAGATTAATTACAAATGGCCCTTTTAGTTAGAAATATTTTTAAAAAGTGAATTAAAAATATATATGGAGTAAAAAAAACGTATTAATTTTCAATTTTTATTATAAAAATTATAACTTAGACGATTAGATTACTAGGATTAATATACTAGGATAAGATATGTAACATATATGTATGTGTATATATTAGATAATTGATTTATATATATAAGTTACTGATACAATATTGCAATGGCATTTACAGTAATTTTTAATGAAAAAAGAACACTACGGGATAACTCGTAAGTGGTAACCAACACAGGAATTTTATTCAATGACGCCAACTACGAGTTATCTCGTCGAGTGTTTTTTTCAATAAAAATTACTTTAAATGTTATTACAATATTATATCACTCACTTTATATAATTATATTTTGCAAACTTTCATGTATTCTTCAAAATAAAATCTTGGGACCCAGGTCAAGACGCTCTAAATATGTCAGGCAGTCAATGGATTAAAGGTGTTATAAGAAAGTTAGCCAACACATATGAGCCAAAACTAATCCAGATTTTCTTCCTTATCTCCAGGTAGGGAAAAATATTTATCCCACGAAGATCATTTGTCTACTTTTCACCCAAAAGTATCCTCCTGTCAGAGGAAGAGAGAGAGAGACAGAAACGATCTCTCCTGGAGCGGCGGACACACCGCGTATGATGACACAAAAAGTGACCGTTCGCGATGACCCGGAGCTTCATCCCTCACACTCGTAAGGGTTTTCATTGCAGTCCATCCCTAAAGTGCGATCCGTCAGAACAATCATTTTGCTCGGGAGGGTGGAAGGGCAATTACCAACAGCCGCCGCGCAGCAACCATTACTTGGAAAGCTCACCAGGCGGCAGAGATGTCTTTAGAGTTTTGTCACGGTTTCCCAGGCGGCCGATGGAGGTTTTTTACGACCAATAACATTTTATACAAGGATTTTTTGCCCGGACCCTCTTTTAAACCAGTGACCGAGAAAGAAAGGACCTAATAAAAATCGCATTCATGAGCAACGGCTGGCTACGGGATGGGGACGACAATTTTCCCGCCAGGTTCGCCCTCCTGCAGCGCCGATTGTCCAGGGGATATTGCCAACTTTATCGCGTCCGCCACGAACAAGTCCGCAGTTTGCAAGGAAAGTTCGCTCGAAAATCTTGTCAATGTCGCATTCAGTTTGAGAAGCCATGCTATTAAAAATTAAATAATAATAATATAAACATACCAACAATTATAAATGTACTGATACTCCTCAGAAGTATTTAGAAAGATATTTCTGAAATTCATTAAAAAAAATCCATCACCAGTAACTGAAAAAGACTTTCAAGCGAGATTTTTAAAAATATTAATGTAGAATATATATAAATATTGTTATTAAAATTTCAGTGGAATCAAGATCAATATTCCAATATAATATCAAAAGTTCTATGCAAAACGAACGAAGAAGAACAAATTTTCAAAATTCCTTTTCAGTCAAACAAAAAAGCACACAAATAAGGTGAAAAGACTGACATCAAAACCACCAATTTGAATGCGCATCTATAATATATTGAATCCAACTTCTTATTTACGCCTTCAAGAAACAAAGGAAAGCTCAAATAAACGTGTGCCACACTGTTATGTTACGTTGAAAAAATATAAATCCTGCGAGCTAAAAAAGACTGTTTCTATCTTAATCATCATAATTCCATAAAACTTTTATAATAAGACATAGCCTGCAAGCACAACAGCCATTACACGCAATGAAGGCCGTCTCCGTTATTAGTCCTCCCACTAAAATGAGAAGTGGCCTGCATCGGTTGGAGACAAGAACTGTTGCGCCCGCCGTTAAGTTTTGATGCATGGAATGGGCTTCCTCTATAAGGGGTTATTTCCCTTCCGAGAGGAAAGTGTAAGTTAGAATAGAGAGAGAGGGAGGGAGAGGGAGCTCCTTCGCTGGGAGAGAATCCGATGAATAGTTAACGACTCAATCTTGCTTAATGAGGCCTGTGACTGACTCCCGAGCGCAGCAAATGGGCCTCACGTGCTCTGCGGCATAGATACTTAATACTATTAGCTCATCTGGCCCAAACTCCCTTAATTTATAAGGGCGCGTATGAAGCGGCTCCTTCACCTTCGAGCTCGTTTCCCAGATTCAGCAGGCAAGACAGTTACCGATGCAGGCCCTTTCTCGCTAATGGACACTCTCGCTCCTCTGATGGCCACATTAAGCAGAGGAGCCATACATTTTAATGCCCCCCGCGGTATAAATGAATTTTGAGAGAAGTTGCCAATGAAGATGCCGGGACGTCGATACATGAAAAATGATAGCCATAAGCACACTTTTATGCCGACCCGACCGTTTAGGACCTAGCGCTGCGGTAAGAATTGCATGGGTTTTACATGCCATAAATAAAGTTATTGTGAATAAGGATTCCGAGGCTCACAGCAGGCAATATTTCAAACATGGGAATCGAAATGGCACGGCTACCTCTTTTCGTAAATGGTTCACGTCTTCTAGGGGCATAATCAATGAATCTAAAAATATGAATGATTAGTCGTTGAATAAATTTCAAATTTACGATTGGTCATTTATATGTCATATTTTAACCATAGCTTTGTTTCTTCTTTCGCGTCCTTCCGTTCTTATGTATGATAAATATTCAATCTAATATGGAAGAATAACATCCAATCCATTCTTGGCATGATAATCGCCAAGTATGCAAAATAATTCCATGAGCACTGCAATCAGAAATTTACATGTCGTTTAAGATACTGTCCTTCAACTTTAATAGAGCGGAATTTCAGACTAATTACTTATCTTAAGCTATCTGAATTGCAGATTTTATGATGATTAGAATCTAAGAAGACGAAGAAAAGAAAATTTTTACTAAAAAGTATAGATATCACTTCGCAATTTGCCTTTGTTTCAATATTTCCATTGATCTGTCACACCCATAAAGCAAGAACTTCGATTGAAAGAGGCCAATTCTGGAGAGATGAAATAAAATGATCGAACAGCATTTAAAAAAAAACAGATTAACATAAAGGTTACAGAACTTCGATAAATTCCACGTCAAATTCTATAAAATATGTTCTCATTTTAAATATCTCCTTTAACTCACAAGAAGGTTTTACTTTTGCAATACTTTGCCAAATATTAAAGGAGGGAGAACAAATACTTTAATTAATGAGCCCCTTAAATTAAGCCACAAACATTTGTATAAATTATTATTTCTATTATCCTATTCCATGGCGGGATTCTGAAGAATAGACAAGCATTCATCATAAATTGGTCATTCAAGTAATTTATTTTAAATATCAAATGATATTTATGTGACAGATGCCATAATAGATTATATAAAAACCTTATATATGCTGTGGTCAATCAAATAACCAGCTATTGCTAACTTGTTACCTTTAGGGGCCTACCAGTTCGCCAGAATATCAATTAAAATTACTTAGATGTAGCTGCGTGTTTCCTGAAACGGTCAAATTATTAGATATTAAAACCATGTTATTTTAAACGTCTTATAAAAGTCTGGCCACTCTTTATGTGAACTTTTCAAACTGAGGCCAGTCCCATGACGTGACAGTCTATTAAAAATATAAATGCTCGTTTTATCTGCCTGCTGAATTTCTCAGTATTGTCAATTCATTTCCCCAATGCTTTTTCACAGAAATGTTTACGCTTTTAATAGACCAATAATGTATGCTAAGGGACTGTCACCAACAGAACTTTAGTAAAAAGACAATAAAAGTAAAATTATTTTAATATCGAACAATTTAAAGGAATCATGAACCTAACTATATCTATCTGACGAATTAGCAGGTTTTATAATTGTTGATTACTATTCATGAACTAGACAAGTACTATAACTACGACAAATATTCTTAAGAATCGAATTTATTTCTTTGATTGTACCATATACGCTATAGATATATTTATGTATTCATATATATAAATAAAACAACTATAATTATTTATTTAAAATATTTTAATTAAATCTGTTGAATTAATTAAATAGTTTCAAATCAAGAACCATGGTTTATAATATTCTGAATAATTAGGAAGCCTTCGTTTCGTGGTAAGAAATATTGCGAGTGTATCCTAACTCGTTGTGCATTTCAGTTTCGAATGGAAAAGATAAAGTACTCAAAAGTATACCAAAATATTGAAAGACTTTTAATAATCCAATAAGAAATACTTTTTCATCAATTTTGCTTAAAATATTTCTTTATATTTTTTCAAATGTTCAACAGATTAATGAAATAAAGATTGTCGATCTTTAAAAAAAATCTATATATTTTTTAAAAGGCACACTAACCACTGTCGTTGTTTTTGCATAACAAATGCAAAATCTGTGTTACAGAGCAAGAAGTTTTAAAAGTCGAATCTCTGTTGATATCTGGGATTCCGAATACATACTTTAATCGCATACACATATTTGAATATTTTCTTGAATTAAAAAAAAAGAACATATGTGCAAAACTTTCGTGCTCTTTAGTTATCTCATCACACAGAAATAAAGAACGGCATTTCCCTTACTTTGTAAATTTTCAGTAACTTCTTCCAATGCAACATAAATATTTCGACATAAGAGATAACAAATTCGTGAAATAACCAACTACCTTTTGCTTCAAATCAAAATATCGAGAAAAAAAATTCACTTTATTATTCCACGATTTTCAGTAATGATATAAAAGATAGCAAAATTAGTTCGTATAAAATAGATGTGGTCAATTTTCACTTACTGTAAAGGTTTTTCAAAGGAAAAACCATAGAAATGGAATTGAAATTTAGATTATAATAGCACTAGCCAAAAAAGAGTTGACCAATGAATGATTGAACTTAACTAAATTGATATAAATTTGGATTTATGTACTGGGGATACCAAGAAGAAAATGTTTAAGGTTTAGTACCCTATTATGAATGGCATGATGTAAAAATACCTTTAAAAATATATTTTTTAAAATAAATTGTTCCATAAAGAATTGCTGTAAAACAGGTAGAAAGACAGATAGATATACGTACAACATCTGGCTAAACGTACCCAAACATCCTTTAAAAAGTTGTTCTGGAGGGTGACTCAATTTGATGCGTTAGTAGGGGTTTGTCAGATTGCATTTATGCGTTTGTAAGGCAATGAGTAAGTCAAAGAATTTTAGTGAGTTTGATCGTGGCAGTATAGCGGAGCGCCATCTTTGTGGGAAATCCGTTCATGAGATTGCGGATATTCTACAGAAACCCGAACCCACTGCGAATGATGGAATTGTGAAGTGGAATCGTCGAGGCAGTGAAGCTTCAAAAAAAAAAAAAAAAAAACGGACTGGCAGGCCGGAAAAACTTGGTGAACGCAGCCGCAGAACTCTGAAAAGGGTAGTGAAACAAATCGCAAGTTCTCGTTGGTGGAAATTTCTCATGAGTTCAGTGTTAGAAGCAGAACTGTCCGTCAAGAGTTAAAGAATTTGGAATTTCCTGGGCACAACGCGCAAGCCGAACATCTTTCCACAGAATGCGAAGCACCCATTGCAATAGTGCAAAGCTCACTACCATTGAACTGTGGACATGCCTGGGTCTAGCGGTTGCCCGGTGAACATACATTAGTGACTACATTGGACCCACTTTTAAGTTTGGTGGCGGAAGCATAATGGTATGGAGTTGTTTCTCTTGATTTGGCATATGTCAATTAGTTCCTGTGGTTGGAAAGGTGAACTCTAAGATGTATGAGGACATTCTGAGCAATGCTGCACTCCCAAATCTGTGGCAATAATTTGGGGAAAGCCCATTTCACATTCAGCAGAATAACTGCTTCATTCACGCATTCAAGCTTGCACAGACGTGGTTTGACGAAATGGGTATTCAAAAACTGGACTGACTTTCTCAGAATCTCGATCTAAATCCCACATAACACCTTTGGGTCGACCTAATCGACCTTCCTAATTGCAAGAACTCACTTCAGCTCTGATGGACGCCTAGAAGTGAATTCCTAAAGCCACCTATCAAAAACTGGTGGAAAGTCTTCCCAGACGTATGCAGGCTGTCATCGATGCAAAAGGAGGACCAATATTATACTAATATGTGCCTCAGTACGCTCTAAGCCAATTTCACTGGGTGTAAGAATACTTTTGCTCAGATAGTGAATAATGTCACAATATACCCACAGCACTTAGTCTTTCAAGTTATCAAGCCAACTGAATGGATATTATGTTAGACAATCGTTTTATAGGTAAACCGAGTTGTGCAAAAATCAGTATGTACCAAAAGAAAACTGAAAAATATCTGATGTTGGAAAGTCTAAATCATTTTCATGCTGCAATGTTTGGACTAGAAGGTCAAAACGGTTTGCTGAAGAATTACATTAGACACAAAAATAGAGCTCCAGAATATTATATTATATATATATATATATATATATATATATATATAGATGCAATATTACGACACTTATGCTTTCATAATAGTTTATTATTTGTAAACAAGTAATGAACGAGTTTTGATCTATAAATTCAGTATCGCTATTAATATAAAAACCACATTACAATTAAATGCCTCAAGTAGCAAAGAAAAATATTTTATATTTCGCGGAGATATTGAGCTTTCACAGCTTTAAAAAAATTGAACAGAAAGTATGGAGAAAAGGGAATAAAAATATTTAGAAAATACATCTAGTTTGCATTAAAAAAGGAAATATTCATCCAATAGAAAAGTGCATTGAAAAAGGTGATAAGTTATGATGTATTCAAAATTTCTCTAAAGGGAAAGGGGAAAATGATCTTAGAAGATACATTACAATGCTAGTAAATATTCAAAACACAGCTAATAAATAAATAAATTAGGAATGAGGTTGAGCATTGAATTTTATCTTATTTTTAAAGTAAATCAATTTATAAAATGTTTTAATAAAAGTAATTAACACCGAAAAAAACCTTGAATGAATGGAAACGTCAGTTCAACAATTAAGCATCTTTCTTTAATTCATCGGAAAAGCATTTGGTAACAAAAAAAAGTTCTGGCGATTTCCTTTGAAGGAAGATTTGTCGGTGGGCGATCGATAGGTGACCATTAGAGGTTTGCATTATTTATGTAGCGCGGTCGAGCTGACACACCACATCACCTTCTTTAGGCGCAGGAGACTCGGTCCAACAAATAATCCTCTGCCTCATTTTCATTCCCTGCAATATTCCTCCAAGCAGACGGACCCGTAGTGTTCTGGGACAATGGAAAATCTAGGATACTAAGGTAGTGAGTCCCGAGGGAAAGAAAAACGATCGTTTCTCTCACTTTTTATTTCCAAACTTGCAGAGATAGTTTTCTTTGAGCTTTCTCGTTCCATTTCATTTTCATTTCCCTCTACGCTTTTGTTCTCGGCGATATTTCCAGGTCTTCAGCCAGCAGCTTATTTTTCAGTTAAAAAAAAAAGAGTCTTATTTAAAATATCTTCTGAGGGCAAAATATTTTCGGACGATATAAAAATAGTGCTCTCTGAAAATACAAATATTTTTTCATCTTTTACCTTAGTTATATCATATAGTATTTTACAATTTTTTTTCATGTCATTTTTAAGTTTATCTTCCTATAACCCTCTTTGGAAAGAAAATCCACTAACGGAATAAGTAATCCAAGAAAGTAATGATCAATAACAGTAAAATCGTAAAAGGATAAAAACAACAAATATAACATTTTTAAAGAATGCATAGGCTGTATTAAAAAAACCTTTTGAATGAAAGAGATGCCAATTTTTAGTAAAAGATATAACGTTTAAAATTTATAATTTTGCTGTGATACTTCAGTGATTTCAAGTGGCATTAAATACAGAAATGATAAAAACAATAAAAATAAGAACTCAAATTGTTCTTAACATTTTTATTGCAAATAGTATATGCTGTAGAAAACATATTTTAGCTTGCGTTTTATGGATTATTTTTAAAAAATTTCAATGATTAGTACAAATATTGAATTGAGAAATTATGAATATGACAAATTAAGGAGGGTTTAAAAATCCGTTTCGAAACCGATTAAGTAAGAAAATTCACTATAATTCAAAAACAATTTCAACCCGTGAATGCAGACAGAAGTCATAGTGGATCCACGTAGTCATTAGATCTGCTTATTCTATTGTATTTTGTCCTTGAATTACATTTATTTCTCCAGTGCCTTTCGGTTATTCTTTTAGCAGTATTTGGCAAATGTCTAAGGATGAACATGTGCATATAGTCGAGGTATTCTTTTTCAAAGTCTTTGTTGTTATTTATGATTTATGATCATTGACACCAGTTTCATTAAATCCATGTTTCTGAAATTGCTTTTAATTTGAATAAGGCAAAAAGAATGAAGAAATATTCTTAAAATAATATTTTAAAATAGCGTAAATAGGGTAAAATAGTGTATTCTTCATCTTTGTTGAATTCTAATAGTTATTAACATTAGTGTAATTCCGCAATATGCAAACGAAGTAAATACTCATTAAAATAATATTTAGATTTTTCTTATGAGTTTCCTTAATATGTGTTTTAATAATGGAACATTTGACATTTTTAATATTTTTAGTAATCATATGATTTCCAGAATATATTGTGTTTCCAAAATATGTTCCAATGCTGTTTACAAAAGAATAAAAAAAGTAAGAAGAACTGAGTCATTTTTGATGCTATTTCTCTGGCCGCGTGAGAAAATTCATGTCTCCATCTACGGGTTCGTTCCAAAGATTCAAAACTTAACGAAAACAAACAACCGAAATTGCTTAATCCCTTTTAAGTCATTATGAATTCAAATTGAGGGTTTTTGTTGTAATCTACATTGAAAGACACTTCCTTCGAAATTGCAGGTATTTCGAGATTAAAAAGATGGCAAAGTCAAATGAAAGAAAAGCTACAAGTCTGTGAAATGTTTGATACAGACCCTATCACTGCAAGAGGTAAAAAGAGCTGCAAAGTCAGAGGGGTTGATTCGTAAAAGGTAAATATTAAGCCAAAAATCTCGCCAGCTGTCACAGAAAATCGCTATTCAGAAACAGTATTTCTACTTCGGTCTTGCAGCACGACTTAAGAGATAAAAGAAAGCTGAAGATAGTGATTTTCCCCTCTTTTGAAAGGCAATTCTATGCCGGCGACTGTCAAAAATGTCATACGGAGATACGTAAGGGTGCTTCAAAGCCCGAGTTCCAAACAATTTCGATAATAATGCGCGTGACATAAGTTCCGATCTTTGTCACGGAACAAGTTCAAAAATTACAGACTTCTTTAGCAAAAGCAAAGTATATTTGGACAGCCCCGCAGAACCGGAGATGAGAAGTGGAATAAAAATTTTCGAGACTGAAATTTCACCGAACCTGCAGATTTGAAAATATTTGCAACCAGAAACAGTAATGTCTGTTTTATCTGCGTTTGTATGAAGAAGAACTTTGCGAGCTGGAAAAAAATGACATAAAAATGAATAAACAAATATAAAACTGTCACCGTTGCAGCAGTCAGAGATATTTCAAACGAAATTTTAAAAACTTAGAATGGAACTAACTCATAACAATTTAATCAAGTTCATCGTATTTTTATTTTTACTTTTTCTTTAATAATAAAATTTGCTTATAACAATTTCAAATTAGAAACGCAATTACTTTCAAATCCAGATTATTTTTTTTGTCAAATTTAGATAGAAATTTTTTAAAAAAATGACAAATATAAAATAGGAAGAGTACAGATTTATCAAAATTACAAAATCAAGAAAGGGATTTCTATGATATTATAAACGAGGTCGTTTGGATACATTTAACAGAAGATATTATACATATATGAAGGTGATTATTGATTTTTATTGATGGAAAATAGGCTTAAAATTATTGAAATAATTAAAAACAATACTAAAAAAAGTACAGAGATTTCAAAAAAATTTAAATATGGGATAAAAGTTTTAAAATGAAAACAAATTTTAAGCATGAGGAAAAGTGAATCAGGGCTTTCAATTATATTATAGGAATTTTCACCATTCAATTATATCTAATCACGGAATTCATTTAATCATTCAATTATATTACAGGAAAAGTTAAATAACTCAAATCAATTAACAAAAAAAAGAAGATTAAAATGAAATCTGCCATGCATATTTCAATGTATCATGCCAGTACATAATTTCTTGAATGGCCAAGTACCACGTGCTTGTGCAAGTTAAATTGTGTTATTAAAAGAGTCCCTTTAGTTTTGCAAACGATCCAAAAAACTTTGTCTCGCATTTATCGTTTAAAAACATATCACATTTCCTATTTATTTCATTTAATATGATCACGTGATGAAAATTGTATTTTTCTAGATTTTATTTGCTGTAGTCATTAACTTATTTTTTTTAATCAGAGCTTTTATAAATGCAATGGTTTCACTTTAATAAAAGCTGATTTTTTGAGGTGCTTGTGCAGATAATAAAATTTCAATTTTTCGCCAACGGATTTTTGTTGAACACCACAATCCTCATTTTCCAAAATAACATCATGTTCAGACACGATAATAATAATTATATAAAAGGCTGAAGGATAAAACCAACAGATTTTCTGTGTTCAGTATTTATTATGAAAATAGCGAGTCAAGAATACTGAAACATCCAACATTGCTTTTGGAAAATATTGACTTTTTCAAATATTTTAAACATCTGAACTTCATTATAAGGGGGGGGGGGAATAACAGCTGTGTCAATAAAATTAAATTTATTCAGTGAAATCCTATAAATTCATTTTTAAATGAATTCGAAAGTATATCAGCCCGTGGGTGACATTAGAATGACACCACTAAAATATTTTGACAGAAGTGAGACAAGTTAGCTTCTTTTTTTGCTGGTAAATACGGAATCCAGGTGAGAGGGGAAGGAAAAATGCGTTGCGCAAGCAAAGGTTGGAGAGGCAGGGTCGCCGCAGGGGTCTGTGTATAGCCACACGATACGCGCGTAATGGGATCTTTATAAATTGCAACACGCTGTCACGAATGGCGTAAAAAAGTACACAATGGGTTTATAGAGGAGTAGGGGTCGATTATCGCAGTCAGGAAGTTTCTCCCTTACCAAGGCCTCTTGCATCCACCACCAATGCAACAGGTGGAATACCTTCCCACAGGCAAGGTAATAAGAGGAAGCGATTCTTTTCCGGGCAGAACAATTTTTCCCTTTAGATTTTTTTCATTGTATTATAATGCATTTTAGAGTAATTTATCAAGTTTTAGCAAAGAACTATGGAAGTGAAACAAGCAGGTGTAGGAAATATTGCAAATAAGGTAAAGAATTGAAGCAAAATTCTCAGAAAATTATTGCTCGTTGAAATGAAGATGAAGCAAGTAAAAAAAGAAAGTTAATTTGTTTTTGATAATTGAAGCTACTTTTAAATTTTATAGTTAAGAAGAGAATAAGCTTCACTTTTTTGTGGCACTGATGAGATTTTCAACTTTTTTGGTTGTTAATATGTAAACGCAATTCTATTCTCTGTTCGCATTTTGTATACATTTTTATAATTTTCTTTAGAACAGTTTATTTCTGAAAAGAGTACAAAGTTACAACAATCTTCCTTAGAGGCAATTTGAATGAATTATCATCCATGAACAGTGTCTTTATTAAATAATGAATAACAGTTTTAACTTCGATCAAATATTTTATAAAAGCTATTACTTAATGATGGATATATATTTTTTTAAAATTCGACATCTTTATTAGTTCATTACAAGCTAGTTTAAGAAATAACCGCTGGAAAAATTATTCAAATATTTATAAATATCTTAGCTAAACTATTAAATTCATTTATAATAATTCTATACTTATTTATAGTGAATGGTTAGATAAACTGCAAAAATCATTAATTAAAAATGATATATTATGATTAATGTGTGAAAGAGATTAAAAGGGATTCAAAAAAATTGTATGCTAGGTAATAGAATGGTTAGAAAAGCACATCATAAATCTGCACATGATAATGGCATAAACTAATCGAAATAATGATCTTCCGATTTATAATATAAGTGCAAAGTGTTTTTAACAAATTTGAGAACTCTGATCAGAAACAATAAACACTGTTCGTTATAATGCAATCTATAATCTTTAGTGGGATTCAAGAGTTAAATCTGGTGTCCTAATATGAAATTAGATATAAAAATGTAGAATTACTTTAGCATTGGTAACGTGATTAACTTCTAAAACATACGTAATTTATTATTTTCTCACAGACTTCTCTCTATGATGAGCGATTGAATTAATGTATAGCAGGTAAAATAATAAAGTTATTGACTGGAATGTTTGAATTCTTCATTATATTTTTAATTTTGTAAAATATAAAACAATATTTTAAAAAATGAAATAGAATCAGAATAGTAAATTTTAAAGTTATCCTTGGATCAGTGACGCTCTTACACAGATCAATTCGACCTTTGGGTAAGAAGGCACTGCCTAAGTGAATCAAGACAATTCTAGGTGTAAGATAATCGATACCTTCTTCATCGCAGAAGAAAAATTGGAAAAAAAACCTCAAATTCGTAAAAAAATCAACAATAAACAGCATTGTATAAAGCACAAGTAAAATGTCAGTTTACAGAACTTACAAAAAAAAAAAAAAATCTCGGACGAATTTCTCCCGAATGGGAAAAAATTGATTTTGGACGATTCATAATTGTCAGAAGGGTAACAGAAAAGCTTCCTTAAGGGACCTTCTCCTTCCATTTCAATTAGACATAAAGCAGTTCACAGATGGGTTTGTCACCTTACGTCCGACTAATGGTCTGGTAATTGTGTCCTCTGCCTATCCGGACGAAGGCAAAAGAAGCCTTTCGCCACTTGGACGAACAGGCCCAGGCATACCGTTCGTTCAATATCATAATGAGGCCTCGGGATAGAAGAAAAAGAAAAAAAAGGGCTACTATCGTTTACTGTCCACTGTCCATCCTACTTTTCCTAGAGCGAGTCCCGGTCAGCTGGTCGGAAGATGGCCATGACAGGCGGTCGGGGCTATCGCCGAAGCTAACTAATGACCGTCCCTATCTCAGCCTTAATAACTGGGGTGCCTATCGAAGGAGGGCCGTGTATATAGGGAAATGGTGACCAAAAATTGGCTACATCAGCCGGGAAGGGTAGCGTCGTTATCGGACTGCCTCAGTCACCGTCACGCTCGCTTAATTACACCAGGGGTCCCTTCGGAATGGACTCTTTAGGTTGACCTTAATGCAAGGAAGTGAGATAAAGAAAAACGGTCCCGAGGAAATGCAAGTCAAAAATTCTTTCCAGGAAAACTTATTATTTATTTTTCCGAAGGCAAGCAATGGGAATTTTTCGACCAGTTCGGAAAAAAGTGTGCCTTGAAAGCGAGAAGAGGAGAAAGTCAACTTTGGATGGCCTTCAAATAAAGTTGGGATGGATTGTGCGTTAAATGAATAATACTGGGAAAAAGGAGTGATAAGGAAGCTCTGGGATATGTTTGGAACTGAGAGAACAACAGAAAAGTATTATATATTAGAACGTTTGAAATAAAAAAGAAATTTTTGAAAAATTTCAATATTATGTAATTACTTTCCAAAAACTTCAAGATTCCACAGGTTATTTTAAAAGAAATCAATTTAAAGACATAAAAGGATCCAGAGTAAATTTACGGCGGCGAGTAGCATGTGATAGAGAGAAATCTTAAATAAACAAAATAATATAATTTAGAAGTATGAACAGAATCTTACTAACACTCAATGTAACAATAGTCCCTAAATTTAAAATATGCGCACATTTTTTTTTTAAACTCTTTAGAAGGTTAAACACTATACTGCTGTTTTTTCGACAATAAGTATCTTTTGTCATTTAGTCGGAAGGCGAAAAACAACAAAAATATTAAACATTAAATAATAATATTGTTTCACATTTCTGTCAACAAGAGAGATTTTCGGGAAGAACAATAAAATACAAGGCGCACGATCTTTTGTTAATTACCATAATAAATCGGAACATTTAAAGACTAACGAGAAGGGAATTATGCAAATACTTATTCCTCAGTATAAAGATATAACGTCTACAGCAAGTCGAAAAAAAAAGAGCTATTCATGAGCATATGTAACATGCTTTCACGTAAGAAAAGTATCCCATGGAATCCCAAAAAAAGAATCCGTGAGTCTTTGATGAAAATTTAAAAGGCATCCATAATCTATGCAATTTAAAAATTATAAAGATTTAATAGTATCTTAATTCTGCTTTAATATTAGAATCGAAAATACACTCTTTTATTTATAAATTAATTTAAAAAAACAGCTCACTTTTTTCAATTCATTCACCAAACTGTAACGCTATGAAAGTAATTCTGCTTTATGTACATAAAACAGTTATATAACCCTAAATCCTTACTTAGAATTCAAAGGCCAACCAGCTCTTGTATGTTTACCAACCATGAAATGAGATTCAGTCACTCGGTCGACGACGGCCTATTTGAACAATCTTCTGCAGATGAGCACATTTAACTTGATTGACATCGATTTAGAAAATCACATGGAGAGAAAAAAAATTGATTTAGGTACATAGAACGAGGGGTAGCGAAATGGCATGAAAAAAATGGAGAGAGGAAAAAAATGTGAGCGGAATATAAAAAAAAATTCAGCATACCACTACTACCGGTCATTTTTTTATTCCCTTTGGCTACTAAAGCGCATAAAATACACGAAATGTCACGGTAGGGAACGTAATGTTCAACGAGGCCAAAAAATTCTCATCACGGAGACCAATATTCATATCACTGTGACGCGAGGATAACTAATAGTTCTTGGGTCCGCCCACCGATCCAACATCACCACACACAGTAGCAGTTAACGAACGATACGTTTCGAAGCACATCTACATAAAAGAAATCACTATTTGACCATTCGGTAATACATACACTTTTTTCTCTCTCTCGAAAAGTCATTTGTTCCCTCCCCGGGGAATGTTTCCGATCGGTGCAATTGGTTTGCTGGTCTCGCCTTTTTTTTTCCCCTTCTCTTTTTTTTTCTCTCGCTCTCTTGTTTTTGTATTATTAATATTACTGTGATTATCCTCGTCCGCTCGAGGCGAAAAAGGAATGGAACTATTCGTTTAAATCAAATTATGCTCGTTTTCGGGAACGGGAAATGAAAATGAGGACAATACCTATTTGCAATCGGATATGGCAAACGCATATGCTCAAGTGGGAAAAATACCTGGTTATGATAATATAAAATTATTTTTTAAATGATATTTAGAAGTCCATGTAATGCAAAGAAAAATAAGGGATGCGATCGATGCCTTGGTACAGATAAAACAAAATTAAAATTAAACTTTCATTTTTCTGTTTTTGATCGATGAGATTGAAAGAATAAGAGTCAATTCTATGTAACATTACAAATGCATGAAAACATGAAGTATTTATTTAACAAAGGATCCATTAGTATTTTTTCTTTCTTAATATATTGGGTCGTTCGAAAAGTAATTTCGTTTTTTCTCGACAAAGGATTTAATTGTATTTTTTTATTCCAACTTCACACTTAAGACGTATAATCATTGTATGTTTTGAGAGGTGATATAGCAATACTTGTTTGTGAAAACGTTCAATTGATTTTGCGCAGTAGTTTTTGGTAGATGCCCTTTTAAATAGGGAAAGCAATAAGCAGCAATTTCGTCATATTTCACTTTTTTCCTGTAGGAAAGGTAAAAATGCTGTTCAAGCCAGAAAGAAATTAACCGATGTGTATGGAGAAGATGCGTTGACAATACGACAGTGTCAGAACTGGTTTACAAAATTTCGATCCGGCAATTTTGATGTCGAAGATGCACCACGTTCCGGATGGCCGGTTGAAGCTGATAAAGACACGATAAAGGTAATAGTTGATGCAAACCGGCGAACAACAACACGTGAGATCGGTGAGAGTTTAAATTTATTGAATTCAACTGTTTATGACCACCTGAAAGGCCTGGGTTTAACCTCGAAGCTCGATATTTCAGTTCTCCATGTCCTCACGGAGAGAAAATTGTGTTGTCGCATTGAAGTCTGTGATTAGCTCCTCAAATGTCACAAAAATGATCCACTCCACCATATTATCCAGATCTGGTTCCTTCAGATTATTATTTGTTCCGGTCAATGCAAAATTTTTTGGACGGTAAAACCTTAGTCTCAAATGAAGACGTCAAAAATCACCTTGGATTAGTTTTTTGCCAGCAAATACCAAAAATTTTATGAGCGTGGAATCATGCCTCTACCAGAAAGATGGCAAAAGGTTTTGGATCAGAATGGGCGATATATAATTTAATAAAATAATTATTCATTATACGAGGATCGTCTTTCATTTTCACCAAAAAAAACGAAATGACTTTTCGAACAACCCAATAATATCAAGTTGTTGTTGTTTTCTTTTTCCTCTTCTTCTTTCTTCCCGTTTTTAATTTAAATTTGTAATGAATCGATGTAATTGACACTTAACACGTGAAATGGCATCATTATACCCTAATATTTTTGTGATAAACATCTCACAACTTATATTCTTCTTTTAAATATTTCAACTTACTATTTGTAATATAAATACGTTTTAACCCTCTAATTAAGTTATTTCTTAAATCACTATTTAAATGCGATATCTGCAACTAAGTTCAAAAATTCTTCAAAGATAACTGATACTATATGTTACACTATAAAAATATGATATAATAAAAACCTGTAATCGTAAAAATACAAAATACTAAGTAACAAAATCTGTGGAATGAAATAAAAAATGGGCTATTTGCTATCCCTCCGAATGCGGGATAAGCAGTCGGAGGGTTAATTCAAGCTATTAGGTAAATTACCTTATCTTAATAATAGCAAGAATCTTGAACAAAAATATAATAAAACCCATTTAATCATATTCATGTTATGAACATATTTTTAAAAAATAGGCAGAAAGTGATGAAAGAAAAAAAGAAAATATTAGATAAGATCACATAAATATGTATTTAAATTCATGACCGAATCTTTTGGAAAATTATATAAAGACCACTCACAAAAAATACTCCCTAAAATAAATTTTACAACTGTCTCAGTAAAGATATAATTCAGCAATAAAATGATAGCAGTCAAAACAGGTTTCCTTTTATCGAAAATGTGGAAGAAAGTCGTGTTCTTCCTTTACTTAATATAATATGCTAGTATGATCAAGAAGTATTCTGAATTCTTCATTTAAAATACATGTACAACAAATATCGTTTGCAAACTTTTATCAAACATGTTTACAATTTACGATCAAGAGTATCTTACATTTTATCGTCAGAAAACGAATTTTGTTTTCAATGAGAAATGAATTTTGTAGCAGTTGCATTATTCTCGCCTTCTCTTTTGGATATTAGTTAAC
>JAOUZG010042725.1:4964159-4997243 GCA_026289955.1 Argiope argentata
AAGTTGATCCCACTAAACCTTTTATCATCCGGACGGATGCAAGTGCTTACGCCTTAGGTGCAGTTCTTTTACAGGGAAAAGATCTTGCAGATGAAAGACCAATAGAATATGCCAGTAGACTCTTGAGTTCTGCTGAAAGGAATTATTCGACAACTGAACGAGAAGCTTTGGCTGTTGTTTGGGCCTTGAACAAATTTCGAGGATATATTGAAGGTGCTGATATTACTGTAGCCTCTGATCACCAACCCTTAAAGTGGTTAATGACTTTATCGTCACCCACTGGAAGGTTAGCCAGATGGGCACTTCAAATTCAGTCCTATAACTTGAAAATCGATTATTTTCCAGGCAAATGCAACGTCGTCGCTGACATGCTTTCTCGACCTGAGTGTAATGATAAAGACACTTGTGAATTACGAACTATTGTTATTGATGTCCCATCAAGAACAGCTGCTGAACTTAGAACTGAACAACTGAAAGATCCTGAACTGAAGAAGATCATAGATTGTTTTGAGGATACTGACAAAAGTGTTGATTTTGCAAATTGGACGCAAAGGGGATATGTCTTAAATCAAGGAGTACTCTATCGCTACTCTCCACATTCTGAAGAGGATGAAGCTCAATTGGTTGTCCCATGTCATGAAAGAGAGAACATTTTAAAACTTCACCATGATGCTCCTACAGCTGCTCATTACGGAGCTGATGGAACTTTTTCTCGAATATCATCCAGATATTATTGGACAGGCATGAGGAAATATATTACTGATTATGTCAAGAATTGTGAAGATTGCATAAGATATAAGGCAACGAACCAAAAACCTGCTGGTCTTTTGCAGACACCTGTTCCTGCTCAACGTTTTGAAAGTATAGCTGTAGATCTCTTTGGACCCTTACCAGAATCGAGTGAAGGTATGAAGTGGATCTTCATCGTTGAAGATTGCACAACCAAATGGGTAGAGTTATTCCCATTAAAGCGAGCTACTGCTAAAGAGTGTGCATTAACACTACTTAATGAAGTCTTCTTAAGATATGGATTACCCCGTCGTTTAATAAGTGACAATGGTACACAGTTTGTTAGCGCCATCATGCAACAGTTGTGTTATACATTAAAAATTAATCAAAGTCTAGTTCCTGTTTATCATCCACAGGCAAATCCGGTTGAACGTAAAAACAGAGACTTGAAACCTCGTTTGGCAATCATGGTAGGTAATAACCATACCTTATGGACTGAGAAATTACCATCCATTAGATTTGCATTGAACACTGCAAAATGTGAATCTACAGGTTGCACTGCAGCTTACCTGAACTTTGCCCGAGAATTAAGAACTTTAGATGATGTTACAACTGATCTACGGTCTGTCATTCATAATGATAATTTTGTTCCAGAGTTCACACCTTACTTAAAACGTTTTGAGAGAAACATGTCTCAAATTAAAGAAAATATTGAGAAAAGTCAAGATCGTCGAAAGACATATGCTGATAAATCACGTAAACCGAGCCCTAACTATAAACCTGATGATTTAGTTTGGGTAAAGCTTCACCAGTTAAGTAAAGCGAACCAAAGTAGAACTGCCAAGTTTATGCCAAGGAAAGATGGACCTTATAGAATTTTATCCCAGAAATCACCCTCATCCTTCGTAATAGCTAGTTGCGACAAACCTGATGAACCTTTAGGTGTATACCATGCATCAGCTCTTACACCTTTTAGAAATGCAACACAGAACCAATCTCCTGTGATGCCTTTAAAGAAAAGAGGTCGACCTCCCAAACAAACTCAAACTGGACCTCCCAGGCAACCTTCAAATGTTAATAGCAATCCTGACACAAGTGCCAAAGTATCCAATATCACACCACCTCGCCGGGACGGTTTGAGGCGGTGTAGGGGGAGGATGTAGCAGTTGCATTATTCTCGCCTTCTCTTTTGGATATTAGTTAACTTCCCTTTTGGTTACTAGATGGCAGTGCGTGATTACGTCATCACGCGCGCCATCCCATAATGCTTTTGCGCTGGTAGCAGGGAGAGATGTAACTCCGTCCTAGGCAGCTGTGTACTGGAATGTCTTTGTGTTACGTGTTGTCTTTGCGTGTTTGTACATAGTGTGTGAGTATGATGATTAAAAGGAAATGTTTCCAACAACATTCGTCTCGTTGCTTCCATGCACGGACACCACATAATCTACATCCCACCACAATTTTAAATTTATCGATTTTTCAAAATGGCGAATTATATTAAAAAAATATACACTAAAATTAATCTGAGGAAAACAATTTTTTGGCAGTAATATCAGAAATATAGCAAAACCCTTTTAAGACAACTGCTTATAAAAACAAGAATGCTGAATGTTTTATTATATGCAAAGAAACCAGATCCATCGCGGATGGAACTCGCTCTGGAAATCCATTCACTTCACTAATCATTAATATATAAGATTTTGTTTTCAAAGATCGTCATTTGACAATAAGAGGTATTAATGAACAAATTCCTATAGAGAAAACCTAGAAGGTATCAAATACTGTGAAGGAATTTTCATGTGCTCTGTACCATGATAATGCGTCTTAGTAGAGCGTTATTATTATGCGCTAATTTTTGACAAAAAAATGTCTCAAATATGGATCACTAGAACCATATTCATATGCTATGGCACCATGTAACTTTTTTTTTAATTTCCACGATTGAAATTGAATCTTTGCTTTGACCATTTTAAATCCATTTATTCAATAACATAAAATTCACTATACGTTTTGAAAGGCTTCCACAAAAATAATTTTAAGGCATGTTTTGACGACTAGATTCTTCTTCTTTTTTTGTCAAAGTCATTACAGTCGGAGAAGATTATTCGAAGTAGGTACAGTAAATTTTGGTCAATTAATTGATTGTTTTTTGTCATAAATCACCATTTCAAATATATCTGATCCTAGCAATATGTAAAATTTCATTTTAAAGCAACTTCGAAATCAATTTAAAAGCATAAAATGCAAATTACTCTCTGAACTAACCTGAATATGTAGGGATCTGATTTCTCTTTGTAAAAGCAAAAATGATACTATGCAAATGAGCCCAACCGCAGAGTTCAATATCTTTGTTAATTCAAAAAAGTTAAAACTTACTGCATTTTAGATACTGATAGATAATGGCTTTTTAAAAAAAGTCATTTCTTTAGACAGATTTTTCAATGAGGAAGATAACAATACCAAAGGTCATAAGCTCATTCATGTTTGTACACACTTTCAAATTTCCATTCCGTTTGTTATCAGATGTCGAATAATATAAATATCTCCCAAGTCAAAAATATCTCATATAAGCCATCGAGTCTCAAAGCATTATCTCTTTCTCCATATTCGAGAGATACTCTAACAATGTATTAACCCGATCGTTCTCTCTATGGATCAGGTGAAGGGGGGAAGAGAGGATGGGCTCTGGCGGACGGACAGGGGCCGACCAGCAGTTTGTAATCAAGACAGATGGGTCCCGGCCTTATCTCCTGGATGCACGGGGCCTTCTCGAGAAGAGCCGCAATGTTTCAAATCATCATCTGACGCGAGAAGGAGCGATGGCGACTAATGGCCCCTTGCTTCGCTTCTTCATTTTTTTTCTATCGCATACCAGCCGTCCTATCCCCTTTCCCAAGATTTCTCTCCCGCCCCTTCGCACCCTCTCCAGTCTTTTAGCCAGGGCGTTAATTCGGCCAACCTGTTTTCGGGAAACTGCCGATAACGTTGGTCTTCCTGAGAGAGCCCGATAAAATATAAAAATACTCTTCTCCAGTAAGAAATGTGCGAGAGAGAACTAACACCGGCGCTTTTGAAATTATAGTTGACACCCCCAGCGGCTAATAGCCACGTCCTCCAAAATAGCATTTCTGTCTTAAGCCGACTTCCGACAGAATGATGCAGGATACCCTTCCCCTTTCCCGTCTTTAGCCCCTTTAATACGGATTTCCTGACACGGCGGGGGTCCGAGAAAGAAAGCCAGCATCACCCGTGCGGCTGCCGTAAAACTCGAACACATTTATTTCTCATACACAAATCGTAAATCTGCAATTCGCCTTTCCCCTTCGACACCAATTTAGATGCTGAACAATTTCGAAACTAGATTTGAGACAATAAAATCCATTAAAGATCTTTTGTTAAGGTAGTATAAGAAAGATGCAATATTCTCTAGACTCTAGACTATAAAATTGATGCATTATTTTGTTATCCTATTTTGATATTATAAAGACTAATAGCATCACTGATGAGATAGAACAAAGATGCATCTATTGGGTCCAATGAAATAAAATCAGAAAATTTTCAAAGCAACTTATATATAAGAATGATGCCTTTTTAAAAATTTACTTATAATTTACTGCCGAACTACTTATTTCTAGCCAAAGGAGTTTTTTTTTTCAAACTAAAGAAGTATAAAACATTAATAAAGTTTAGTCGAGCCAAGAGTATAATATAATTATTTTATTCCCTGTCGTTTCATTATCTTTAGTTAAGAAAAAGTTAATGAAACTCGAAGCTAATTTTTAATAGTATTTGTAAAAACATTTGTTTGTCTTCTCATTGAATTTTTTTTAAAAAGGCAATATTGCTCTTCTCTTCAAGGAAAACAACCGGAGTATGTATATCCTCTCGACCCACGCACATACCCTGTACTTGATTTGTACAATATTGGCAAAAAGTTATGTTAAAATACATAATCAAATCTAAAAAGTTACATCCCATTCAAATACAATATCACAAATGCAGCTGAAAGTGATATTTGAACAGCAAAAAAATTGCAACTCATCCTAGAATATCTATTTTAAAACTGCATATATTTTATACTTATTTAAATAAGCAAGAATTTTTTTTCTTAATGGCAAATCGTTTTTTATTTAATATACTTGAATAATGCAAGGGAAAAGGACAAAAGTCTTTAATGCAACGGTCAAAAATAAAGTAGTAACAGATATCAATTAAAAAATAAAACACCAAAGCAAAATTTTATAATCAAAAGTTCAAATAGTACAACATTTTATTTTGAATGAAAAGCATTATTATTTAATTAAAGATGTTTTAGTACATTTATTTTTAGAAAAATGTAATATCTTATTGTGATTTTTAAGAAACTAAAAAAAATTAAATGATTTCTCTGCATATAAAGGAAATCAAAATTTTGAATAAAGAGATTACTGAGAACTAAATACAGCTGCATAAAAAAAGACATTTCAAAATTACGAAAATAACAAGATTCCTTTTTAGAATAGAGCCAATTTTAATTTTTAGATTCACTTCCATGAAATAAAGATGCTTTTTTTAAGGGGGGGGGAGATTCAATGAAAATCTGCGCATATTTTGCCTTCTGCTTCAATAGGAATGACAAGACAGAAAGAGAACACCGCGACCATCCATGTTTGATTTTTATTTCTTCTTGACCCTTTAGCACTGAGACTGAAATAGGCCCCTCGGGAACTAAGATGATGACGCGATGAACGGATTAACAAAATAATGGTGGCCTGCAAACGAGATTTGGGGGAAAGCAGAAGGTTTGCTTGCAGTAGGCATTAACAGCAAGGAAAGAAAAGAGAGGGAAAATCTTTCTCTCGGTATTTATTTCCTTTCTGCCTCTCGGATTCCGCTAATGGTTTCGAAAAACCCAACTGCCTCCGTCGGAAAAAGAGGAAACAGTTGCTCTTTACTCATAGGTACGTTGCAGAACATTCAAAATAGGAAGAGGGCCTTTGGAGAAAACATCATTCCCACTGAGCTGCAAGAAGCCATTCAATAGATTCTATAACCGTTATGAATCACAAACTAAAGCTGGAGGCAAATTCAGATATAAATGATTACTTCGCTAAGATATATTTGCCTTTCTTTTGATTAGATCGTGGTGTACTAAACTCATATAAAAGCATTAATAAGCTAATACTCCATGAAAGGGCAAAACGGAATCTCTGGGATCATTTATAATGAAACTTCTCATATTTTTATATTTACTGCCTTTGTGTATACACGCGATGTGATATTAAGTATAATTTCTTCCCTATCAGTGTGTATTACTATACTGAGGAAAAAAATTAAAAGATTAAAAAAGGATAAATAGTTGATTCATTATTATTACCATCATTAAAAATTTTTAAAGTTTAAAAGCGCATCTTATCATACTCACGATCGTCATATTTTTTAATAAATAAACGAAAATACGAAATAACTCTATTTGAGAAAAAGGATTTGGAAAAAGTTACGCAAATATAAATGTGTAAAACAATAAGTTTAAATCATGAAAAATAAAAAACGTAAATCAGAGTATAGGTAAAAATAATTTATTAAAAATTGATTTTTATAAATGAGCCTAAAAAACAAAAAGTCCATAAAACAAATTAGAAAAATCTTATTACCTTTTTAAAAAGATTTCTTTGAGATAAAAAGTTAATAAGATTAATTTTAATAGGAATTAGAAATATCAAATTTTATGTGGTAAAAATAAAGAAAAAACTAATTGAATTATAATTAATCTTCTGTAATTATATTTTATGCACTAGATATGCATTTATAATAATCAAGTGTTTGAAATTTTTTTAAATTTTTATTTACTTATTCATTGAATAGTGCATGGTACAAGTTTTAGAGTGTTTGCATTCATGATAATCAAATCCTGAAATAGGGAAAATTGGCCCGAAACAAGAAGGTAGTATAAAGCAATTTCGGAGACACGCATGTTGACAAGTCGTTTCCTGATGAAAAAATAAGAGCTATGCACTAAACAATTTAACGATATTAAATTCTTCATATAAAACGAAACAGTACGTCCCGAAGTATTGGACAGAGTTTCAGTGGAGCGAAAACGGCGGGGAACTAAGATGGGAAGACTGATAGAGGAAGAGAGAGAGAGAGAAGTAAAATAAAGAAGGAATAAAAAAGTGTAGCAGCTTGATCGGCATCCAAGAGGCAGTTGTTTTGGCCAGCGTACATCAATGTGGCCGTCGGGTTTGTGCAAGAGATTAGCCTGTAATATTGGAGCGTATCTGTTCGGGGCCAGGGCCCCCCACCCGCATTGTCTCTGTTTGTTCAGGTGGCTGATTATGAGTACATTGTTCTCCCTCTTTTTTGTTTTGTTTCCTTCTTTTCCTTGGGCCCTCTATTATTTCTCATCGGCACACTGTATGAGATACAACAAGATGAAATGTTACACAGAAATCGAATTTTAAATTAATTTTTATTCGCTTCTTTTCGCAAAAAGGCAAGAAATATGGATTATTTTCGGAGACCCAGGAGAATTATGGACTTTCCCTTACATGGATGCCTAAATGTTATACGCCGTTAAGTCCCAAAAGCCATTTAATTTATTATATGGAGAGGAAATTACTTATTGCGAATGTGCTTTCGAAAGCAAAAAGGAGAAAATACTAAGCTTCCCCCATCCCACTTTTTTTCATTTTTATGAAAGCTAGTGGGAAGAACATAACAGAGGGAAATAATCAAAATAAGAGGATACAATTAAAATATTGGAATCGAAATGTAAGAGACGCTATTCATTTTGGGGGAAAAAGTTTTTTAAAAAAAGAAAATTATTATAGAAACAAGATAACGACCAATACTAAAAATATTGCATTTATCGAAAAAAATTATAATTAAATAGTGTATCAATGTTTTATGTTGGTCTTAATCAATGTTAATCTTCAATATTTCAACAAAGTGGCTGAAATTAGCACTTCACTTTTTATTAAACTTTCTTAATAGCCATAACTTTAAAAAAAAATGTTCTTTCTATTAAAATTACCAAAATGGCAAATAAAGTAAGATATTTTTAATAGTATATCTTTTAATGTTTCATAATTTCTGAACGTAATTAAATGCACGATATATTCATTACAATTTTTTAGAGAAACGATTGATAATTTTTTAAAAAACAAACTTCGTAATAAGTTCAATTTTATTCAACAGAATGAATCGGAAATTGTGAAATGCCAGTATTATAAAAAATATTTTCCAAAATTTATCTCGAGGATTATTAATAATTTCAGATAATTTACATAGCCGAAATCTTAAGTCTGCTTAAAAATAATTGCATGAAAAATAAAATTTTCTCCATTCATTTGTTTCAGATCAAATTAACCTATACTGAAATTGCTATTTTTGCTTTGTTCTTTAAAAATAACAATTTTAAAGCAAAAAGTATCGAAAAATAAACGAGTATAAATTAGTAAAATATCACCAAAAGAGTAAACATAAAAATACTGCAATGTATTTTTTTTATCAGAACATAACAAATTTGCAATAAATAAATAAAATAAAATTCATTCTTACATAAGATATTCTGGCCGCAAGTTTTAATTTCCAGTTGAATTTTTTTTGAATTATTTTATTTTTCTTTGTAAGGGGAAAAAAACAGTGTTACTCTTGTGAGGTTGCGCTTTTGCTTAATACACTTCCTGAAAGTTCATTGTAATTATTAACCAGCTTTCTACTTCAAAAGCTCAAAAATTCCCTCTCGTAAGCGCCTTTAACAATTTTTATTCATTTATATTTACAGTGAAATTTATTTTATAATTTCACAGTAAATATATATATATATATATATATAAGGTTAGAAACATGCTTAAGTAAATGCATGTAATTTATAATTTTTATTTCAGAAAGTTGATCGATGCTGTCCTTGTTGATCGAACGGGTAAACATTTCAAAAAACGCATGTAAGTGTTTTAAATTTTAAATTAAAATATTTATGACAAATAAATTTTATTCATTTTTTTAAAAATATATATAATGAAATTGTTTTTATTAATTTATATTGGGTATAAAATAACAATGAATAGGCAGAATTAAAAAAAATGAAAAAGAAGGGGAAAAGAAAAAGAAATCGTCAAGTGAAACGTTTATTCTAGTATACTTAATAATTTAAATGTTTCAGTGCATTGACTAAAAAATAATTTCATATTAAAAAAAGGAAAAAAAAAATCTGTTTCTGAGTTTAGTTTAAAATTTTCTGTTTTGATTCGTATTGGTTTGCGAATGTTATACAATCCGAAACAACGTATAAATCGAATATCCTTTGGGGGGAAAAAAAGATGGAGTTGAAATATTGCAGATAGAAAAATCCATTAAAGTCTTAACATACTGAAACCATTAAAAAAATCGGATTCGCGCGCGTGGAAGCGGATAAAATGTAAAGAAATAGGAGATGGATGAGAAAACCAGGCCAAAATATACATTAAAAATAGAAACTCTTTAATAAAAAAAAATTCACAGCAAGTGGTTGAAAGAAGCCGGATAAGAAAGGTTCGGCTACACCAAACATTGAATCGATTTTCCAATCTGTTTTAAGTGATCCCAAATCGTCTTCGAGTATGTTGGGGCTTTATTTTTCACATTCGGCACATATTCTTCCAATTTCTAATATTCATTGGACTCGGAAGCGAAATATTTCCACTCCACCCTCATCTACCTCGAGAGGGAGAGGGGGGGGGGTGCTTTCTTCCCTGATAGCTTCTTATTGGACAGGGCGCGTTATCCGCAATCCGACTATTGAAGCAAAAAGTTAGGCGGGAGAGGACGTTAAGACCTTTCACATAAAAGGTTGAGGTACCATTCTTAAGCATTTGCGAGCGACCAAAGCATCTTTAATGGAAAATTCGAGAGCGATAAGAAGCTCGATGTGTACTCCCCATTTCTTAGTAAATCGCATTCAACTCCGCCTCAAATCCGAATGACTAACATTGGGAAAACTATTTAACATCCGTTGGTTAGTTGATAAAAGCCCTCCTTCAGTTCTTCACGCAATCGTGAACCATTTTCAAGAAATAGAGTCCTTTATCTGGCTGCACATTTCAGCGGTTATTTCGTGGGAATAAATCTAAGTTTTTAAAAATCTTTAGAGTGATTTCTAATACACAAGATAAATGTACGATTCAATTAATTCATTAGATTTCTTAATTGAAAAAATATTTGGAAATTTAAAAACTAATCCATATGAAATAATGTCAGTTTTATACATATATTATGCGTGTAAAATTTGTTCATTTTTTTTTCAAACATGGATTATTCTTTTAAAATAACTCTTTTTCAGTCGTTTTTAGTTTCTTAACACTAGAATTAAATTACCCCATATTTTTCAGGCTTACTTTTAATTTCAGTGAATTCTTTTTTTTAATTTTAAATACTTAAAAATAATTAGAATTACAAAATATCATTTTATCTTCAAGGGGAAAAATTCTTCCATATAACGTTACATTTGAAATATAGAGCTTGTGATTTCACTGTGTCTTTTTTTAAGATTATATAATTAATGGATGAACATATATTAACAAGTAGGGGATTGCTATTTATTACATAAAGTGTTTTTCTTATCTGATGCTCATATATTATATTTGAAAGGCAAAATAACTTTGGGTAAGATATCCCTTTTCTCTCACGCAAATTGTTCTTGCATATTGCTTGATATGATGCCATTTTATAATAAACAATTTATATTTCTATCTCTTCCACCATCATTTTAACATCCAGTTACATTTGTAGGAAAGTTTCATGTTAGAGGGAGTTTTTAAAAATGTTCTAATAGAAATCTGGTTTTTTTTTTTACCTAAAACATTTTCAAGTATTTAAGAAACTTATAAAAAAACCCCAAATAATCTACAAAAATTAACTCATCAATTCGCAATTTACTTGTGGAATCAGAACAGCACGCAAGTAAAAATATATCACCACTCAGTGACGTTTGCAGAGCTGAATGTCGAATACTAGAATTACGATGGATTGTTGACACCCTTTGTTGTATTCTGGCGCGAAGACAGAGGAACATTTGCTCCTAACTCAAGAGTCATAAAATAGGAATAATAATAATAAAGAGTCAGAGCTTCAAATAGTAGCTAATGTCCGAAGAATTAATGGAACCACCGTAATGGATTGCCTTTCCCATGAGTCCAGTGGTCAGTTGGCCGACACCCTGGACGTGCCAAGAGAGTCCGAAGGATAGAAGGAAAAGCAAGCCGGACGAAAAGAAAGAGAAGGTGGAAAAAAAATCGGGAGCTTGCTGTCGGAATGGGAAGACTGTGGCGGGTGGCAAGGTGGGGCGGGCGGCGTGGTGGATAGAACGAAACACTTAGACAAAACGCCGTTGTAGCGTCGACCTTTAATGGGAGTGGCGTTTAATGGCTAATTGTGCTGTAATTCTGGATGAGGCCAACAAACCCCGGGAGGCTTTTCTAACACGAGTCGATGACAGCAGTCGGCCTCTTAAAAAGAAAGAACAGATTGTGGGAAAGGAAAAAAATAATAAAATAAAATAACGGCGTGGGAAAAAACGCCAAGGTGCACGCCACGCGCACGCCAACTGTTCTGGGTCGCACGTTAAGTGATTCTGCTATTCCTCTAACTTATCCCATCTGCTCTTTTCCGATAGAACAAATAGGGAAAAGTACAAGACAGACACGATTTCATTTTTGTACTCAAAATTATGTAATAATAGTTGCCTTTGCTTAATTAAGTAAATATGTTAGTATAACAAACAAGTAAGAAGTAAACAGGAAGTGAACAACATGAAATGTTCTTACACTGAAGATGAACCCGCGAAATATTGCCTGAATGCATGTGTTACTAGCTATTTAACAGAAAAATACAAAAAGAAACATATGGCAATGCAAAAATCACTTTAGGGGCATCATTTCTGCACCCCCCCCCAAAAAAATTGAATAATTTCCCACAGTGATTAGAGTGGATTGAAACTATATTTCTAAATTTCATTTCATTTTTTAAATTACTAATGTGTGTGTTATTCGACTGCATAATGAAGGAAAGGCAAAGCAAAAGATTTTTGATGAAGGGAAAAACAATAAATTAACAGCAAGAAAATCTACAACTAAAAACAGCTGAACTCTTTTTTCAATTTATATTAATGAAACGAAACATCATTCAGTTAACTACAATGTTAAAAAGGTATAAAATACAAATATTAAAATGGAACAATCATTTTATTCTCTAATCCAAAAGAGTAAAGAAATAATCAAAATCGAATATTTCTTCTTAGGAAATTATAGATTCGATTATGAAAAAAAGGATTTAAATTTCAAAATACAATAGAAAGAATAAACGGAAAGAATTTTCTTTATAAAAGCACAACATATTACATTGGAAAAAATGCACATGAAATTTTCAAAAATTCTATATTAATATTCTCAATTTTTTGAAAAATCTGGAAAAAAATGTAAAAAATAAGAGTTTTTTTCCCCAGTCATTTGTTGAAAATTATTTGAACTGATTGAAATCAAAATTTGACATAAGACTACAATCACCATCACAAAATTAAATGTCAAATAAACGTAGTTCTAAGTTATTGCGTCTAAATGCATGTGAAAAATACTGATCAAAAGATAGTCGATTCCTTGGAGAATTTAATTCCAAACTTGATACAGATCTATACTTTAAATGTTAAATATAAGTACCAAATTTTAACAAACAAGTCTTTACGTATTGTAATGAAAATATATAATTTGTAAAAAAAATACAATGAATGCTACAAACATTTACGAATAGGAAAACCTATGGTTTTCAACTTTATGAAGGGGAAACAAATGGTTTATGGCAAAATGATTCGCTTCCTGCTTTGCAAATCAAATGCTCAACCAAAACAGCAAATTGTGTATACAGATTGAATTTTCATAGTTTTTCACGAGTAGATAATTTAAAAGAAATAAGATAAAGAAGCAATATCATCTTGTTCACATTATTTCTTTTAGAAGGTTTCATCGAATTCTTTTATTTGAATTTTGTAATGCAACTTAATCAAGTATTCTTAAACATCACTGCGAATTTCATTTGCAATTGTATAGTATGAACGAAGAACAATTCTTTTTATTAAAGTCTCTTTAAAAAAAATCATTACAAAACACTTTCATAGGCATGGATTTTATATGCAATATAAAAAAAAGAAACATAAATGAAAATTTTTTATAAAGTTCCAGTAAGGTATGATGGCCAGATTTTTTTCCCACCCATCTATAAAAAGCAAAGAATAAAAACCAAAACACGAAGTTTACCACAACCGCATACAAACAAGCATTTATAATTCCTGTAACTCCAATTAACACTGCTCATTAAAAAAATTGGTACTAACTGGGAACCCAAAACCGAACGGTCATCACAGTTTGTAACACTTTTCACACCAAACAACAACAGCAGTGAATAGTCCGAAGAGAAGTACAAAGGATGAAAGAGAGAGAGAGAGAGAGAAAAAAAAACATTCTGTTATAGGTGATGACGCTGGTTGATGGATGACTATTGACCTTTGACTATTTCCTTGCACATTACACTCGGGTTCATCTCCACGGTGACAGCACCAGTCCTGTAGGATGTTTAGACAGCCTAAGATAACCTCCGTGTCACTGCAGAGGATGCTTTTCCGACCACTTTCCAGGAGGGGAGAGTGCTAACCCTTTCGATGTGATCGCTAAAACACGATAAGCTAAAAATATCATCTTGATTTTTTCAAAACCGACCCAATAAATAGTGGCTCTCATACTGAAGGTACTTTTAAGTATGTATCGTCACTTTAATAAACTAAATTGTAATATGGCATTTTGATAAGGTTACTTTTAACATCCAAATAGAGAGTATATGTTTAGTGATTGTATCATTTAATACATTTCGATGCCAATTCTTTAGGTTTGCTTGAAGATTTAAAATCGTGTAATACATTTATAGTTTCTATTTTAATGAGTATTTCATTTAAAATAGTTTATTTTATAAAGTATGGATTCTATACAAAAGAATTCCTATTTAACGAAAAGTAAGACGGATAAAAAATTATTCTGCAAGATGCATTTGTTTAAAATGATACAATATTCTTTGAAATAATTAAATCTTTTGTGCTTGGAAAAGAAATAAAATGTCCAATTATTCTCAGAACACAAAGGGTTATTTTGCTGCTTTGAGATAGAAAAAATAATATAATTGTAAAGATTAACTTTGTTTAGAAAAAGATTCTGCCACTTAATGAGTTTTTTTAGACTTTATTTCAATGAATTCAAGCTGACACACCTAGTATGGCGTCTGAGAATAACCTGTAGATTGAAAAATTGTTGATGTTTACCTTGTAAAATGAGTCTTGTAGTCTAAAAATAAAATTTCCGTTTTTGACCAATCCTCCTCCCCTTTGCAATGCACTTTCATTTAAATGCATGCGGGTCTGAAACACCTTAAATTTGATGTCTTTGTTTTAAAACCCTTCCTTTGGTGTGGGACGGGAGTTTGGAAACAGAAGATAAACTGACCAGAGTTCAAAATTAAGAGTCCGTTTTAAAATAAGCATGGTGATTTCTTCAAACGGGACGTTAATATAATTAAATTAAACATTCTAAAAAAAGAACACTCCCACCTGTTTTTCAAAATAATTGTAAGAATACAGATATTCGAAATTTCAGATAATAAATTTTACTCTCTAATTGGAAGAAACTCAACGGCATAACTATATGAAATTCACAAAACAAGCAAATATTGAATAAAATATTTCAAAGAGTTTTTATCAATATTATACTTTTAAGAGAGCGTATAAAAAAGGAGCGCAAAATTACAGACATTGTTCTTCTGAAAATTGCCTAATGTCTGCCTACACACGTATATTATCCTTTAATATTAAAAGAGATTTATACATGTGCGTGTGTATTTTAAAAAAGGATTTTTTTAACATTACATTCATATTATATATATATATATATATATATAATTTACCAGTACGGATGAGTTTGTTATTCAGAAAAATTAATACAGATGATCTCAGTTTCAAACTTCAATAAAGCTTCTTTTTATGAATAAGAAAGCCAGTTTTCAAAGATAAAAAGGAATTTTTGTAATAACGTAATAAATGTTATAAAGAAAATTTAGCTCTATTACCGCCAGGTGACGTTTAGGTGCAACACAAAACCATTATTTAAAAGAGCTGGTACAAAAATAAATACATAATAAAATTAAAACAAATTTGATTCCTTAAAAAAATGGAACATATGTCTCAGTCTGAAAAGGATTAAAACATTAGCTACGCTGTCAAGTCTGAAAGAAACGGGAAATTCAGTTATAACGAAGCATTTTAATAATATTTTCAGCTACTTATTTCAAAAATTCCAATTCTGACGTTATTCAGAAAATACTTCATGCGAGGTTATTAATTTGGAAAAATATTTTGACGGAAATCAAAACAAAGTGTATTTTAAAAATACACTATCAAACTACGGAAATCAAATGAAAATTTTAACATTTTTTTCAAATTGATTATTTTAAACACGCACACTCATCTTAAGGAAAAGAGAAGTAATCTCTTAATTTTTTTATTCACTTTAATTTTGAAATATTCCAATACATTTTAAATAGTAATTTGACAATTCAAAAAAAGGGGAGATGGCGGGAGACAGTGGAAAGGCATGCAAAAATCTGATTGGTCTACTGTTGTAGAGAGGGAAGGGTTGCCGCGTGTCGTATTTTTGCGCAATCGAAAACTGTCTTCTTATTTGTTTTTGAACTCTGCATGTAACTCCCCCCACTTTTAACTCGGCCTACAACTTTTAGTTTTAAAAACTTTTCAACCTATGGAATAAAATCTTTTATTTTAAGCGAGAAAATATTAGTTTTTAAATTAAAATCGCTTGTTTTTTTTAGACGATGGAGGGTTTGCACATCATTTTATAATCTCCATATATACATTTAAATAATGTTTTAATAATTGATTTTGAGATGATGTGGCTGAAAGGCTTAGTTTAAGTAATTCATAAATTACTTATACTGTCATTTTTAAGATAGCTCGAGTAGCTTAAGGTCTGTAGCAGCTTAAAAATGTGAGAATATTTAAATTCATGAGAAATCGTTAAAGCCTAATAATACATTATAAATTTTAATTAATTGCATACTAAATTTACTAGCATTGCAAAAAAAAATAATAACTGATAAGGCGAAATGTAGTTTTCAACCATTCAAATGTTCTGCAGTTTTCAAATATTCTTCTCATAGTGCCTCAGATTTAACCATCGTAAAAGAGATGATATATTTCTACAAATTCATTCATTTGCCTTTTAAATCACTCATATATATATTCCATGTATATAATTGGTTTACTGTTTAAAATATATATTTTTCTTAAAATCTTGCATTAAATTTATGTTTATTAAATATCTTGGTTGCATTTGGAATATTATCTGCAATACAAAAATGAATCAGTTGTCCAACTTTTCAATAACATTAAAATTTGTTCTGTGTAAAGATCTCAATAAGCAATACAGAAAAGCATTGCTTTTTTTTTTTTTGGCATTCAAGATAACATTCCTAAATAACAAAACAAAACATAAAAAGTCGATATTAATAAAAGTTAATAACTTTTGATATTTGCAACTATTATCCTGTAACTTCATATCCATAAATATGTAAAAAATTATTAATACTATTCAAATATTTTATAGGAAAGTTTCGTTAATTATTAGCCGCCTTCGATTCTCGGAGTATATTGGTTCCATTTAATTTAAATTAACTCTTAAATAACTTTGTGTTCAGAATGTCATCACTAAAACTATTTTTAAGCCTTAAATTGTCTTCCATATGCTTTGTTCATTATGCAGTACATAGGCATATAAAATGGAAAGCATTCTCATAAGATCATAGAAATATTAAAAAAGTAATTGTTTGATTTATTTGTCTTTTTATACGTATTTTTTTTTGTTTAAACTATACAGATAATGAATAAAATCGCTCTTTCTTAATTTTCAACAATGGGACAAAATCATGTGCTTAAATATTGGGTGAAACTTTGAAAATGGGTTTAATCCCAAGGTAACGATGTAATATGTAGTTGAAAACTACATAAAAATATTAAAGAAGAAATAAAAAAATGACAACATTCAGAAGATATTCGCCGGAATATTAATGTATTACTGAAATAATTTTCAAAACTTTATAATGATGTAAAAATTGTTTTCCTATTGTAATATTTTTGGGGGTTATGTAGGAGAAACTTTAAAATTTCTATTAATTATGAATTCATTAAAATTTCAAAAAAAAATCGCCGCAAGGAGCAGATTTCCACCTTCCTAAGTATACACATGCGAGGTTTGATAGCACTGGGATACTTCAAATTGTCAAGCTTTTACAGTACAAATACATGCACTGACTGACACAAACATCGTTATTGTCGGTAGAGATCAGAATAATTTCATTTCAGATAAATTTATCAGTGTACTGTCGGTATTGTATAACCAAGTCGGAAAAAAGAAAAAGGAAAGAATTCGTGTAATCTTATTCTTTAAAATGTCAAATCTGTAACAGTACGCAACTTAATATATGTGCAGTAAAAATACGCAACTTAATATCTGTGCAGCATATATTGTAAACTGATTAAACATTGATGTGCGTGATTTTTTTTCAACTGCAGATACCAAAATTCAAAAACTTTTTTTCCTTGGCACATTTAGCAATATATTGATTAAATATGAGGAATTGGAACGGAACTTTTTGTTGTTGTTATAAGCCCTTTTTGGCTGTATTTGGATGAAGTTATGTATGCGATCATAATGTTAAAGTCGATTTACTAAATTAAATATTTTTAACCTCAAGTTTGTGTCACTATTAATTTTGCTGAAAAAGTTGGATAATTTCAGAAAGGGATTTGGAAGACGACCAAGAAAACCAAAAAGAAAAATGTCAATGAATATTAATTAAATTCCTTTTTCATAAAAATTTGAAAACTTTAATTTGATGGCCTTTTTGACTTATATTTGGCTAATAACAACAGAAAATACAATAAAGCAGCTCCTGCAGAAAAGTACTAAGTATATATATTTATTATTTAGTAAATTACTTTATGTAAATTCGATTTCAGAACTAATCGTAGTTTTTCTTTCTTTCATTCTTTTTTTTTGTTCTGTTGAAAAGAAGAATAAAAATTTCGTCTTCCTCGATAGCTTCCTCGAAAGTAACACATATAAAATTATTTCTTAATTTAAAAACGTTAATTTTATATGAATTAACGAGAAATATATTTGTTTAAAAAAAAGTTTAAACTTAAAAAAATTAAAATTTATCTCATTTAGTGCTATGAAAATTAAGTATCCATGTTTCATTTCAGCTAAGGTATAAGCACAATAACATTAAAAAAATTCTCCGTGTCGAGTGTTACTCTTTTTTTAAAAAATCTTCTTAGAGAATGAGTTAATAAAGCACGTGAATTACAATTTTAAGTATTGGTTTTCACTTCGCAGAAATCAGAAATAAACACCTAGAATTATTTAAAAAAATCTGCATGGAAGGAGACATGTTCTGGTCACAAGTCACCTTTCGGCCCGGCAGTTTTCAGGAAATAAATGTCTATGATGACAGACTCGAATATGAGAAATCTTTCAAGTCATCCTTTCCTCTCGTTACCCGCATGTCTGGCAGTGAAATTGGAATAATACCCCCTTCTTCAAACGGACCCTTTAGATCTCCGAGAGGAGGTGACGCGTTCGCCGTATTTCTGAAAAATCAGAGCCCCGAGAAGAAAAAAAGAGAGCGGAGCGTGTGAAAAGAGCCTGAGAGAGGATGTGGAAATAACACACCCTGGGAGAGAGAGGTCCTCTCTCTGTGCTGTCCAGATAGCGGAAGAGGGAGTTTTCTGATGTCCCCATTGAAACTCGCGGAAAAATTGAATGATAGGGACCTGCCTTCCTTTCGGTCAACGCCGACAGCCGTGGGCAGAAAAACGTGCGGCTGAATTCGTGAAAGGGAAGAAGTGACCAATGAGAAGAGGAGAAGAATCTAGAGTCAATTTAAGATGGGTGGTGTAAGAAAAAAAAATTGTATGGGGGGTTGATTTCGAGTAGGGACGTCCCCTCCCCTTGATTACACCGAATGACGCGGCCGCTACTTGGGAGGCTGGAATCAATAATTCGCGTTGCTAAGACGACGAGTTTTCCCACCTGATTCTCCTCCTCGTGCGTCAGAAATGCAAATGCGGGACGCGACACGCGCATTCAAAATCCAGCCCTCCCGAGCGAAGGATAGGGTTTAAAAAACTATCGGACGGTCCGTGGTTGGCTGATGCGGCGGAAGGAGGAGGGAGCCCTTTTCACACAGCAAATCAAGACTTTGATCGCTCTTCGCTCCTCTTATTTTCGAAATGAAGAATGAAAAAGTGGATAAAACACAGGCGAGGGAACAATGCATCCCACTCGCTTTGGAGGATTGAAAGTAGTAAAGGTGTTGAAACCGCAAGGGCAGTTAAAAGATCATGTGGTTCAATTCTTTCCGTCCTGCTTTTTTTCCTTTTGTTGATTTTAAAGGAAAAGAAATACCAGGCGCGAACCAATCTTTTTCCAGTTTATGACGTCTCACCCACTAGCTTACAACTTTTGTCGTTTAAAAAAAATACAAAAAAAAAGTTTATGATCCTTTCTTCGTATCAAGAAAATAGAAAGCGCAAGACAGTGCTCAGAAATTGGTTATTTAAAAGATTTTCAAGAAAGTAAAAAATCATTTCAGAGCGTTTATTCAGAAAAAAAGAAAAAAAAAAGACATGAAATAGCTGGTTTGTTTTATTAAGAAATGGTTAATATTTAGTTTATAAAATATTTTCAAACTAATAATGATGCATTCTGATCTTTTCTCTCCGCTCAAATTTTTTTAAAAAAATTTTAATTATTAAAAACAATTTAATTTGACTTATTTTCAGATTTTAAAAAATTTAGAATAAATAAAAACTGTCCCTCGAAGCATATTATACTCATCTACATTTTAACAAAAATTATCTTGGATCCGAATATTTTAAGAAATGTTTGTTTTCTGAATTGTGAATGAAATCACGCCACAGTTGTTTATTTTAGCCAACATTTGTTAAAAGTAAAGACAAACGCGATGAAATTCTAACTAAATTATTTAAAAATTAATTAAAAAAATCATAATGAAAGAGCAAGAAACAACTTTTTATTTTAATTAGTTTGGATAATTAGATTTCTTTCTTTCTTTTTTCCCCATTGATTGATGAAATAATTTTGCATGATATATATATATATATATATATATATATATATATATATATATAATAACAGATATAAAAATATTTTCAATACTTAAGATCACTATGTTAACATGATTTCTTCGATTTGAAATATTCTTTTTTCTTTTAAAAGGTAATTCGAATAAAACGCATTTATAAATATCAGGAAGTTAAAATATATATATAAATATAATTATAAAGGATCGGCATTAAAGAAAATACGAAAAGCATCTCCTTTTCTCCCAAAGATGCGGATGCTTACGGAAGGAAGCAAGGCCTGGTCTACGCGAAAGGGATGGAGGAAACTAAACGAAAAGGGGAGGGGGGAGCCGTGTCCGCGCCCCTAATGATGATGTACCCCGGCGCTGACCACGGACTTAGTTGCTATGGAGACGGTCATTCCAATGCATGAGGAACGAGATGCATTCCGGGTGGCTGCTCTTGGCCATCTTGGACCTTCCCAGCGCACCCCCCCCCTTACCAAAAGCGTCCCCCTCAACCTTAAGGCCAGTCGTGGAAGGAACTCTCCAAAGCTGCTCCCCTCCTCCTAACGCAGAATCTCCCAAAGCAAAATCCCCCCCCCTTTCTGGTAAAAATCGATTGTATTGGGGGTATGGAAAAGAGTGGGGGGCATTCGATGGATAATGGCGCTGATAGTGGGGGCTAAACTAGTAGTCGACGGAGGTACGGGAACTGGGTAGGAGCAAGGTTGGATGCTAAACTGCCCTGGCAGAATAAAACACGCATTCTGATAAACTACAGAGTGAATCAATTGCAGTCGCTGACCATTTTCCTTAACTTCCCTTTTATATCGCTAGTTTGATTGTTATTCGTACTTCCCTGGCTTAAAAAGAACGAGGATAAAAAAAGTAAATAAGGGGGAAATAAAACAAACAGGAGATACACGAGAGAAGATATCCATTTTTATTCTCTAAAACAAGAAAAGACCTAAAAGAAGCTGATTCTTAGTTTCGGGTTTTGTTATTCATTTCGATTCTTGTCCTGCGAAGAAAAGGCGCATTTATGTTCGCTGCAAATTCGAGCCATAAGCAATAAGCCAAACATATATATATATATATATAAACGTTGCAACCTGCATTACGCTAACGACATAAAAAAAATCTAAAATAGTTCGAAAGAAAATGATAAAAATAAGTAAGTGTAGCCTATAAAAAAAGTTTCGGTTGAATAAAATATTACGAAGGATGAAATGGAAATAAAGTACCATTAAGTACCACCGACTAAAAATATAATGAAGAAAAACCTCTCCTTTTTATAGAAACTTTTAAAACAAACATTAGTGCTTGATTTCATCATATGTTTCAGAAATTATGGTATTTAAACAAGATTCATAAAAAAAAATCGAGGTATAAATCTTAACAAACATAGCTAATCAGATAACGACTTTCCTCTTTTAAATAGGTAAATAAAAAATGAGATTACAAACATATGAATCTAGAAAACTTTCTGGAAAATCAAATTGATCTTTTCAACATTTGATCAAAATGTGTTGAAATTTGCACATAATTAAAAGGATATTTTATAAAATGTGAGGAGGAAATGAAAAAATCTCATGACTAAGGTTGTTGAAGCTAGTATTTTAAATACTGTTTCCTTATCATTTCATAAGAAATAAATAAATAAATTGAAAAAAAAAAACTTTTTGAAGGGAATACATTTTTGTTACATCTGCACTTATAAAGAATGTAAAATCACAGCTCAATCATTATACATTTGATTTGAAATAATGAAGTGATTCGAATTGTCTTCAGCGAAGAAATTAACAAAAAGTTTTTTAAGTAGAAAAATGATAAAAATTCAATTTATCATGAAAAGACTATCTTATTTTTTATAACAGTAGTTTTTGAAATTGATTCGAAAATAATGAAATGCTACATAAAATTTAGAAAAAAGAATAACATAGGTTTAATACTACTACACTTTAAAACTACACATAAGTTTTAATTTTCTCTCATGAAATCAATCGAGATAATATATGGACAAAACGTTTGAAATAGTGTCAAACAAACAAATAACAACAAAACCTCTATTATTACTCAGCTAACACAAAGAAAAAAATTCGAATCGGAACAAAAATTTAAATATAAAGGGGGGAGATTATTAAAAAAAATCCTCAAAATTTTAATTTTTTTAAAAAAAAAATTAGTTTTATAAATATCTGCAAAATGCAATGAGGGAAGCTCGAGCAATTGCACAAAATATCTGAGAATGGAGATGCAAATCCAAGAGCAGGTCCATCCTCCCCATGCTGGATTGGAGAAATTTCAGTGAAAAAGAAAAAGCCGACTTAAAATTCCATTGGATGCCGTCGCAGCCTCTGGAGCTGAGCCGTCATCCATGCAGATTGGGCAGAAGGCGGTGCGCGGGCACATTCCGAGAGGGAGTAACAGTTGTCGAGGAAAGAAACGGACCAATAAACAAACAAAAGAGGATAAGAAAATCCAAATCAACCCCTTTCTGTCAGCGACTGCGAGGAAAAGAGGAGCGAGCGCAGGAAAAGAGGAGAGTGGAAAGGATGCAGGAGAGAGAGAGGTAAAATAAAGCTCAGGGGAGGAGGAGGGGGGGATCGGATACTGCTAAGGATCTATCCAATCCCGACATGCCATGGGGCTCCATTGTGCGAGATAGCACGTGGTGGAGTTTACGGCCGGTTCGTTCGCCGACAGGTCACGTGCTTTATGGCCCATTCCGCGCCGGAATATGGCCACTCTGAAATATTGTGCTACGGAACGCATGTGTTGTTTTCTTCATCATCGGGGCCACTTTTAGAGATTACCATGTGCCGCGTCCCTTCTCTTTCGCTCCGCCCGACCCCTTCGAAGCGCACTTCATCTTCGGATTTCTTCTTCGCTTCATCCCAGGTTTCGCTTCAAAACGGAATAATGCGAACTTATTTATTTCTTCACTCGCATTAATCGAACTATATATTTTGACGGAAATAGAGTGAAAGGTACTAAACGTTGATATTTTTTCGCTGAACACTCCCCTCTACAGAAAAAAAAGTATAAAACAATTATTTTTGAAATTTAATTTTAAATAAATACAAAGTAATAAAATATAATTAATATTTACTTTAAGCTGTTTGTGAAGGTAAAGAATACTCAGACTAGTCAGATCCGATAGAACTATCGATTACAGTGGAAAACTTAAAACTTAAATGAAAACTTAATGTTTTTCTCATTTTAGATTTATCAATCATAAACAATTAAATACTTCTGCCATAATTTTTTTACAGTCAAAAAAATTCTTACTTTGAAATGTTTAGCATTTGCAATATAATAAGTGTAAAAAACTTTTTTTTGGTTTAAAATAATACATTAAAATTTTCTAAATATTCATCTGAAATAAAATTCAGAAATAATTTTGTCGACAAGTATTGCTTTAACTTTTAATGTAATTTCTCGTATTCCAAATGGTGAGAATTACTTTTGGGTTGTGAAAGAAAAAGTTCAGAGGATCTGTTGAAAGAACAAAGCTCAGTTTAAAGCTTTTATTCGATGCTTGTCTCAATACAATAGTATATGATTTCTAAGACCAATAAGTTCAAACAAAAGAATGTTATTGTGAGGAAAATGAAAGGCGAATTTTATTTCACTAAAGAATACTACTTTACATAACAAAAAACAAAATTACACGAATAAAAGATTTTCTTAGTAAAATATAAGAAGAAAAATATCACAATAATATCAAAATGAAATCAAAAAAAGAATCGTAGAGCTAATTACTGATCATTAAAAATATTAAAACAGGACGAGGTTTGATAAAACAAAGCATTAAAAAAACTAGAAAGCTATTATAACTAATTTCATAAATAATAGATAAATAATACTTAAGAAATTGATATAATTAAATATGATTCAGACTCGAATTAAAGCTTGCAACCTCAGCCGATTTACTTTTAAACAAACAGTTGCTTTATTCTTATTCCGATCAATGAGTTCATGCTCAAATCACACGCGCTAAATGCATGTCACCTATTTAATTTTGAGACCTACTGCCGAAGTTAGAGAGAAATGTGACATGTATACAGCTAAGGCAACGTGCGTTTCGATATCATATTACAATGAAGTTAGTCACATGTCTATAATATCATGTGAACTGTCTCCATTTTAGTTTAAAATGTCTGATAATAAAAGTTATATCAAGTTAGATATCATTTTTTTTCTTTTATGTTTTTATAAAAAAGTAATAAGAATTTTTTGCACGTGAAAGTGGTTCTTGAGAAACTTTGAGAAAAAGCAACAGAAAGAGATAGATAAATCGCCAAAATAACAGAATACAGTAGGGAAAAACTCAAAATAATTTTTTAAAAATATTTACACATTTTTAAGCCAAAATTATATACATATCATTAAAATCTAATAAAAATATAACTTTTTTTTCAAATTATTTTAAATGTCATTTTTTATTCATTCTTTATTTAAAGAAACCGTAAATAGAGTACAAATGCAGACGTAGCAATAAACAGCAAAGAATGAGAAAAAGTACAAGCATCAAATGCTATTATACGAACAGACAGCAAAAATAATCCAAACTTCTATTGCAAATTTAATAAATATTACTGCAGAAAGTAAGTGATTTTTTAAAAGTATTTTTCCACCGTTGGAAATAAATAAATTCAGTTTTTAGAAAATCAAATGTTTTGTTCCCTTCTACGCCTTTAAAATAAATATAAGAAAATCAAATAGTTATAAGGTAAGATTGGAATATATTCCCAATATTAAAGTACCCATACAGAAGAGAACTGTTGAATAGCAAAGAAAACACAGAAAACTGCCAGATGCGACATTCATATTGAAAGCAATTTCATATGAATTTGCGAAAACTTACTTCAATGTAGGCCTTATAAGAAACGTCGCATTCAAGGATAATATGTGTTACCGGAACAGGCCATAGCCATATTCTTGTATAAACATAGGGAGAAGAAAGGAACTTTAATAACGCCAGTAATATTTTACAAGTTCCAAAAGCATGAAAACATTTCGAAACGAATAAATCAGAAGAAGAAAAAAATAATAATAAAAATCGACGTCTAGAAAGGCGTGGAAAGAGTGAAATACTTCAGCTCAAAACAGCCATGAAAAAGCAAGCCAAATTTCTGCAAGAAACTAAAAAGTATAAAAGACACAAATATCATTCTGAAACGGCAAATTTTCCGAATACATCTGCAAGTGGGAATGAGGAGAGGGTGGAGATGTACGTCTGAAAGGAGGAATTTTTCTGACCGTTTTTCAATAAAAGTTCAAGCAGCGCGAAAGAAAGAAAAGGCTTTTTGATTTGGAGAGCTCAATACCTCGCAAAATTGCACCAAACAGGCGAAGGAAGAATTTTCTGACCCAAAACACATATATATATATATATAAGAAAGAGAGAGAGATCAACGCTGTAGCAGTGCACGGAAGGGAAAAGGGGCATCCTTCAATTTTAAAGAGCAAGGAAGCCTTTAAAATACATTTCTCATTCCACTAAAAGAAATATAGGGGCTTGGAAATGAAATTTCTCTGAAGGAAACTTGGAAATAAGCAATATAAGACAAAAGAAATACCATTCCTTTACTCCACACTAAATAGGAAAGGAAGTGATATCAGCATGAAAAGAAATCATATCAAAGGTCTTCTATATATAATTTTTCAATCACCTGGATGACTAAAACATTCTTTTACGCAAATCGCATTGGCCAGAGAAAACGGCAACGGGCATTTGCTCCCCCTCCCCCACCTCCAAATGGGAAAGAGACAGTGGGAAGGTGGAGGCCACTCTCCCCCTCCCCTGGAAGTACCTGGCAGATTCACCTAAATTGACTTTGTTGTTCGGGAAATGTCCTGAAAATGACGTTCCTGGGCTAAACGACAGAAGAGATCCAAATCAAAAGAACTCGCTTAGGTCGCCCCATGTCCATTTCTCCGCATAAGAGGCGAATAAGCGGAGCTGGAATACAATTTTTGCAATCCACGACATCTCAAACAACCGGAACCGGGCAATTGTCCGCCCTAACTTAGTTTTGAATATGGAAGGAAAGGCTTTCCGGTATTTTCGGACACGCATCCAGTTTACCGAAAATAAAATACGTTCCACCTGAAAATGGACAGCAGTAAACAACTTTCAGAATGCAATGGAATTGCCAATTCGGACCGAAATTGCATTTAAACGTAAAATAGATTTTAAAATGTTTTTTTTCTTGTTCCTCCACATATTTCTCTGACCAGTCAGAAGAGGTATTTTGATAAAAGAAAAAGGGGAAAAAAAAGAGGAAATGGTTGAAACATTTTCTCGCATATTCTCCAATAAAAGTCCTATCCTTCCCTCCCCCTGTATAAAATTGTGGACTTTGGGTAGCGCCGCAAATGTCTTGCATGGCATTGACGTATTGTAATTACGAAATATAAATCTTTGGCGCGAATCTAACAATTTTACTGAATGCAACGTGGGAATACATATTTTGGACACCGATTCCCAACCGATTGAAACCAACATTGGGATTCGAATCACAGTTGTATACATAAGATCGAATACCGAATTTTGCACATTGAAGTCATTGGCTTAATGTGTTATTGAGTTTGCATGGATGAGGGAACACAGACTGATAGACGATCAACTTTTCCCACATATTTAGTTCAAAATTTTATCATAATCTGCATTTTCCATGTTAAACTGTGCATCAAAATTTATCTATATAGCTTTTTAGCTTTCGCTTTAGTAGCTTTATTTTTTAGCTAGCTTTATACTTTTGTATTTATCTATTAACTTCTACTAGAACAGTCAAACACACAAATTTTCTTCTCATTTGAAATTTCGCTCAAAATTTGATAGAAATTTATAAAATTCATCGCTATTCTGTTTATCAAATTTCATCCATCTAACTAGAAAGTAATTTTTAGTTATTGTGTTCATGATTAGACACAATGCCTAGAATTTGTTGTCCGACCTCAGAGAGAGCTGAAATCTGGAGACTAGTTTAAATCTCGAGTTCAAATACTTTGACGATTGCAATATTTCATCTATGGCTCGAGCACGAGAAAATAAAAAGGAAGAACAGATCGAATTTTCCTATATCACAAATTATGAACTTGTTTCTTATTACTTGAATAATTCAAAGAAAGAGATCAGATACGAGATTAACATTGCATTTTGTGCGGCTTAAGGGTAAATTCGTATATACGGTATGATTAAAATGTGATTATATATTCATTAAATAGAAGAAGGTGACTCAATTATTATAAAATTACTCTCATTTCTTGTTATATATATTCCATTCTGTCGAATAAACTGTTTTCAAATTCTGATTTCATTTGATAGTAGATATGTAAGGATTTAATTTCAAAATACTCAAAAGTAACAAAATTCAATATTTTTATAAATAAATGGTACTCTTGAGAATGTTTTCAGATTAGACAAGCAGTCTATTAAATTATTATAATAAAAGAAAAACACTAAATCAAAATAAAATATTTAAAATTTCTCAAGTATAAATGAATAACTCAGTAGTTAGTCCTCTATATTTCCTATTTGAATATCAATTTTCAACCAATCAAATGAGAGGCATTGATTAATAAACTATAAAAACCGAGAAAGAGTTTTGTGAAATACCAACATGCAGGTATCTTGTTCGTGCACAGTAAATTTATTTATTTCTGATGTAAATGCAAATTTATTCGAATAAAAAATTGTGCATGAAGAGTTCAGAGCGAATATCAATGATTCGTCTGATTTAATTTGATTTAAATAGGTGAATTCAATTCAAATGGTCAGCTTCGGTTCAAAATTATGAATGTTATCACTTACAAAATAACAGCATTGAGAGATTACTTTCGGCCAACAAAATGCACGTATTGTTTCTTCGATACAGAATAAAAATGAGCAGGATCGTTTTATTTACACAACGTTTAAAAGAAATGACCTCACAAAGAGGTGGATCGATAGATATGAGAGCCTTAAATCAGTAACGAATGACAGTTTTGCGGAAATCAGACAACCTGGTAAAAATGATTCGAATCGAGCAGTTAAGCAGATGCAGTTCCGGCAAATACTGGTGTAAAACGTCATTTGCAGGCAAGGAGGTCGAAAAAGAACTGTGGGCAAGAGACCCGGGGGACGCCTTGCGCGACAGAGGGAAGCAAAAGGTGAAGGGGGGAAAATGTGCCAGAGAGATGCGTTGTGTAAGGTCAGGATGACAGAGAGGATGGGGATTGAGAGAAAAAAAAAGAAATGAGAAGGAGGTGTGGGTGAGTGAGAGAACTTTACCCAGAGGCGATCTGCTGTCCACTGCAAAAGCGAAGAACGTCATCGTTTGTACCGGACACTGGGCGCTTGGAGGTCAATCAATAATTCTACAGCGAAGAACCTCGAAATAGATTGGTGGCGGTGATGAAGGAGGAAACGGAGGGGGGGGGGGTCTGAAAACCGTGTGAGAACGGAGGACGCTAAACAGAATGAGAAAGAGAGGGGAAAAAATCGAGTAAGCAAGTATGTATAAGGGAAAAGCGAAGAGATGATAATAATAATAAAAAAAAAATCCTCGGATTCATAATGAGATAGCGTTTGTTTGAAAGCCGGGAGGCGATTGGATTTTTGCGTTTCTCCGTACTAGGCGCCACCCAAGCCCGAAAAACAACAAATTTGGGCAGAAAACATGAAAGAATAGTAAAATATAAAAAGGAAAAAGAAAGAAAAAAATATGAGAGGTTGCCGGAGTTGGAAAAGGGAAAATTTATTCTCTCCGGCAATCATTGTTATTCGGCATTAAAGCGACACGAAACAAATAATAGATGGATCTAATTGCTTAAGCAGTGATCTGACCACTTGTGCTATTCGAAGCTCAGAAAGAAATAGATCTAACGGTTTCGGATGACGGGTATTCAGGTATAATGCCACTTGATTTATATCTATCATGCATTTTTCTCCCCTGAAGGGTTCTTTGTTGCACATACATCACGGATAGTTAAGATGGCCTTTACTTGCTTTGTCGATTATCTCGACTGTTCCCGTATATTAAGCCGGAGGAAATTAAGGTAATATTTGAGAAATCTTTATTATTGAAAGTACAAAAGTTGTTATATTTCATACATATTTAAACAGAAGTAACTGACGTAAAATAGATAATTTACTATCATTCAGGCGAACAGAGTAAAAATATCAAATTAATTTCACGATATAAAGTTTTTGTAATATTATTTTAAACTCGAAAGAGCATTTCTGGAGAATATTTATTTTACAGAGAAAATACAAAAAAAAAAAAAAAAAAATGCCCAATGCTGCCAAGATCTAGTAAAACATGTCAGATCTTCGGGAAAAAAGTTTCATGTTACTGTACTTTTCGATAGTAAATTTCTTTGCCCGCAATATTTATGCAGCCCTAAAACAAAACGAGATGCGAGGGTGGGCAGTGCGGGAAATAAATGTTCCTTTTGTTTTCCATAACTAAAATTTCCAAAGCAAAGCCAAAGGAAGAAAAAAAATAATAATAAAAGAAACTTTCCTCATATCATCCCTTTCTTTCACGAGAGTACCATCGTAATATCTATTTTGTATTGCAAAAGAATAAAAGAAAAAGGGGGAAAAAAAGGGAAGTAGAGTAAAGAAATAAATTCAGGCGCACTCAAAACTAAATACAAATACAGAGAAACCGCAGCAAGAAATAAACCAGTTGGAGAAACGAGCATAAAAATGAAATAAAATGGGAAGGAAAGAGAATTTTCGGAAGCAAACTGATTTTATTCCAAGGAATATATCAAAGTGAATGCACGTCCGGCTACATAATATAACAAGAATGAAAACACGCCAGTATTTTTCTAATGTATTATGGACGGGCAGCGAAGAAGAAGCAGCGGATCTACAAGATGCGGTAAATAAAATATTGGCCACCAGCTGCTCATCATAGTAAAAACCTAGTGTGCACAACATCTATAAAAAAAGGAATACTGAACCACACAAAAATGCAACGCGGGCCTTTCGCATTTTAAAGCAAGGATCGATGAGAACGATAAAAAGTGCATTAAATGTATTATGTGGTCAGACTTTGGTCCACGAATATGGTTATAGGCTGCCCCCCCTCCCCGAAAAACATCCGTTTGGGAATTCTCTTTTCAGATTTCACTTTTTGAGAAGAGAGTTTTCGTGAAAAAGAAATCTACTTTTACTTTTTTTATATGAATTTAGATACATACACATAAAAGCAATACAAAAAAAAAGACATTGAAACGCATAGGTCCAAGATCGCCGATACAATGTCATGGATAAACTAAATTTCTGTATACCTAGGAGGCAGGATCTTGTTTTTTTATGAATACATTCATAGTTACAAAAGCGAAAGAAAAAAAAATAGAAAGGAAAGGAAGAAAAGAAAATGCAGACATTGGATACTTCCTAGTTTTTCCTGGACCAGTGATTTCCCTTTTTCCGATGCTGCATTGAAAACATCCAACCGCCATACATATTCGGATACCGGTGCGGAGATTAGATACAAAACTTTTAAATTGAGATGGAGCATTTCCATTCAGATTCTTCGAGAAGAGTAACCAAAGAGTATATTTATTCTGAAAAGTGCATAAAGAACAGATATGTTTTTGTTTGAAAAAAAAATATAGGAAAATATGTACCTCAAAACAGCTTTCGGCATTTTCAAAAATGGGTTTAGAATTCTAGGAAACGCGCTTGGAGAATAAAAGCGAATATGATAAGTTTTCCATGAATCTGAGATCACATTGAAAGCAGCATATTTTTCGTTGCTTATAGTACTCGCAAACCATACATTAGAGGGTCTCAAAATCTTTAGCATTGGTTAATTTTTAATTTTTGTTTTGTAGTTCTGTGGCTAAGTAGCGAATGTACTTTATATATGCTAATAACATGAATATTTTCAAATTTAAACCTTTCAATTTAAAGTTCTGCTTTCAAATCAAAAATTATTAATGTGCTGAAGAACTTCATTTCATACTTGATTATTTTTAGTTTAATCAAAGTTTTGACTTATATGAGCATAAGAAAGTGTTAAAGTCAATTTTTCTGAGAATTTCATTTTTTTTGTAAGCATACTAGTAAAGAAATTGTTTTCTCTTTTTTAAAAAATATTGTTTCCGTATACAAATTTTACAGAAACAAACTGGATAAAAAATATGTGCAGATAAATAACTTCCTTTCGGAATCAGTGAGTAATCATGTGTTATACGGTAAGACATCGAGAGAATATCAAATCTTTTAAAATCTATCTTTCAATTGTCCAACACCTGAAGGATGGAATTTTATTCCTTCAAGATGAAGAAGGCATATTAGAAACGAAGACAATATAATAGAGAGGAAATAAAGTTCTCAACTGAACGCAAAATTACTAGGAATTCCTATTAATCTTTGCTTTTTCTTTTTTTGTAAGCCAATACGTAAACTAAAAATATTAACTATTGATCCAAAACGTACAAACTTAAAGATTTTAACTCAAATATTTGGTTATTTTTTATAACACATAAGACTCAAAAATAATCTAAATACAATAAGACAGGGAAAATCATTAAAAACTGCAATAAATAACTATATAATTAGCTGCAGAATTTTATTTACAGTAAGTAAAATTTTCTTTCCACCATTTTGGTTTTACAGACATTGTTCTTTATTTAAAATACGGATGATAGATTTTTCAACAAGCACATTTCAAAATAATTAACACAAACAAAGAGAAGGATACGGTTAAAAAATCGTTTTTAACATTTTATGTGTGATAAGTTGGACTTGCATAAACACATACTTAATACTTTTATTTCTTAATAAAAGTAATGATATTTTAATGTGTGACTCTCACAGCTTGTAAAACTTATTTATTACATAAATAAATCATCTTCAAGTTATAAGAAAATTTCGTGCTAAGTCTCGAACGATTTAAAACAGTGACGATACTGTTTAATGTTCGGTTGGAATTATAGATCAAAGTTTATAGATAATGTTATAATGTTTACCTGTTACAAGTAAGAGGAACAGAGCTAATCCAGATAGGCGACCACACGATTCATACGGCGCCAAAAACTCGAAAAAGAACAGAATATACGAAAACACGATGGAATGAAATGACCGATTTTCTGAAGGTAACATTTCTCTAAATAGGTCATTTCAGAAGACACTATTTTACACTAGCATAGGAACATTTTCGCCAAAAGCGAAATCAGTTTGGTGCACATTATTAATGCGATGATTTTCATGTCCTTTTCAAAAAAAGAAAGAGGAAGGAAAGATCAATAAACGGCTAACTTTATTCGCCTCTTTCAAAATTTGGCTCTGCTATTCTTCGCATTTCTTCTTATTCCTCCCCTCCCCTCATCTTCTTTATACATTTACTAGCTCCCTTCCATTTCGTTACCGACAGCTAAAATCTATAACGATTCTATCAGGGATGAAAATAACACAAACAAAGCATTCCAGCCATCCTTTTTCTGTTCTCTTCTTTCCATCAAAAATCGAAGAGGGAAGTCATCTATTCAACTGAGGCCAAGGAAACACGTACTGATTTCGGATACTAACTACATAATCAGCAATACCATACAGTAAATTTGAACTCACATTCTTGATTAAGCTCGTGTTTTGCTGCAGAAATTTCCATCGTCCCTTGACCATTCCTCTCTACGGCTTCCAGCGTTCGAAAGTAGTTGCCATTTAATGAAGCGAAACATTTCTCATTTTTACAGTCTGCAATCAATGTATTGACTCAAATTGAACTGCCGATGGTAGATATACTGCTGCAAGTCGGGGAGTTACGATATATTTCCCTCTCTTATTCGTTTCTTCTCCCCTCCTTCACTTTCAAGACAGCAGGCCTCCTTAACAAGGTACACAGAATTAATCACATTTTACTTCCAGTCCATACACTAATAATCATTGACTGGGGAAGGGAGAAAGTCCATTCTGGAAATTATAAAACAACAGCGTGTTCGCTGGGTATCTGATGGGGAATGCACAGACTCCAGAATTCATCGAAAACTGACATAAATTTTTATATCTGAGTTTTTTTTTATTTCAATTTATGAAGAACTTAAAAGAATAGACTTAGTAAACTTATTTAAAGATTAAATATAAATATATATATATATATATATATATATATATATATATATATATATATA